>JAHREE010000285.1:5561143-5612911 GCA_033628505.1 Tringa tobata
ACAAGTGCCACGCAGGCTGAACACCAGCATCTTTAGAAATTCAGGTCTCTGTAACGAAAAGGAGAGACTTTTGCCCCCAGGAGCACTACAAAAATTAATGGATATTATGACTGTAACTACTTGAATCAAATGCAAAGCCATGTGTCACGCAGCCCTTTTACAATTTTAGCAGCTTACTACAAGCCTGTTTACATCTGTCCCTGCCTGATTTAAGCCCAGCAGGAATAAAACTAATATAAAGCGAGCAAGGTGAATTAGGAGCAGAGATACTCTTAACATGACTTGTCCGAGTGCAGCCCTCTCCTGGCACCCAGCAGACAGGTCCTGATGGTGTTTGGAGGGTCAAACACCATCAGGTAGCAGGGGGAAGCCTAAAGGCACCAACCCAGACAGGTCCCAGCCCCAGGACCTGTTCCTTTGTGCCCGGTGTCACCTGTGCCATGCAGGCAGGGGACACCCCATCATAGCAGAGGTGCCCCTGCATCCCTCCAAAGCCCCTCGGGCTCTCCTGGCTGCAGCACAGGTTCAGGTGGGGGCACAGAGAGAGGAGTGAAAAACACCATCAGGATGTGCTTGAAGTAAAAAGCACGTTTCTGCAGCAGCCCCAGATGCAGACGTTAACGGCGGGTGTGTTCATTAAGCTGAACAATGCCTTTGGATGATATTTGAAGAGCTGATGGAGCTGCCTGTGGCGTGAAAGGCAGAGGTGTGAATTTTCTCCCGTTCTGCGCCGCTGGCATCTTTAATCTCAACCCGCTCAGTGAGCTGAGCGCTGACACCGTCCGCGTCCCGGCTGGCAAACACGACTAATTAGAGACGCATCAAAGGGGGTTTGCGGCGCAAAAGCGACTGTGGGTGCACTGTCTGCAGTGGGAGATTTGTCTTTCAGACAGGACGAGTCACTCCTCTCCCCCTTCCTACATGGAACAAGGTTCCTGGCTGAAATTTTAAGAGATTGCGTTAATAGATCACCAAATTCATCCATCTGTCAGGGATGGCTTTGGTAGACAACATTTTGCAGGCAAGAAGCACAGATTTGGGCTGGTACCCAGCTCCATCAGCCCATTACACTCACCATCGCAGCAGCGTTTTATGAATTACTTACAGGTAGTTGTAGTTCCTGGGCTGGTTTAATATTTTATCATGTTTTCATCGGTCAGACACAGGACAAGATCCCAGAGAAATCAAAGTCCAGGGCTGAGCCCTGTTAATGCCACCACTTAAGTGTGCTAAGGAGCCGTGACTTTGCTGCTTGTCCCTGTGATTTAGATGTGATGCACATGACATGCGGGTGGAATTATTCATACCAAATAATTCCTCCTGCCCATATTAGCTTCTGGAAGAGGTTGCAGCAAATCCACTGGACCATATGAGCCAAGAGCTTCTGCTAAGCAGCTACTTAACAGAAGCAGATCTGAGAGCTGTGAGGTAAAGGGGAAATCGGGCAAAAAAGAAAGCTTGGGATTATCCAAAAAATCACAGCAAAAGCAGCTGCTGTGCAGGGCTGAATGCGTCCAAAACCTTCCTCCTACTGGAGCAGCACAAACTGAAGTCTGGCTGCCCAGAGCCTCCCAACACTCATCCCCCAAAGGGGGACAGCTCAGCTCTTCCCCTCTGCCAGTAGCACAGTTTTACCTTTCAGTTTCATCAGGGCACAGCCCCGGTTATCCCTTGGAACACAGGCCACATTGGATCTAGATGATCTTTCAAGGTCCCTTTCACCCCAAGCCACTTTCTGAGTGTATAATGCGGGTTGCCGCTGCAAACCCCACAGAATCTGGAATTTGAAATCCTCTTTTCAAAGAGTTTTCCCCAGGAGCCTCTCTGGGTTAACATCACATTGGCCTCATCTGTGGGTCCAACGTTACTGAGGCAGCAGCTCCAGGGGGTGCAGGCAAAGCCTCTGCAGGTGATTCTAAGCCCAGAAGAGCTGGGCTGATGAGGCACTTCTCTCCAGTCGATACACAACAAAATTTAAGGTCAACCCCTGGCAGCAGGGGCTGCTCCTCCTGCTTTCAACAGCTCTCGCCACCCGCCCAGCAGCTCTTGTGCCTGGCAGAGGCAGCAAGGCAGGATTTGCTGCTCAAGTATTTTTGCAAGGTGTCTTAGAACCAGATTTCTCTGGAATTCAGAGGAGATAAACAGACATCAGACCAGGGCTGACCTCCTGGCAGCTCGAGGGGCACGTTTTATGCCGCAGGATGAGGACTTGGCCAGGAGGTGGTGGCCCCGCTCGGTGCAGACAGTGTCTTGTTAAGTCAGGACCAACCCAGGTGCCTGAACTGTGTGTTTCTGAACTACCAAGAGCAAAACGATTGATTTTTGTTTCTACTTTAATAAATGAGTGGGAAATTTCCACTACTTAGATGAGGAGATGCTCTGAATATTTATGTTATTGTTCACCAATTGAAAAAAAAAAGTGCCATAAACGAACATATTTGGTGACCTAATTTGAGTGGCTCATTACAATTAGATCAAGCTAATTGCCAGTCTTGTATTTCATTTGGCAACTTGTTAAGCTAATTGAACAAAATAAAACTAATGAACAATTATAATGAAGTTTATAATTAGACCATTGGAAAAACTCAGTGTGAGAATATTTAAGGCATAATGAATGTTCAGGAGCATTGGGGGGGGACAAACAGGAGGTGTCAGTAAATCATGCCACTATCTCCCACTGAAATGCTTCTTCCCAGGAGCTGTAGTTCTCAGCATGCTATCTATTCCCAAATCGGTCATCCTGGTGCTTTCTTAACTATTAATTACATTAATGCCCTTAATGCACACACATTGCATCTACGGTGATCCTAAATACAGGAATCAGCCTGCAAGCGAGGCAGCTCAGAGCCGGACAGGGTGTTAAAGTTCTCCTCAACCCCGTCTTTACAATAGGAATCAAAGTCACTATTAAGGATGGGCTTATAACGCTAAAAGTGAAAGACAATCATGAGGTACAGACAGAGGAGTTCACAAAACCCTGACAAGCTGTTCTGTCACATCAATACACAGACCTGCCTTTCCAGTTCAGGATCCAGGGAGGCAGAAACAGGGAAGAAGAGGAAAAGCAATGCTCTCTGTGAGATTATAGCCAGTTTTTAAAAATAGAGTTATTTTCATTGCATTCGATTCCTATTTAAATTTGAATAAGCCCATTCCAGCTTCCTTTCATCCCTGCCCCTGAAGCACAAAAAATTAAATACCATGATAAGACACAGAGTGACCTTCTGGAGTTTCGATTTACAGGGTCAAGCAGGTACCCACCAAAAACTAATAGAATTGTCACATCAGACTCCACACAGCTTAAAAACTTCTTTTCCTGCAGTTTGTACACGAAAGTAATTATTTCATATAGAACTCAGCAGGAACTGAGATTTTGCATCAAGTAATAAAGGCAGAAACTCTTAAACTAGGGTATAAACGTGTGCAGCCTTTTTTCTTAGATGTCTAGAGGTTTCATACACTTCTTGTGCTCCAAAAGCAAGTGCTGGTTTTCAGGAGGAGCTCGTGGAGCCAGGTGCTGTAAATGCACAAGGCAGGGAGGAAGCAGATGTGGTCCAGATAGACCAAAGGGTGGGAGAGGAGGAAAATCATCACCAGAGAAATTAAAGAGTGTGGCACTGAGCACACTTGCTATTTGTAACCCCAGCCCAGAGCCTCAGTGATGGTAACTTTCTTCTTCCCATTTAAAGAGCTGCTTTACTTTTCTAAAGATTAAGATAAACTGATTCAGGAAAAAGTTGTATTTTATGAACTATCAAAAAACCCAAAAATCTCTATTCCCCCCTCCCCAGTTTTAATTCCAGCTGTGTTAGGAGAAATTCTCTGTTCTTGCAGCCATGTCTCAGTATTTTTATGCCATCAGAACCAGCTGTCATCTCCTCAATCTAATTACAGGTTTCTCCAGGGGAGCGAGTGATAACATCCTGGTATCAGTGTGGGTTTGTAGCTGTGTTTGGCACTCTCCATGTTTCATCACCTTACCATCAGCCTCGTTTGATGGCTTTTCTGCAGGTGTCTTTTCATCTGTCATCCTGGAACTGCTGGCACAAACACACTGGGGCCAGGGCTGCCCTCCCCTGGGCTTGTGCTGCTCAGAGCTGGGTCCGGTCCCACTTCAGCACAGGCAGGAGAGAATTTTGGCCAGGAATATGCAGGAAGCAGGGTGCCATGGCTACCCTCACCCCTGCTGCAGAGATGCAGGGTTTGTTGTTGCTGCATTACCTGTGAACTTGCCACCTCTACCTCACACTGGCACCTGGAAGCCCATTGGGGCTAGCACTGCACAAACACACGGTACAAGACAGCAGAGGTCTCCAAGATGGTGTTTCACCCAACAAGATCAGGTGGAGGAAGGAAGTATGTATCACCAGTCCCCGTGTACAGCCATGGCACAGACAAACAACCGGGAAAGTCACTAAGAGGAGATGAACCGAGGTCTCTGCACGATGCTCAGAGCATCCTCCCTTATCCCGGGCAGGACAGCTGGGCTTTCCCTCTGGATCTGGCTTCCACCCAGAGGCACATGTAACCCACACAGGTTACAGACAAGGATTATTCTCATCGCACCAACCCAGGCAATACCTGTATTTTTTGTCCATTGCATGAAGTTAAAGAGAAATCCCTCCATACACTCTCCCTCATAGGCAAAGCACCTGGGCAGGAGCAATCAGGCCTTTTTTGCCCCCACCACACCCACCCCACTGATCCAATTCACACCAGTGGAGCTTAATAATGCCTTTGCCCACCACACATACTGAGAGAGGACAGCAGGCTGCCAGGCTGACCTCTCCTACTGCTTCTTCCCAGCTACTCCATCACTTGGTAACCACCACAAGGGCCACCGCTGTGCTAAAAGCTCCCACACACGTGCAGGGGTTTATACAGGCTCACACTGGTCTGGGCATTTCCTTCCTAGTTTCCCTCCCCACATGTATGCACACACCCTCTGATAATAAAATGGTTCGGGAAACAGGAACGAGCCCTGAAGCGAAGCGTGAAATAGGCTCCATGATTCCAGATAGCCAGGTCTGTTTAAAGCCTTGCTTGGTATTTGCATTATAAGAACAAACCCTGTACAAGAATCTCTCTTCATGCTTTATACTTTTGCATTAATTCATGAAGTGTCATGTATCTAGCATACTTTATTATACATGAGAACTAGGCAAATTAAAATTCTCAGTTGAATATCACATTTGCACACTCAAGGCCACCTCCTTAGGCCCTGCCAAGGCTTGGAAGTCACACCTGTTTTAACTCGGCTCACCTTTTAAACCAAGTTAGTTAAACTAGCACAAATGCTCATAGTTTTCTTTACGCAATTCATTTCAATTTAGCTTTAACCTCTTTGTAGCTAATACAAGCTGAAGAGAAATACATCAGGTTTAAAGGGAAATAAATGCACTGCCAAAGAAGTTAATTACAATTGAGTTCTTCAGATGTAGCCATCCACTTGCTGAACTGCCACAGTCCCTGCCTGTCCCAGCCCCTTCATCCAGGTGCCTACAGGACCAGCTGCCCCAGGTAAATCCCATCACTTTAAAATCCACTGCAAAGGAAGGAAACCCCTCCTCATGTTGGTGAGCTCCTAAAAAACACCTTTTCTGGGCAATGAAAGATGCCACAGACCCAGGCAGAGTTTGAGAGAGGTGTAACAGCATTATAAGCAGACTGGGACTCTCCTTCTCTGGTTGCTCTAGAAAGAGCCCAAGATAGATTTCTCTTGACCTTAATGCGGACAAGAGCTCTAGGATTATGTTCAAGCAGCCCCATTTTCATTAAGCCCCAGCTCAGCTCGATGGGTGTTTTTCCTCTCTAAAAAGGAGAATTTAACAGTTAAGTGAGACTAGATTTTGCATATGGCTTCCAAAACGTATTTTTCCAAGTTCCAAAGACCAACTGAACAGGCAGTTCCCAGGAATGGGTGTTCAGCTGCAGGCTCTCCAACATCACAGCATCCAAGAACTGCAGAGAAAGGAGCACCACCATGACCTCCTTCGGCCTCGCTTTTTCCTGCCCTAGACACACACATCCCCATGCATCCTCTCTCAAACCTTCCCACTGCTACTGATTTCAGCTCTCACTGCTCAGCTTAGTGCTTGCCTTGATAAAACAGACCCTTCCTCCAAAGGGTGGTATTTGAGCCATTTTCCATAATACTGCATCCAAGGCTTTGGAGAAGAAGGTAATTAACCAAGCCACATTTCTAATGACATGCAAACCTTACAGTGAGGTGAAATACTCTTATTCCTTGGCAAAACACAGGCTGCAGATCAATAGGGTAAAAGAAAAAAAAGTTTTCTCTTTGCAAAACTGAAACAGAAACCACACATGAATATACCCATCAGTGGGAGTGTTACCCTGCTACAACTAATTCTTAACTTCCTTTAAATCATTACAAAAGAGGGAACAAAACTGAAAAAGGGACTTTTTTTTTTGAGGACACTCCTCATTAGTGATGTGAATCTCTACATGTGTATTTTAATAAGCTATTGTAAACTAATTAACAATCCTGCAGATTATGTTTTTTTCCAAGGGACATTATCCTTTCAGCTGGAATCTCAAGTTGAATGCTGATAAGCCTCTTGAACTTTGCAAAACCACTCATCAAAAATAGTAAGATGAGAATTCGTTAAGGTCTTCTAATTAAGAAGTACAAGGTCCAATTAAGCTTTCACTAATGTGCTACATAACCCAGTTAAACAATGGCATACCAAGGATTTTCCCACCCCCACCAATGCTGTTTTATCACTTAAGTTCATCTCCAACCGGTGGTTTGGAAGAATTTCTCTGGCCATCAGAAGCAATGATGAGAAATTGTGTGGACAGCTGCAGCCTGCTACATTAATACTTTGGGACGTCTTATTGTTCTGCTACTGAAATTGTTCTGAGACGCTCTTTGACTCACTAATAGCATTTCAGAGACCGCTTCCCCCTCCTTTGCATAACAGATTCACTCCCACTTTGCACACAGATCATGTAGAGCAAGATGCTCAAACTGATGTTGATTATCTCATTATTTGAATCTAAAAAGGCCCCTAATTCCCAGCAAGGAAAATATGTGTGTTCTCATCAGCTCTAAGGCTGCCATACTGGACTGTGGCCATGCTTCACAGCAATTCCTACCCTGATTTTATTTCTGGAAGAATACAATATATGACATGTAGCTTCCTCTTTCTACAAAAGATGTAGAAGAAAATTAAGTTGCATCTGGTTGCTGTCTAAGCCCTGATTATTTAAGAGCTAAAAATATCTTCCTCGTGAAGAGAGGAAGATGAACCAAGCATTTTTGGATTTATCATCTCAGCTCTGTAAGGACACAAGATCCAGCCAGTGGACAGACACCTCAGAAAACTAGTACGAGCTAAAAGATTTAAGTGTTTAAATTGCTCAGTGCAGAGCTCCAAAGATCACCTGTAGGAAGACCAAAGCCTTCACACATACTGAAACATCTCTGATCTCAAAGGTGGACAGAGGTTAAGTGCTCAATGAAGCAACCCATTAGAAGGAAGGCAAGTGCAGAAACAGAGAAATGAAGCGTTATTGAAAACAACGCTCCTTCCAAATCAATGTCTGTTCCATGCCATGACCCAAACACAAAATTGCATCAGGCAATTTCAAATACATTAGTTGACAAATGTGTCTTTCCCTCCTCACTCAAGCGCTTGTACCTCTGAGCACCAAGGAGACAAGTCACTGAGCTTAAGGGCCTGATCTTGAGCTGCTCCTGAACTGCGCTCCACCACCACCAGCCTTCTCCAGCAAAGGTCTCAAGTGTTCCCAGAAGTGCTCACTGTCCATAAACCTTCTCCCTCAACAGCCTGGTGGGCACCCAAGATTCATACACCATCCAGGAAGACGTTAATAACTTGGTCTTGATATTAAGCCACACCAAAGCCCTGGTGCGCACCAGCTGGAGCTGCACTTACCAGCACAAGGGCTATGGCAGCACTTGCATCCAGGGATGTTATATGGGGAAGATCATTCCCCAGTATCTTCCACAAAGATTCACCATCCACCACATGGACAACATCTCCCTGCCAGAGCATTCCCTATAGACACTGGTTTTCCCAAAACCTTACAGTTCTGTCTCAAGCACAAACTACCTCACTGGTACTCCTTACTAATGCATTTTAAATATTATTTTAACACCCATTTACCTGTGTGAGTGACTGCTCTGCCTTGTAAATGATACCCTTTTAAATATGTATGCATTAAACTGAAAGACAATAATGGCCCCAGGGAAGTTGCATTCCATCAGGCAATTACCTGTGTTTTTAAAATCACTGAATAAGTAATTCACACGATCAATTTCTCTTGCACATAACAATAAACAATTTTATCAGCTATGCCCTGCTTGGGCTGTTGTGTACCAGCTCATTTTATTTCTTTGAGAACCACCACTAACCAGGAAAATTAATTGAAATCATAAGGTGGTGGGAGGGGGAAGTACCTGCTCTAATAGGAGCTGACAAAAGCACATTTCTAAAAGGGGAGTGATAAAACTACATCCCTCCATGAGTCAAGGGCAAATGGGCTGATTGCATCACATAAATTCAACAGTCACTCTCGAATTTGCAGAAGACAGAGAGAAAAGCACCTAAGCCTGAAGTACCTCTGCTCTGAATTTCCTTGCTGTTGAACGCTTCTTTCAGAGCTTAAAGCAATTTCCAGAACTAGCTCTATTTGCATGCCACACGTGCTACTAAAATCTGCATGTGTAGCTTCTCAGCTAAAACACTGTGAGCCCCAAATTATAAATAGGCAACATAAAATGCAAGGGTTCTACACATTCAAGGTACAACTAGTTACACACTGACAGCTCTAAGGCATCAAGTCCTTCCAGATAAAAACACTGAGGTAGTTCAGCACTCCATTGGCTCCGACACCTTCCGGGAGGGTTACCCAGCTGATGCCATAGGAGCATCACAGAGCCCTGGTGCTCACAGGAACATTTGTTACCAACACTACGGTATCAGGAGCTGCACTACCATTGCCAGACCAGACTCTGGTAGCCAAGTGTCTAGGTGCCACCAGTTTGCAAGGACCCCCTTGAAACCACCTTCAAGTGCAATTGCCCTATGCCCAAGCCCTGGAAGGAACACACCTGGTTTATAATCTGGATAGGAAGCAGGAAGAAAGTTATGCTCTCTGCTTTTCCTTTGCAAACTATGATGATTTTAGCTCCCTGCTTCCATACCAGTGACATTCTGAACTGTCCCCAACTGGACGGGGTACAGCCATGTTCACAGCTCCCTGGCAATATCCAAAGAAATGGCTCATACTACAGGTCAGAGATAAATGTAAGTTGGATGTTTGGAAGACAGGATTTGGAATGGGAGGAGCTGCACTCAGGAAGTCTGGATGGTGTTCCCAAGCTCTGCCACAGCCTCCCTCCAAGTGCAAGTCACTTCACAGCCCAACATAAATACCAACATACCTCTCCTCCTCCCTGGATTTCCATTAGCTCTTGGCATCCAGCACTTCTGAAACTCAGACCCCTGGAACCAGGTGAGGCACAGAAAGGTCACGTGTCTGTCTGCACAGTACAGTTTGCACCACTCATCAAGGTTTCACAGCTATAAAATAAATTTCAGTATATAGTTCAGTATATAAATGTAGCTATTTTTTGTTTGTAACTATAGTCTGGGAAAAGCTTTGCAACATCTGACATTTGCAAAAGATCAAATTATATCCGCCAACAAAACTTTATCCAGCAGGATCAAGGATTTAAAAAGCAGCCTTTAGGCATTGTGTATGTTCTTAATGTATCTGTGCTTCTAAACTATCTTTAATTAATGAAATACCCCAAAATTACTTATTAATAAGGATCTGTGGGCTTTGTAAACTCCAGACATTTTGCATGAATTAAAGAACAATATAATGAAGTTTTAATGAATACAAAGTCACAGTTAATGTAAAATTTATATATAGCATGCCAGAGGGGAAAGGAATTTAAAAGTACTTTTAATCATAGATTATTGGCAGCTGGATAGCTCATTTTTATACTTTTCTAATGGGTGCTTGGTGTTTATACTATCACATTTATCATGCCAGCATGGTATATTGTCTGACTTGGTACAGTTCAGAAAGTCAAACGGAAACCAGTTCATTTCAAGCCTCATTTGCTAATGAGGCATTTCTGCATCCTGCAGTGATTGTGGAGCTGGTGTCCACAATGGCCATTTCTTTTCATCCAGTCATAGACCACCTGAGAGGGGCTACTCCTCAGCTGCACTTACAGGCAGTTTCACTCTTACTGAATTATTAGGAGCAATATTTGACATATTCTGCAACAGCCTTCAGCTTACTGGAGCAAGTGAGCTGAGAACTACCATAGGGTGAAGGAAACATACAATTAACTTTTACTAGCTGCAGCTAAACATGAGAATGAGCATCTAGATTTTGTCTTAATTAACAGAGTACACACTTTCAGTGCATAAATATTTCTCTTTTAGCAACATTAACATATTAAAACCTACAACTTCTTACTGTACTGACACAAAGCATGTTTTCAGCACACTCTTCCACTGCTGTTCACCTGTGACCTTCTCAGTGAACCAACCATGCATACAGAACTAGCAGCAATGTTTTACTTGTCCTGGGCTCTGTGTAAGAAAACAGGATAAAACTTTCAGAGAACAGTAATTGTGTAGTGGAATGGACTTAAAACTATTAAAAATCAGTAACAAATTAAGCTAAATGATTCCATGACACCCAACCAAAAGGACAATAAAAATAAGACCATAACTGAGTAAAAGGTAAAGCAGATATATTATATAATATATAAAGAATCAATTTCTTTTAATTAACTCTTTATCAATGCTGAATGCATTCAACACAATTGTAAGTACATCCATGATTTTAATGCATTAAATACGTAACCCACAAAATTCAAATAGTGCAGGAGATACTGAATGCCAGAGGTTTGGTACAACTACTGCAACTGTATTTTATGAAAAACAAAACAATGGTTTAGTGCTTTCATTTTACTGTTTTAGTATGCTCATTACTGTATTTTTCCCTTTATAAACTGGAAGGATACAGAGCTAGAAAACATTTTAGTCTTTCACTTTCAACATGACATTTAGTAAAAAAAGTTACAAAAACCATCAGCTTTTAATAAACAAACACACTGAAACTCTTCAGCTAACTTAACACGGGATTGTTGCCTTACAGCCAATAAAGAACTTCAAAACAAGGAAGCAAAATGCTGTCTTCAACTGCAATGGTATTAATTCAGAGTAGTGACAGTAAATTCCATGGAAATAACCTGGAATTACACCAGGAATAAGTAGGTGGTGATTGTTCCCTCACCTTCTGAGCCCCCAAAAATCTATTAACTAAGAGCTTAAAACAATAGGAAGGTTACACCACAAAAATGAAGCAGCAATTACCTTCAAGGGTACTGTGAAATATTTCAAGACTGAAATTATTCGGAGTCAAGTCAAAGGGGTTCAGTGCATTATGATTTGGCTTTATAAAAACATTTAAATGCACACTACATATAGAACACTTTCATGTGTCACGGTAAGGTAGTTAAAAAAAAATCACTGTATATTCCTTACAGGTGACTGAAACACATGGATTGAAAAAATATTGCTAAAAATCCAGTTCAAAAAAGAAGGTGAATATTTTATGAAAGAAATATTCTATTTGCAACTGTAACTTATGCTATTGGTGCTCCCATTTGATGGGCTGCTGATGTAAATATAACCAGAAAAGATGCACTCATAAATATATAAAAATCAAAACAGGCAGGTTCCTCCTTCCAGGGTGGAAAAAACTTCAAGATATGGCATATTTAACCAATAAAAGGGATCTAAGCTTTACCCAAGCCTTTCATAATGCACTTAATGAAATATTTTTTCTTTTAAAAGAACCACTGGTATTAAATAGAGCTTTTTCTTTACATACAGTATTGGTATATACAAAACACACACAGAACAAAGATGCAAAAAAACCAAACGAGTGACTTCAGAAGTCCTGAAGCTCAGGAATATTTTGGTAGAGGTCCAAAGTCTCTGGGTTTGAGAAAGCTCCCCGCTGCTCAACTTCTTGCCCTGCAATTATTTGCTTCACAGCTACTTCCACTTTTTTCCCATTTATTGTATACTGAAAAACAAAACCATCAATGATAAAAATTACACTTTACATGTAGTAGCTTTATGGAGATATTCGGACACCACCCCCCACCCCAATGCCAGAACTCAATCAAAATACAGAATAGTGCCTTCCCTTCTATTACACTTGAGGCACCTGAATCTTTCTTCTGAAAATTGCTTGAAGAGTAAGTGGAATTCAAAGAGGAGTTGGCAGGTTAGTTTATAGTATTCACAGTATACACATTAAAAATCTTTATGTACTGACACATCCAATTTTTAAACAGTTTTTGATTTTCTAAGGTTTGGCTCAAAAAACAAAGCCCAACTCCACTGACCTTCAGGAGAACACCACCATGACTTTCGTATCTTAAATGGACAGTCTCTTTCTAATAGAGCAAAGTGGAACACGGAGCTTAAATGGTCCTCTTCAATTAAATGTTTCAAAGCAAACCATAAAAAAAACCAGAGGCTCCACCTTCACTTATTACAAATTCTATTACATTGCTACCCTAAAAGTAAGGATGTTGCGGAAAAAAATTAACCCTAATTCTTCTCTTCTTGGGATCAGACCACTGTAATTTCTGACTAGTGAACTCCAGGCACCACCACTTTTCATTAGAGATCATTCAGAGCCAGGTTAAATAATCCTCAACTCAAACTCTTGCAGTATTGATGTTGATACTAAATCAAACTCTTCCTTATTAAAACTACTGAAGTCATGTGTAATGCTACCCTCCTGAACCACCTTAATCAAGCATTCTTCCTCCTCAACAATTAACAACCTAATTTTAAGTGCTCAAACCAGAACACTCAGTGGCCTGCACAGGAACTGCCCCCTTAAAAAAATAAGGCTGGTCAGCAAAGCAAGTTTGCTTACTTTAACCAGTAAACATCTTGTGGATGACCAGAATGCTTATCTGGTCAGAATAGGACTAGAAAGATTTGCACTAAAAGCTTGAAGTATGTTTTTTTTAACACCTGAATATCTCATTAAAAACATGCTTCATATTACTAAAGTCCCAATTACTTGAACACAGCCATACTATTTCTATCAGAACAGTGTCAGTATACAGTCAGGATGAGATTGTATTTTCAGATAAGGATTCAAACACTTTTCTAAAAGTAGCAGAAAACAGAAAGAGGTTTCCCATCCAAGCAAAACTTTCAAAGAAAGATGGAAGACAGCTTTGATCACTTTACCACTGGTTTATTTACCTGAAAGGTAATTAAAATTCACTCAATTGTGAATTCAAAGTGTGAACTAATTAATGATCTAAGCAGGTTTTCCTGAGGGGCAGCCCATCACAAACACCTCACTGCCATCAACTTCGTGCTGTACATTCAGGTGATTTACAGGGTTTAGAAGTTCAACACTTCCTGCAGAAGCTAAGCTGAAGCCCAGAAAATCTAGAGTTCACCGTTTAACAGCTGCAGGGGATTTTACACTCATGCAAAGAGGACATTTCAAGAGGCATTTGTCAACAGTGGCCTGAAACAGAAGTAACTCCACAGATCAGAACCAGATCGCTGTGTGCACCACAGAGGCTGAGAGTCCTGAACCCTAGAGACTAGAAACCTACCCTGGCAATAAATGGGTATCAGAATATCAAGCGACTGGTCTGAAGTCTCAAGTCTTTTCTCCAGGTATACTCAAGTCTACATGCAAATGTACCTGCGACAACTACACTCTGCACTCCATTTTGCTGCTGATAGAGCTGTTGAGGAGACTCAAGCATCAGAGAGGACTACAAAACAGGCAATTCCATTGCAACTACTGAGCTCACACAGCAAGGAAGAGCACTTGTAGAGTAACACAGCTCCAGAAGACTGCAAATGTAGAACCTCTAAATTTCTCTCCCTCTGCTTATAAGTACAAAGATTTTATTTTAGTTACTGCTACAGTTAAGACGGTGATAGAGCTATATTTAAGTGGTTAAACAGATATAAAAGTGAAATGTTTTACAAGATTTTATAAATTTCCTCAGTGCTCTCAGCTTTCATAAGTCACTTGAAACAGGAAAACCAAACCAAATAAGCTTACGGGTAGCCAGAAAAGCTAATGTTAAATTACCTTTCTAATATTTTCCTTTAAAAGGTGTAAGTATATATTACTGAGAAAACACTACATATTTATAAACTGAGAATGGGCATTTTTAGGTATTGTTAAAAAACAAAAACATGCTTAGCTGAAAAGGAGATGAAATGATGTTGCTAGGCAACATAGACAAACTATTTATAAAGCTCGAATACACTTTTGAGATGCTAAAATTTCCACGCATGTGGGTTTGAAGAGCAATGACAACTGCTCCTTAATTACTATTCAAGGTGACAAAGAAAAAAAAGTAGGCAGCATTTTTCATGACATACCGGAATGCCTTTGGTTTCTAGAATGAGGCTTGGAACATGCCTGGCAGAAAGCGCTATACGTATTGCATCTCGAATTCTTTTCACCAGATCCTCACTGAACGCACGGTTTAATGCCATCTTCAGGAAGAGTATCACTCTCTCCTCTCCATCTTTGCTGTACTGAGGGACACAGAGGCTATCAGAAACCTCCTCAAAGGCTTCAACTGAAAATAAAGGAAGAGTTCTTATTAGCATATGTATATTATTCTGGATGCACTAAAAGTAGTATCACCTCCTCTAGAGCTGCAAATGCAAACAGGCATCCTGGCTAAGCCATTCTATAACAAACTTCCCCTCCGGGTGCTCTGAAATTTCAACTCCTGCTCAGGTGAAAATCCAGGTTGAAGGATGATATGTATTTAGGCCCATTTTGCTATAACTTTTGGGACAGATAACAAGCTTTCACACGAAGTCACTTTCTTCAGCTTTCGTCACAATCCCTATCACTGCACAGAGAACCAACATGCCTGATCACACAAGAACAGGGAGAGGTAACAGGCCCTTTTGTCTCAGATTAGCACCATCACAAGCACACAGTTTCACCACCTTTCACACAATAAACTCCCTTTGAACTATGAAGCACAAGCTCAAGAACTGCTTCTAATCCTTAGGAAAGATACAATAAAAACTAGCCTCAAGAGCTTGTCTTGGAGGAAAAAGAAGAAAAGCTTCAGAATTTAGGTATTGTCAAAAAACTGCATGATGTAATTAGTCTGTAAGGCCTTATTATACAAAGGCAACATCTTATGGAGAAGAACTAGTCATCTCCAGTCCTACAGATACTTCAGGAAAACAACCGATTTCAAGTCTACAAAACGGACTTTTACTGTTAATGTTCATATGTTCTGTAATGTCTTTCATTTGAAAAATGGCCTTTTGTTACTTAATCCTTCCAAATACCTTTATCATGCTTACAATTCATATTTAAGGCAACAGTGTCACAGATGAAAGAGGTGGAAAGTTAATTTCATACCTATATTATAGATTTCAGAACTTCCGAATCTTACTCCATTTGGATTTAATGTACCATCACTGAAAATCACACAAAGAAAACAAAGCAGCATTAAAATGTGATTAGAGTTTAATGAAAATAGAAAAATTGATGCAATTAACCAAGTCTCTCTACATTTCATGCAGTGACTATGTGGCCACATTAGAAACAGAATTTTAAAATAATTTGATTTAAAAAGGCATTTTGCTCATTTGAATGAAGTTAAACAGAGAACCTCAATGTTATTCATTCACCTTTCTTAATCCCTCCCTTTTCCAGTAGCCTACATATACACACACAATAACAAAAACAGATGACAAAACAGACCAAGAATCTTAGTACTCCATCATATTGCAATTGCATAACATTACTTTCCAGTCATATAGCTGGAACTTGTGTTTCCAATACAGCAGCCTCACACCATATGTCTGCTGAGTAGGTCTATTTGTGACAATGCCAGACAGACTTAAGGAATTCACTCAACTTTGTTTCAAACAGCAACTTTTAAACGCAAGCAGAAAATTTAGCCACAATTGTTATCTTGAATGTTTATAGTCGCTAACACAAGTGCAACTTTATACCTGGCCTTCTATAATTAAGTTTTGCTGTAAAGCAAGTCAATGGCAAAGCCAAGACCAGAAGACAAGTTTCCTGATTCACCACCTTGAATGTGCTGCACTCTTGATTCATACTCTTACAGATGATCACTATAAACCAAGGAACACAACCTCAAGTACAGTTCTGTCTCGTGTTCACTTTTAGGTAAGTGGGGTAGAACTTTGCAATGGGCTCCCTTCCTTCTAATCCAGGTGCTCTGATTAACTTAAGGGTTGAAATCCACAATACTAGATGTAACAAAACAAGTATAAAGCTAATAGGCCTGACAGAATCACATACATTATGCTTTAAGGTGAGGTATGAATTTTAACACTTGTTTACTCAAAACACTTCCACCAAAATATTATACCTGCGACCCAGCATGACGATTCCTCCTGTCTTGGGATTAATTTTGCAGTAGTCACCATGGGCCCAAACACCTAGTACAGAATGATAAAGGTTAAGCATCTGATTTCTCATTCATTCATAGCAGAAATGTATAACACAACTTATACATATCAAATATACTTAGAGAACTACCTACAGCAAATGCAGCAGTACTTAACTGTGCAAACAATCCACCTTGCATTTACTACAAAGAGCTAGCACACACAGCAGAGTAGGTCACACATTAGGATCAAACTCTAGGTGATCTTCTGATTGCTTGTTTGCATGACTATACAGCATCCTTTAGAAAACAGATGAATTGCTGCTCTCAACACCACATTTTGAGGAAACTGCAGCAATCTTCCACAAAGGTAACAATATTCCCACCAGTCTCTCTTGACCCACTTCTTTTATGATGTAAAAATTCTGTGCAAGCAGCTTTCCAGGCTTGCACAATAGGTCTCAACAATTCCCTGGGGAGCTTATGTGCTTAGTGTTCTTAATTTGCGTTAATGTAAAATCAGATTTGACTTCTCAGAGGTGGAATAACTTCTGTATTGTTTTTTAAGATTGATACCATCACAGCAGCCTGCCACAAGCAGAGAAACAAGCCAATTCCACTCAATTTTCTAAAAAAACCAACCCCAAACCTTGATTATTTGCATATGCATATGCAAGTAAGACCATTTTCCAAGCTTAACTGTTACAACCTTAGGCCCATTTACAAGGCAAGACAGAAAAAAGTTTCAAAAACAACCTCTGGACACCAGTGATTTCAGTCTAATAATTGTCACAGGTTTTTTCCATTTATTGTCAGGCTCACATGCAGAATGCAACTTTCATGTTCTCTCAGTTTTCCTATATGATTACTTCCTGCTGCACATCCTGACTTTTGTGAATCCATTCTATATTCATGCTATTTATAAAAAAAGCTTCTGCCTCCAGAAAGCAGCAGCTTGAAGTCCTGCTCCTGTAACAACCCCTGCCCAGTCGGCAGTAGGGAGTTCAGCATCACTGTGCCACATAAGCAAAAGATCTGGATGAGCAGACTCCTCCACAATTATTAGGAAGAAAGCCTCTGTCCCACAGTACGTGTTCCCTTACACTTACCACCACTGAAAGACTGGATGAATGCAGAATATGCATGTTTGAGGCAGCATATATTTAAACCTCATGCTAATGAGGTAGCAGGTCAGCACTTATCCCTTAGGACTCACTCCTCTAGGACAGAGCAGCCTGGCAGAGGTGCAGCAACACTCATTAACGGAGGATTGCTCCCTGACCTATTCAGCACTTTCATTTCACACTCAAGCCAAGCAGTCTATGTCCACACTCCAGACTATCAGGCTGTTACAGTCATATCTGCCTAATGAAAGCAGGAGCAAAAATGGGATTGAAGTTTCCCAGAGATTCTTATTAAATTGATTTGGATCCACATTCAAAACAAAGCACTAGAAAACAGACTGATATTATGAAACACGTCATGGAGTTCTCACCCTGGAAATCTAGATTCAAAGCTGCACCTGCGTATCACTGGGCAAGAATAAACCTGTACCTTCCCAACAGCAGCGATACAATCTATAACCTTGGTCAGTTTGAGCAATAGCCAAAGCCCTTCCTTACATACCTGGGTATTTTGAAAAATAAGCCTTCCTGTATTTGTTTCCGTTCTCGTCATTCCAGAAGTGTGTAGGCTGACAGGGAATAGGCTTGGTACAGACCAGCTCTCCACTTTCACCCCAAACCGGTTTTCCTGTTTGGAAGAAATAGGTATTTTCTGCATTTCCCTTCTGTAAATAATAAGGTATCAAAGCAAAAAGCATCTACAGTTATCACTTCCATGCCAGATGCTGATGTAGATGTGAGATGAGCTGTGACTGGTGGTCAGCTTGTGTTCAACTCCTAACACTCAGCCATATCTTAACCTCAGTAACTCCAGGAGAGTAACTTTAGCAGAGCAATGGAAAAGGAGAGCCTTCTTTTACACATTGATTATCTTCACT
This sequence comes from Tringa tobata, assembly GCA_033628505.1. Taxonomy (NCBI): domain Eukaryota; kingdom Metazoa; phylum Chordata; class Aves; order Charadriiformes; family Scolopacidae; genus Tringa; species Tringa tobata. Next base: position 5,579,629 of record JAHREE010000285.1, read on the forward strand.
AGAGTCCAGGATGATCCAGATCAGATGGATCCAGATCCAGGATTTGTGGAACATTTTCAAAGTGAAGTCACCTATTTAACAGCTGTTTACTCATCTGATGAATGAAATCTGGGGTCATAAAACTACTGTATTTCATAAGTGTGCATAATATTTTGGATAATAGTTACCTTCATCATTCCATGCTTCTACAGCCATTCCAAGATTTCTGGCCTGAATTTCTCCTTTGTAAACTGGAATTGTAACGTTCTGACCCATGAAACATGAAATTATATCTGTCCCACCTATAATAGAAGAAATCCATTTAGAATATGCAATACTTTTTGGAAAAAATCAAAACTGAAAGCTACATAAGAACTCTGGAACAGCAAATTGCTGCCTTTGCCAAATGCTTCTGATCCACATTAAAGAGCATAGAATAGACAGTTATTATCTAGGATGTTATGTGACTTGAAGTTTCTTTTCTTACTTTATATATCTTTTTATAGATTAAATGCCCTTCATGCAGAAATACTCCTTGGGCATAACTTTTCTTCTTCCAACAGCTTCTTTAATCTCATTTAAGTAAATTTCCACTTATATAAGAGTAAGAAAATAAACAGGCCCTAGTTTACAGGCTTATATACCTAAGATTACTTAGAAATGCTTTCTTGTTTGTTTTCCTTAGTTTAAAGTAAACAGACAAGCTATTCCACTCAGTATTTACTTAGTCTTTATATCTTGTTCTCATTAGCACAAGGGGAAGAGGAGGGAGAGGTAAGACATGCCTGTAGGATGAACAGTTATCTTAAAACAGATACTGTCAAAGTGCTTACTTAACTGAAATATCTATAGTCCTTCTATGACTTCAAGGAATTAGAATTAAAAGAAATGAATCATGTTAGCTTTACTCAAAAATAGTCTTCTGCATTTGGAACTATTAATGTCTATAGTAGCAAGTTCAAGATTCAGCACTACTCTACTCTTACCAAGACCAGAGTAGAGCTGACTTCAGTAGCATAATAATCAGACTAAAAATCAAACTAAACTCGGTTAAAGCACCCTTTTTCAAAGCCTGTCCTCACTGCAAAGCAGAATGAGGAGTTTTGTGGTGGACTTTGTGTGAATAGCAGTTGCCTCAGCTAGCACTCCTCACAACAAACCGCACAGTATGTGGGCTTGATATTTCTCTAATTATGTAATTTACAAAAAAATCTGTCTGCAGTGCCAATTACTTGGCACAAAAGAATTGAAATGGGAACACAGAAAAACCTCTCCGAGAGGTATTTTCTGCTAAAGTCAGCTATTTGCAGAACAGTATGTTCTGTAGGTTAATAGACTCTTTTCTTGATCTCACCCTGCTACCCCTAAAGACAGCCAGTCAAAATAAATGATCCTGCTTAAAAAAAAAAAGCTAAAACCCAAAACATTCACCATGTCAGAAACATTCTACCTAAAAGCCTTTGAGTGTACAAGCTTCATTATGGCACACTGAATTATGCAGAGAATCTCTGCACTAAGATGACAATTAATTCTAGTTTAACTATAACCAAGGCTGAATGATCCAAGGCTTAAGCTTCCCCAATATACAGCATGAAACAAGGAAGAAGGAAACACACAGGCAATGAACAGAATTAATAAGGTGCACGCAGCATAAAAGCATCACCTGAAATGGATCCCAGGAGGACACTGCTTTTTATGTGTTTGTAGACATACTCGTAGCTTTGAGATTTGAGCGGTGATCCTGTAGACAGTATCGTGTGGAGTGTTTGGAGATTGTGTGTTTCACCTTAAAAAGCAGGAAATTAACAAAATAGGTTAAGGTAGAATTTGTAACTATTTGTCACTACAATCCAGAATAATTACATAAAGAACTTTGTGACAAGATACAGAGCCAGAACCTGGAGGGGAATGGCAGGAGGGAGGAGAAAGGATTCAATAGCTTTTTAAAGCTTACATGGTTTTAAATTTTTCTCTTCTAGCACAGCCAGCCACTTCGCCCCTGTTCCAAGGATGGTGATCCTAGAGGGGAAAAAAGTTTAAATGTTTTACATATTTAAATATGCAAAGATTCTAAAGACCTGTGATTCCCACTGCAGTAAGCAGAAACCATTAGACTCTATACATTTATTAGTCAAGCAATACAGTCTCTTAAAGCTTTCCAAGTGCAAGGCACATCCTTTTGAGCAATCAAAATTAGGCAGATCACGATCTCTACAGCTTCAGAACTTTTAATTCTATCTTTAAATATTAAGTAAAGCTTTCCCACCTCATGGAAAACATTCACTTTCATTTACAGGAATTTGTAACTGCCGAACACTCCAAAGACAACACAAAATGTTATGTTTACTTCATTAATGGGCCATAATTGCCACTAGGATGTTTAACACTGCTGCCTTTTTACACTCTTACGTATAAAGATCTTGCTGTTTCAGGGCACAGTTTAACACAGAATACTTCACTCTGAGAACGGCAACCAGTGATTTTCTTAGATACCTATTTAATTTCCACTGATTAAAATCTGAGTTGCAGGTGCCTAACATGAAATTTGGCCCAGCTAACTGAACAATTGAATTCCACCCTTAGCAAAAAGCATATTTAGAGCTCTGCAATACAACAGAATTAAAACTTTAAACAAGGCTGTACCCCTTCCCTACTCTATCAATGGAAGTGCTAGTTTAATGTTTCTGCTGACTTTCAGGAAATCTCTTCCCTGCCTTCTGCTAAATCATTTTAGATTACAGCAATAAACTTGCTCAAGAAAGCCTATAGAGACAGATAAGGTTAAGGGATACAGTCTGAGCACACAGAACATGGACAACAAATACATCAGTAGAACTTACAATAAGAGCCTGCTATCTTTGCTTTTACTCCACAGGTGAGGTGGAAGATAGAACAGCTCTTAAGATAATACAGTTTCAAACACAGAGAGAAGCCTATTTCAACACTATCAAAAGGTAATGTCTTCCTTTGCCATTTGGGTGGGTGACAGTAACTGAGAAGCTGCCACCTCTTGGGTAGGGACAGGCTATTTGCACATACACATGGGTGCACAGAGCAATTTATCAGGTACATGGGAGCAGCACTGAGAGCCCACAAAAGTGTACAGCTCCTCCATCTATGTACCACAATCATGAGAATTATTTTTACTCTTGTGTAAGTTCTAAGTTTTCTTCCATGCTTCAAATAATTGTTTATTTTAAGTTAGAATACATAATGCTTCTCTGTTTATTTTTAAGCTGTTTGACACTTCCTCTACAGCACATGTAGAGCCTATTCTCCTATTATTTCCTTCCAAATGCTGTATAATTGGTGGATAGTGACTAAATACAGTTCACTTGAACAGATCTTTAATTGACGTCCACTTAAGCAATTCTTGTCATGCAGTATGAGCTATCTTGATGATACCATAAGAATATGCTATCTGAAGGGAAGTATGGTACATCTTCAGAGAAGCAAGGTAGTCTTAACATGTTGAAACCTTTTTTAATATGTAACATATGACTGAGTTGGGAACAGACTGCATTATGAAGTACCACACAGATGGCCACCGCTTTTAGCACCAGATTACAGAAGTGAGACATGCAGACACATTTCAGTTATCTTCACTTACTTCTGGCATGTAGAAACAACGCTTAAAAATAAGCCGTGTTATTTGTCGATTCTAAATTTTTGCCTGTTCTACTGGGTCTTTTTTTGAGGGTGGGGGGCGTCTTAAGCTCGTGCTTTTGTTTTGTGGTTGTTATTTTTTTATTGGAAGCATTCGGACTAGGCATTAACCTCCAGTAGCCAGAGACAAAGTGTCAGTCTTTAAATATTACATGCCACAAAAGAGCAAAGTTTAAATTAATTATCAAGAGTCAGAAAGAATCTTTTGGCATCCATTTTCCACCACAAATGAATTAAAATTAATTATGAATTAAAAGTGACACTCATTCTTTTACCAGTAATTAATTCAGATCTAGTCCTTACATCCAGTTGGCAAAATAGAAAAGTTAAAAAAACTTTAATCGGTGAACAAAGCTAAATACCACCACATGAGTTTACAGCTGCTTATCCAATACCTGCCATTTCTCTAGGCTTCAAGAGAGGGCACTGCAAGCATTTTTAGGGACAAAGAACTGTGTAAAACAATTAACAAACAGCTTGACAGAGACAATTATGCATTATAGATTGAAAAGCAAAATATGAAAACATAAGCAACCCTGCCGAGCCTTTTCAGTCAATTTAGGTCTTTAAGTCAGAACACTATATTGAGTCTTAGGTTGAGCTGCTTAAAATAAAGGATTCTTATTTTCCAAGTTCTGAGCGTACTAAGAAATTACTCTTCAGATCGCTCCCAATTACTGTCTTTTGAAAATGCTGCTCTTGAAAACTGACTATTGAACTCAAATTCTTTGTTTGCCTGGAATCCAAATACTTGACTCAAATTTGAAACAGTCAGTTCTTTGTCTCTTCTGCTCTCTAAAAGACTGTTTTAGTACAAAATTTTAAAAAGTTGTTCCACTCAAGGTTAAGCCAAAGAGATAAACTATGTCATGCTACATACTGGTTTCTGAGCAATGGAATGACACCTTTAACAAAGTTGCTTGTATGTGGTCATTGTAACAGGAGCAAAGACCATTATTCTTTTTCATTTAATGTTGCTTACATACCCTAGCCTGTCAGTCAAGTCCCAGAGCACATTTGGTGAGGGAATTAGAGGAGATCCATCATACAGGACCACTGAAGCTCCTGTGGCAAGTGCAGACACTAACCAATTCCACATCATCCAGCCAGTCTGGAAAAAAGAACATACCTACATTAGTTTCTCTCTGTCAGCCAGCTGTCCCCCTTTCCTGGCAGCTCTATCACACAATCAGGAGTGTCTCTTGCTGTCATATGCTGGTAGGAGCTACAGGCAACTAGAAAGTGATGGACAGATGAAGACTTTGGCAGATTCTTCTAGACCAAAGCATGCTCCCTGCCCATATGCAAGAGGTGCCATCTTCCCCTCCACTTTCCTTGCCTGAAGTTTCCTGCTCTAAGAAACTGTTAAACCAGCACCTGAGTTTATGCCCATCTCTGCTGATTACACCTAATCACATTATTTCAACATCAGAAAATAAGGCTAGAGCATTGTATCCTCTCACCTGTCCCAAGACTGGATCAGTCACATGTTCCTGATGAATGTTGATTTAACTTATCCTTACAAATACCTAATGAGATGGGGATTCCATACCTCCCTACACCCATACCTTTAAAGAATGAATCAAAAGACAGCACAACTTTGGGACAAGGCAATTATGACAACTCCTCCAAGGAGATACTATAAACTGACTAGTAGTGGTAAAGTTCAGAAAGGACCTCATGAGGAAAGGCATTAGCCTTCTCAAACCACTACAGTAATAGAAGGCATGGAATAATTTTCTTTACCACAGCATTAGAAAAAAGCCATCACATAACTGAACTTCTACATATGTCAGTTTTATTCCCTTTCTTTTACTAAACTTGAACTTGTGCAGCTTCTTTCCTCCCCACCAAACCAAAAAGACACAACGGAAATTCTCATCTTCAGAATGGTCCATCCTTGCATGACACAGGAAGGTATATCCTGTTTTGCAGGTCATATTGATGAGGCAGTTACATCAATAAACCTAAGAGACTGTAAAAATCAATTTTCCTCACTAATTAGATCAGAAACATTTAACATGGGTTTGACCTCTCAGCAGAAAGGCCCCTGTTGCTTTTTATTGTTCCATCTGATGTTTTTTAAAACTCAATTAAGTAGGACAATTCCTTGCAGAACAAGAATTAAAAATACATAAAAATGTACTTGTAGGAAAAGCCCTCCCATCTTCATAAGAAAAATATCTTAAAGTATTTTTTAAAATGCCTTAATAAGCCACACTTGCCGTTGTATAGTACATAATAATGTCATTGCTGGTCATGTTGCCATGAAGAATATGTTCCTTCAGATGCTGTATTAGCGTACCCTGAAAAAAACATAGTGAAAGAAAAATGTGAGTTCACTTAAATGAAAAGCCAAACTCTGAGAGCACATTAAGACTTCAAAAAAGCCTAATGTTGTCAATCCTTCACAGGATGTACTCCAGGATTACAGGCAAGTATTTCCTTTTACCCACAGCTGAAGTAAATCCCAGAGCCTATCTACAGCAGCAGCAATCACATTCTCCATTTTCTCACATAACTTCTCAGCCTCTTTCATTAGACTTCAGCAATTCCCACTGCACATCACTTGTAATCCATGGAATAAATAACTTCCTTCACTTCCATCTCTGCCCAGCCATCAGAGTTGCAGAGTACTCCATGCAGGCTATAATTTTAACAGCAGGCTTTTACCAGTCAGATTTTCCAAAATAAGCCCTTTGACAAGAGTTTCATTTTCAGTATATCCAGGCAACCGGGAGGAATGAAGGATGTAGAGCTGCTATAAACTGCAGCAGTTGTTATACATAAACACTATTTATCCAAACTATCTTATCTATTAACATCTAGGAGACAAAGATCTAACTATACACATCTCTTGTAAACACTGAAGTGACTAGCAATGTGAAAAATCTCACTGCTCAAAGCATCAATATTAACAATAATGCAGTTAAATATATTATTTCCTACTCTCTTTTGTTGGAAATGCCACTGAAGTACCTTTCTTATCATCAAAGCATAACTTGTTAGGGAAATAAATTTACAAACTACTTCACTGCAGTGACAAATTAATGTGGTTGATTTTAAAATAAAGATGTTTTTTGCATTTATGCAAGCAGTTATAGTAGAACTATTAAGAGCCTCGTAAGCATGAAACAAGATTTATGCTGAAAGAAAATAGATTACAGATAAACATTTGAAATGAAAAAGGAGAGTCATAAAACTGGCACACACTTTGGGAGAGAAGCAGAAAACATTAACTAAAAATAAAAGAGTAAATCTTATTTTCTCTGCAACTTGAAGAAAGCAAGTCTGAATTCACCTGCTAGTGTTTGAATACATTAACTGTCACAATGCTGCCACCTAGCTATAGCTACCATTATCTACATTTAAAAATAAAAAAAAACCCTACGATTTAGAAACACTGTGTTTAACAGATAAGGCTACCAAAAAAATTGCAGATGTTAACAAAACTATTCCATTTGTAAAAGCACATTGCCTCTGCAGAAGGATGTGAAAGAGCCACAAAAAATAGCGAAATTAAAAGTCAAATTCAATTAAAATAAATATTGGCTTTCTTTTCCCTGCATTTAGTTGTTGCTATTCCACAGGTTTGGAATCAAAAGAGTTTTTTAGCAATGACTGTAGGTAGAGCCTATGAACTACTCCCCTGCAAAAAACTCTCACTCTGGAAACAAAGGTGGTGTGGTAGAAGGCCTAGATCTTCTAAAGAGCTAACGACCCAAGATGCTCTCTCAAGTTTATTTATAGGACTTGTATGACCCTCAAAATTCATCCTAAGCATTTAGCATATCATGACACAGATCTGGCAGCTGATAAAAGCTTACTGGTCTTCTTGTCTTCATCGGGCCTAACATACAGCTGATGAAGTGCTGAGCATCTGGAGTGTCAAAAAAAACCAGCAGGCCCTGCTGCTCCTGAGCCACACCGTGGGCACACAAGGGACCAGTGCTAAGTGGTTACACAGCTGAGAGAGAGCAGCTACTCATGGTGTGGGCTCTGCACTCAAACCAGCAGTGGTCTCCATACAGCACTCCATTTCAGCAGGAAAAAAAAACCCAGAGCAAGTTGCCTACAGTTAACACAAGTAGTCTGTAGCAGCACAGCTACTTCAGGCCAGGTCTTCTGAGCCCTTACAATGGGTAGAAATGAACTGACTACAATTTTACCAAAAAAAAAAATATGTCTCCTTAGATAAATGGGAAAGTGGAACAACTGAAAAGGGGCCTATATGAATAGGGTAAGAAGCAGAACCAGCGTTTTTAGGACTTCAGAAGAACAATTACTCACTAATGTTTTTCAATAACCCTCCATGTCTTTCTGTAGCACACCCAATTGTTCAATAAGAAACAGCTTTGCCTCCAAGACCGGAAAAATCTTACTCCAAGACATTACTTTTTAAATTATCTCCTGACTTCACTTCATTTTCATTATTTACATATGTTATTTCACTGTGTATCAAGAAAACAGACTATGTGCAGAGAAAACAAACCAAAAACATACTGCAGAATTAAACTGAGTTGTGAATTTAAACAAAGCTGCCTATTAGCATCTATAAGATCAGTACTTAAACATACCAGCATTGAGCTGCACTGCAAATAAAATAATTGAAACCTTCACTGAGATGTCATCTCTTCTTGCATTTTTAACTATCAAACTCAAACTCCAGTTAATCTGAGGCTAGAAAGTGAGACAAAGACCATGGGATAATTCTGCTTTTGTTGAAATCAGCAAGAATCCTATTAGTGGCAACAAGATTAAGCTAAGAGCAAACAGAGGAACCCAATCAAGTGTGCATAAGACATCTAAGAATTTCTTTGCATGGATTTTATTGTAGGCTCTATTCAAACTGACACATACAAAGCATGCACACTTAAGAGTCTCCGATGCAACAATTTTCTTTTACACCAGAGGTGTTAGCACCAGAACTTATGAAAAAAAATCATACTGCAACATCAGAACTACAGAACTCCTCAGCAGTAACACAATCCTCATATCTATTCAAACCATCACATAATCTCTCTCCCAGCAAGGATGAATAGTCTGTAACTTTAATGTAGCTTGGTATGAACTGAAAATGATTCTGATGGAGAGCAGAGGCATGAGAGTAAGGGCATAAGACTAAGCAGCCACATAGATAATGTGGGAAGTGACAGAACTTTGCAACAGAGAAAAGTCCCAATCTACATCTGTGTTTTTAGTATCCCTACTCTTTATCATGTACTGCTGAACAAAACACCTGTCCTGGTTTTGCCAATCAGTCTTTTCAAGAACTTAACCAGTCTAAAGCCAGTGGCAGTGTGGAATTTACCTGTGGGCAAATCTTCCAGTCCTTGCCATCAGAGAGGCAAGAATGTACACACTATGGGTGTAACAAAGTGATCCTGCCCTCTGGCTGTTGAGTTGTCTGGGTAGCCTGTCTCACCAGATGCTCATCCTGACTTTCAGAGCAAAAAGCAGAAACAATGGACACTGGCTAATAGTTGTGCCATTTAATTTATACAAGTTGGTACAAATGAGCTAGGCGACACATTCTGCCTGAATCTGCTCAAGTGCATTCTGCCTAAGGGGAAAAATCCCTGCCTTTTATTAAGGATTATACTAATGGCAGAGTTAAACACTATGTCTGACTGCTGGGCACTCTTCCTGACCTTTAGTAAGTTGCCTAGAGCAACTTTTAGAACATGAATAGTAAGTGGAAAGCATGTGAGCATGGATGATTTTAGCAGTAACATTGTATCTATCTTCACAACAAGACACTGCCTAAAGCAAAGCTTCCATACAAAGCAAAACCTACACCCAAAGAGATGCTAAACCTTCCAGCTTCCTTCCTTAAAAATAGATCGATGAGGATGACATGCTCTGAACTGATAAGTGTAGGGAGTGAAGTTTAAGGTTAAAAAAAAAAATGTAGATAAAACAGCAAGTTCCCTATAGGCTTTAACTTGACAGTGGCCAAAAATCGGTTCTAAGCACCCATTCAAGTGCTTTGGCCTTTCTTCTACAAGAATCAGTCAGGCAAGGTCTACTAGTGCTTTTGTGAGACACCTGTTCCCAGGAAATAGCTGAAGTCTCCAAAAGGTCTTCACACCATTCTCTCAACTAAATTATTTTATATCCTTATTAATCCATATTTGCTTTCAAACAGTCACTTACAAATATAAAGTTTCATTGCAAGGTACTGAAAACCTGTCAGCAATCAATTCTTCCTTAAAGTACATCATGAGATGGTCCTGTTAAATGAAAAATGTAACCCAGGTAGTTTAAAAAAAGATAGTGCAGCTCCAGGAGGGAAGACATACCCCTGCTGAATGAACCATGCATTTTGGTGCCCCTGTTGTGCCTGATGAATACATGATAAAGAGAGGATGACTGAAAGGCAGCTGCTCAAACTCCAGCTGGGGGGCCTGGTCTCCTTTCCCAGTAGCAAGGAAGTCTTCTAAAAAGACACTGCATTAAGAGGAAAATAAAGGATTACTTCACATTTTTTCTGAAAGCATTACCCCAGCTCATATACAAGATTACCTCTTTATCTAGTAGTTATTTACAATAAACTATATATATTGTTTTTATTCCTAGCCTTTCTACTCTTTGTTTGAATTACTAGTTGTTTCCTTTTTCTGCTTTAAAATAAAGTGTTATTGAGATATAACAAAATCAAGCTGATAAATCCCCACTTATGATCAGTTGCCAGCCTCAACAGCTCAAAGCAGACTGGAACTATCTAACCCTCAACATAGTCTGTAACTCAACCATTTCCAAAAGGTATCTAACATACATAATCTAGACCAGGAAATAAGCAAAACAATTTTTCTCTAAAAATGTCACTTAAATTATTAATTGATCATTTCTGAAAGCCACTTTCTTCTCCCTGCTATATCCTATTGAATTTTGCCTTCACTGAGAATCATTAATACCAACAGTGGTTTTGTATGTTGCTGCAGATGTTTTGCTTCTGCTACTTCTGTTTTCAGTATTAAGCAGGACACACAATAAGAAATCCAGCTAGAATCCCAGATTTTGCTATTTCAAGAGGTCAGGCCCCTTCAATAGCTCCCAGCATCCATCTCATCCCTAGTTAGGGCAGTCACAGCTCAGAAGCTGTCATTACCTGTTTGGAATCTTTGAAATATCTATGGTTTCTCTGGAGGAGACGTATGGAATCACCACCACTTTTTTTATATCTGGAAGTCCTGGAAGAAAGAAGAAAAAAATGTTTCTTACATTCAGCTATATAAACCCAAGGTCTTTTCTGTCTGATTGGATCATACAGTGTAAAGCATTAAGTAATATAAATAATTCTGATGCATCAAGTATTTGATATAGTTTTAAATGCTAAAACCCTCGGAAGGCTAAATTGTTACCTAAGATACAGTTTCCTTAATACTGCCAGCCTTTTAAAAATACATGTGTAAATCTGCAAGCTTTAGTGCTGTAATACCTCTTCATTTGTCTTCAGCAGCACTTCGCTCAGGCTTAAAAACCCAATATTCATCAGTCCCTGTTCCCCCACTTATACTGCCAACTAATTTATGATGATAGATTTGAGCTAAGCAAAAAAAAGACTGTTAAAATTACATAAAAGACTAGTTAGTTTCCACTCAAATCAGTTCTGCAATTTTAAGTGGCCACAGAGATACTGTAAAGAAGGAAAGTCAGTGACAGGCAGCCAAAAGTGTCACTTTTAGTGACAGTGCAGGCTTTGAGTGCTCACAGAACTAGAGCATAACTAAGACTAGATGGTATGCAAGGAAATACCTTTTACCACACTAAGCAGCTTTTCCAAGTGGTTATGTTCTTTGCCATTGTATATAACAGCTTCAACAGAGAAGATGAGCTTAGGCTGAATTTGGGAAAATCTGTCCAGCACACCCTAGGGACAAAGAGAAAAACAAGTTAAAAAAATTAAATTGCTACAGTAGGAATATCCACTGAATACTAAATGCAAATTTCAATTCAAGCAAGGAATAAGGACAGGAATTAGCAAGAGAATTGTTAAAAGACTGCCTGCCTTTCACTCACCCGAGAACTTCAAAGTATGACAGGTTTGTAACAATCTATTTCATGACCCCCAAATATATCAACCAGTAACAAAGACAGGATGACCACAGATCACAGAACGTTATTCACTGAAGGATTAAGTTCACAAAGCTAAGCAGTTAAAAATTCATCTTGATAATCAGACTTACAAATTCATCTAAGAAGGACAAGCACCTAACTGATGCGAGCAGTAGTCAGGCACTTAATTTACCTGAAGGCCCACAAGAATCCTGTCCCACAAGAATCCTGTCTGCATCTGTTGGATGTCCTTGCTACATGTCCTTGTAACCTCCCCCCAACACTGCTTTGACAACATACCAGTAATTTGGCAGCCTGTAAAGGGGCAAAACTGAAAGACACCAGTGTTCTGGAAGATGCATTTATTATATGGGAAGTTGACATTTGACATGAAGTCACAGCTTTGTTCTTCTATGATTAACAGAGAAAACTGTACCACTCATTTTTACCAGAAAAACTAGATATTGAAAACACACATACCACCAACAAAAAACTACCACATCTCTTTTAGAACCTCTGGAGCAGGACACATTCAAATGCTAAATTTTTGGGTGTCCTCCAGCTTACACTGTTTTCAGGAGTTTACCACAGCTATTATCACACTGAGAGAAAAACCCTTCTGGCATTTCTTTTATTTTTTTCTTCATGTACACTGCATGCAGCAGCTTACCAAAAATGGGTCTTTTTTGTATTCAACAGCAAGAAGCAAATCCTTTTAGTAAAAGCTCTCAGCACACAGTAATGTTCATCCCTCTCTATCTGCATTACTTGAAACAGTAAGAACTACAAGATCACTCAAATACTACAAAATTGTCAGCTAACCATTCAAGAATAATCTCCTAAATCTTGTTGCAAAATTTAGACTTCAGTCATGTGCTTATTCTACCCAGCATTCTTTATTTTTGTGTCTTCTGTGTTGTCCTCTACTTTGCAGCCAAAATAGGAGACAAATTATTACCAAAACACTGATGCAAAAACATCACAATCAACTAATTTTTATTAAACTCCTCCTTTCCAAGCTGAGCCAGACAGGGTAGCAAGAAAGCCAACAGCAAAAGTACAGAGATCCTGTCCTGACAGCTTCTCCATGTTATTTTTTTTTTTAGGAAAGCTCACTGAACACTACAGGTAAGGGATGGGGATATGACTAGATATAAATACACAACTGTCTCTGCTGACTATGTCTCTTAACAGCTTTCTCCCCTATCACCCAAAGGTGCATTTCAATTTCCTCATTCACACCATAAGAAAATACAGTGACATATTGACACCCGACTTGATCAGTTAGTTAAAAAAACGCCACCAGAATCTGTTTCAGTAGCATAAGAGATTTTCAAGAAGCCCCTAATGCATTAACTAACAAACTCAGAAACAGATTTAATTAGTACATCAAAAGTACTCTTAAGGGAGAATGAATTGAAATTTCCTGCTTTTAGGTATGTTATCACACCTACTTATTTGTAACATTTTCAAAGATTGGACCAAGAGGCCAAATTACACACAGCATGTCTGTAATATATATATGTGTGTGTGCAGGCATATACACATTCATGCTGAGCACAGAGCATACATACCCCATATCCACACTGCCTGACGTTTAAAAATCAAGACCAATGAGAGGACTAAGGGTACTCTAACAGAAGAATCAAATCTGAAGAGAAGTGTGAATCAGAAACAGAGATGACTACAATTCTCAGGGTCTTAGTAATCCTGCTAACACACCCAGTTGGATTCATTAGCACTGGCAGGATCAAATCCCACGGGGCAGCTTGGTGCGATACAAAGGGAATACAAACAGATGGAACATGTAATTGCTACACTGGAACTTTAATCCAACCAGATGGCTCAGCAAGGAATTGCTTTCATGAAGATCTCAGGTACACCAGATATGGCTCATACTATTTGATGAGCCTCAAATCCTGTATTAAATAATTGTGCAGGACCCCACAAATGGAGCAGCACTGGCTTTGCTAGGGCTCACCAAAGATTTCTCACGCAGTTCTAAGAGCAGAGCCTCTTTTTAAACTTACATATCCAACAATTTCTTATGCGCAGGCTGCAAAGAACTACTTTCCTATTAATATAAGTAAATGGATAACAGGGACTAGAGAAATTAAGCAAAAGCTGCCAAGAGTGGCACTCTGCGTGGGAGGGAGCTCACTGGTTCTCTGACAGCAGACTTCCTGAGTGCTTGTGAAGCCTTTGGATGTATGGCATTCAGAGCTTGCAATGTGTAGGCAGTTCTGAGAAGTGACATTTCCAGGCTTCACAAAACATATATACACAATTGGATTTGAAATGCTGAAAATGCTACACTATTTCCCAAAACAAACAAAATCTTCATTTACATTAACAGAACTAACGCAACTGCACAGAAGGAGAAATATCTTTTCCCTAGGGTGGAAGCTAATATCCCTGGGGACCTCTGCCGATCTCCCTCAAGATTTTAGGGTCTGAATTCATGCCAACACATGCTGCCAAGTTAAAGGAGAATAAATGATATCGATAGCACTGCTGCTCTGAGGCAGTGTTTCATTAAAAAAAAACTATCAAAAAATAAATAAAGCTGGGCACTGAAAATAACAGCACATCAACATGGACAGAAAACATACCAGTACTTTGTAATGCAAGCAAAATGAACAGTCTTCCCTCAGATGAGAGATCAAATCACATTGCAAAGAAAATACTCCATACTGTCATTTTCTGAGCAAGCAGAAAATATTTGTAGAACAGATTGATCATTACATGCTGTAATGATTTTTTAAGTTTTTTCCTAATTCTACACCCTCAAGTGTAAGAAAGTGGAGTGTTGCTGCCCTCTAGCGCTAATCCAGAGATGACTGCTCCATATATTTAACCAGCTACTGGGATTAAACACTGAGATTTAGAGTATATATTACCTAAATCTTTGATATTTTGTGTTCTGCAATCCACAAGCAGTACATTCTCCAAATAATGCTTTCATGCAAACTTTGAGACAGAAGAAGGGTTCAACACTCCATTTTAGAAGTGATCTGTGTCTGTTGCTTCTTACGACTTGTGCTAAAGACTTTCCATAGAAAGCAGAATATATTCTCAAGGATTCCAGGGCACATTGTAACATCTCCTTGAATATCATGATGGTTTTTACCATGTTTTACACACAGTATTTATTCCTACATTAAAAAATTAAACAGGTTAGCTATATTAGCCTGAAAATCCTCACCTTGCTGGCAAACCAAGCCTTCTGAAAAAGCCAACTGAGGTGTTGCTCACTTTACCCACATAGGAGGCAGAGGAAGGGACTTCTCAGGCAAAGAAACTGGAGTGTGGTTAAGCAGCATGGGGAAAGATATAGAAAGGAGAGGCCAAACCCCAGACAACTCTGTTGCATCGCTGTTCATTTGCATATTTAATAGAACAAAGACTCACCAAGACTATGGATTCCACCTGAAAATATCCCAACAGGGAGTTAGCTAAAGATACTCAAATCACTATGCTGAAAGTCATTACTGATAACTGAAACCATGGATTTTCATTCAGTTTGTGGTAGCTAGAAAAAAATCTGGTGTACTTGGCTGTGCCAGGAGGTGGCAGTAAGACTTAAAGTGAACAGAATCTATCCACCACTTGAATTTATCTCCTTTATATTTGTCTGAAACAATGATGGCTTTTCTGGAACATGCAATAAGGCTACTCACATTAATGCCAAAGTCTGGTGATGTTGAACTCCAGATGGCACCAATACTTGCAGCAGCCAGCATTGCTTCCACTGCATGAATGCTGTTTGGTAAGTAACCTATGGCAGAATTTGAAAGGTTAGAGATGGAAGAAAACTAAAACAATCCAATCTTAGAGTAAATATAGTGTATACAATAGCCAGTTTAAACAGATAAAATGAAAAATCCTAGACTGAAGCATCCTTTAAAGTTTTCCACACAAGTGCAATGTCCTCCTTCAAAGTCAAAGCAATTACACAAGGAATTCGAAATAATTCAATTTATAACAATAGTTGTATCAGTTTGTATCTACAATGTTACTCCCAATTTGCAAATCCATCTGTTTAATTAATGTGACTCTCAGGATAAGGCAGCAGCAAGCTGAAAAGAAGCACTGTGAAGGAGATAAAATTTATGGATTGAATAGGGTATGTAGAGACTAATGCAGCACTGTGCAAGAGAATAGAGCAGATCTGTAGAAACAGCCATTTGAGAAGAAACAAGTATCTGGAAGGAAAGAGTAGAAATGCTTAGTTCAAAAGCAGAGATTCAGCTTCACAAAACTAAACATTGTCTCATAGACACTGCCAGAATCTTAAGCACAAACAAGCAAAACCAGTGTCTCAGCTGATAAGGGAAGAATACAGCAGGACAAGCCCAGGAACACTCCCACACAAATGCAGCTCTTCAGGTTCATCTCATTAGCTTGCAGCAAGATTTCAAGATGTAATTCAATTTATCAAGGCATACAAAAGAAATGAATATCAAGAAAGTTAGCTTTTCAGTGGGCTCAATGTGAGCAACTCTCCAGAAGGTGCGGAGCAGCCAAGACAGATTGTGATCAGTTGCAAGTCAAACTCACAAGTTAGAACACACAACAAATTCACAAACTACACAAAAGTAGATCAACAATCTGGAGTTTCAGATCACCCTTCTGAAGTAACCAAAAAGATGTCCAAGTACTTTAAAAAAGGCACATGACAGGCCTGATAGAAGTACTTGGACATCTAATTAGAATTCAGTGTTTGAAAGCAGACTTAAATGGCATTAAAAATGCCTCCCAACCCATTTAACAATAGTGGTGAGCACCAGCAGATCCTGGAACTGCAGAACAAGCTGCAGGTGCTCCACAAGTATCTACCAGACAGCCAAAACTCACTAGTGCTAGGCACTTTTCAAAGATAGGTATGTATGGATGCATTTCTCAGGACAGGAACTAAGATCACAGATCTTAGTAGCAATTTCTGTTACATTAAATTTGTCAATTTAATGTCCTACTCCTCCCAAGTAGGAGGGTACTGAGCTTGATTTTTGCCAGTTTGTCTACACAGCTTGCAACAAATTTATCCTTTTAAAGTCTACTTTATAGAAAGCTGAAAAAGTCTTAAACTAAGACTTTTCACTAATTTTTGAATTGTGAAGAAATCAGTTTAAGCTAGTTTACTAGTTACTCTGTGAACTGCTGTGCTTTTGGGAACAGCAACTTTGAAATCAGCATTATGACTTAAGCCCAACAATTTCTGGACAAAGAGAACTGTGAATAAAAACCTCGTACCATGTTAAGATATAAATTACTCCCTAGAACTGCCTACAGTTTGCAGTGTTTTATTCAGTGAAGTTCTTAAGTAGTTGAAGTGCAGCAAAACCTCAAGCCCATAAGGGCACTGTTTATTTTGCTGTTTTTCCCCTTCAAGGGAGTCAAGGTTTATGATAGACAGTACAGCATCCCAAAATTTGTCATTTTTTCTTTAAGAGAAGTCTTCCTCCCTGAACAATAATTTGAAATATACAAACCAGAACAGGCTAAAACATCATTTTCTGTGATGAAAGCAGTTCTTTTTTAATTGATGCCAAATATTCCCACTGAGCATTTCTTGGAGTGGATTATGGGAGGCCAGAGTGCAATGAAAACTGAAAGATGTCTCTTCATGCTTTGGAGCAGTGATTACCTTGCCACAGCTTACAAGCAAGTTCTCCACTTCACCACTCCTACAAAAGCCCTCAAGGTAAGAGCACAAGTCTCTGCTTATTATTATGAGCCAGACAATTAAACCATTACTTTCACTTGTCAGTTGGCTTTGAGGTGGTGTTTGAGGATATCAGCCAAAAATGCAGAAGGTATGAAACATGCAAGGCAACTTACTCTGCACTTCTGTATCTTTACCCGATCACTGAAGGCAGCCTGCTCACCACAGTTTTCACATATTTGTCATAATCCCCAGCACTGGGTATAGCAAATAAAAATGTGGCTCTGTTCTAGAAACAGATTCTCCAAACATCCCAAAGTAAGAACTTGTCACTTCTTGACAACTCTCAACTTTAAATGACACAAACTACTTCTCCTGTGAGTCTTTCAGATTAAAACTGGATTCTCAGAAAAAGCAATTTCTCTCTCACATCAGAAATTCTGCAAAACAATTACAGCAGCTACCATGTATGTAAAATTCCCTGCTTTTGACTGTGCCCCTTGAGATGCCAACTGACTCCTCAAGGCATTCAGGAGGCCGACACAGGTCTTAAATGTCTAAACTTGGTGAACAGTAATGTTGCTGACAGATGAAAAAACCCAACTTTTTTAGCTGGATTCACATCAAGGGTCACAGAACAGTGACCTACCTACAGAAGCTCTGTACTACAAGAGAATAATGATTCAGCTACTTTAAATATTCATCATATATTTGTTCACATATTTAACTAGAGCCTCCATATTTCTTGATACAACATTTCAGCTAAGGATTAAAACTAGCATTTGTCAACATGGGTAATGCTTACAGAAGGTACTTCTCTATCATTTCTGTGAGCTGCTATTTACTTAGCCTAGCATATGCTCATTTACACTACAGTATTTTATCAACAGAATAGGTGAAAACTCTAGTCCAAAAATTTCTGGTATAATCATGCTAGAAACTATGCCAGAAGTCTCATTTCTTAAGAACTCTGAGAACACATTCCCTGCAAGCACCTAAAAGCTTCATAAAGTAGAATAAATGTGTACTCAGAAACAGAGGCATTCAAACATTAGTATTCATCCAAATAAAGAAACAACAAGCTTGGATCCTGCACCAAAGATTTAGTTCAAGCCTTAAAAGAAACACATAAGGAGGAAGGAAAGCAGGGAGCTGCAAATCAAATATCCTCTCAATGGCTTATACTATTGATCTACAACAGCTCCCAAACAGAAGAGACAATTCAAAGACCAGACGTCCAATTTCTTTTTGATATTAATACATCATTTTATGCTCCTGTAGGATTTGTGGTCATCCTGCCTAACATTACTGTGGCCTGAGACTATTAGTAACATGCTAATCTTCTTACAAAGCTAGCTTTAAAACCCACGTAAGCAACTAGGGCTAATACAGTTACTATAGATAAAATACCAGCTTCAAACAATGTAATTCATTCATGTTTTGTTGAGGATTTTTTGTGTTAACACATGGGAAGATTAGTTTGGTTTTTTAACTGCTGACTTGTAGTAGAACAAAGCTGGCTACAGGGATATAATAGAAACAACCTATCCAAAGATGAAAAACACAGATACTCCCCATTTTATTTTATGCCTGCTCATTGTTATTTGCCAAACAGATGGCCACTGGGAGACCACAAATACTTCACATGTGGATTTGTGTAGCTTGGATTAGGTATCATATCTGTTTCTTCCAACTGTTCAAGCACCATTGACAGTATTGCAAGATATCTTTAGAAGATATGTTTCACACCACATCTGCTTCAACTATGTTTACTATTAAGTGCTATCTCCTTAGTGATGGAAAGGAAGACTAGGATGAAATCAAGCTGAAAAAGTGCTGACATCGCTGCTTGTCCGCCCACATTCACCCACCTCCAACTTTAACATACTATTACTGTCATGATGCAACCATAAATTGTATTGAACAAACTAGGGGATATGTTAAGTATAATGAAAAGTTAAAGTAGTCTTGTCTTAGAGGCAGTAAAGCACGGAGATGAAATTCACGGGAAGAAAACAATGTTAATGGCCTTGCATACAATTCTAACAGCTCAACATTTTAAGTTATTTTAACAGAAAGAAACCAAAGGCATCAGAGCCTAGCAGGCTAACTAGGTGCTAGGCAACTATAATAAAATTAATAAAATCTTCTATTTAAATGCTGATTTTTCAGCAGCAGTAAAAGCATGCCCTGTATTAGTGCTATAAACCACATGAAGAAGCACCCTTCCTTCTGTCATCTGCTATAAGTTTTGGAACAAATTAGGTCCCAGTATATTTTTGGCAAGCTTTGGAGAGCCTGATCTTTGGTAATACAAGTGGGTGTACAACTCAAACTTTCTGACCCAACACTTAACATGTCTCCCCCATTTCAATTTGGCATTTGGAGAACAGTCTGCAGCCCCAACCTCTGACTGATGTTCTGTTTTAGCTATTCCAAGAGCCACCAATATGCTCCGGTGTAGGAGAGAAACATGTGAAAGAAGCTGAGGCCCAATTTAAAATACATCTAAATAGGTGGATTGCTGTTAAACATCCTATTAGATGTCCTACACAGGAAAGCTCTCCCTACATATGGGCCCAAGGCAAAGCAATCTGTCAGAGTCAGGGTTCTAGGGCTGGGGGCACCAGGGGAAGGGAAGGAGGGGGAAATGTGCAACAGCTCAACTGATGGGAATGGATACAGGTTCATCTGACTGGAGATGACAAGGAAAAGAGTCTCTCACCAGCCAGGGTAAGAGGGCAGACTGGAAAGAAGTAGTACGTAAGAAATTGCCTCTAAGAAAAGAACATGTGAAGACTCTGGGTAATTTAAAAAGCCCCCAAACATACTGTGATTTTAAGGAAATAATGAGGTTGCCTAGATTTGTTAATCTTTTCTGCTATCAAAAGTAAAGGGCTTTGTAAGAACTCCAAGCACAACACAAGTCTTCTTCCACAAATTAGCTATAACTGCTCATAAAGACACATATAAGCAATTGAAATGGTGAAGGGGCCTGGCAAAGATACTCGGTGCCTACAGCAGCTGGGCAGAAAGGTCTCTGCTCTGGAAGTGCCAGATAGGAAATTTGGCTCAAAAAGGCTAAGGGGAAAAAGTCAAGGGAAAGGGGAAAAAAGTCAAAAAAATTCCATGTGTTTTGCAATAACAAACAACATTTACAGAAAGCATTAGAAGTCCTAGCCATGTTTTTGTTGACCCCTTTGATTAGTTTCATGATGTCCAAGTTTCCAGTTATATGCATAATTAGATACTGTTTTGCCAATATCTTCGGAGCAAGTTTCTAAAATACACTCAATCCACTCTTACCATTTGACATACACAGAGGACAGGTAGTAAGAAACTACACTGAAGCTCCAAACACTTAAACTTTGTAGAATGCAAGTTTTCCTATTCATTGGTTTGGTTTCAGACAAAGGCTGTAGCTGCTTAATGAGTTGTCGGATATGAACCTGACAGTGTTAAGATTGAAAATGGAGACAAAATTACAACATCTTAACTTCATCTTTATTCAGACAAGCCTTCCTGATTTTGATAGATGGTTCATATCCAATTAAAGATTCAGCTCTAATTCTCTGTAAAAAAAACCAAGCCACCAACTGTGATCATTAAATGTTCAATTATTAATTTTATAGAGTACTCATACCATATGCATGAAATATGAGCTCAAGTATATTTTAATTAATTGAATTAATTTATTAAAAATAGTAATGCATACCCTCCTGTCTCTGAAGACATGGGTTCAAGTTTGTAACATGCAGAAAACAAACCAGTTTCATCACTTCAGACTTGCATCATATGAATTTACACATACTTAGGATAATGGCCAAGTATTGCTCAAAGAACACATGATTCCAGTAGTAAGATTGATCTGCGCATCAGAACTACCAGGTAGGAATAAAGGAGCTTCAAGGATATTGCAGTTTTGACTTGCACCACAATGACAAAGCTAAAAAGAGTATGTTACAGAGCACATGAAGTATGGAGATGAATTGGCTCAGCTGGAAGATCAAACCCAGCAATTTAGAAATAAATGGACTGAGGCCAGGAACTCCTTTTTATGCCCGGACTGTATACTGCACAGGCTGTTCACAAGACAAAAAACCTGTTTATATACAAAAATCCCCATGACCATCTTATGACAGGAAATATTACTCTAAAAATTTGTGAGTTACGGAAAGGATCACAGGGTTCTAACTACTGAGCTCTGCATTGGTATGACATACACAGTTACTGCCCACTGTCACCATTCTGCAAGACACTACTGTCAAAAGCACTGGTGGCAGAAGGTAGTACAAGTCCATTCCTCAAGAACTGCAATTTGCAGGGCATCATATTACCTCCGGTTGTAGGGTCAATAACTGCCAGCTGGCACAAGAACAACTAACCTGGGACTGTAATTTCCAAGATTTCCCCCATGTCAATCTGGCAGACCTTGTGAGCCAAGGCTCAGCTAGATGCAAAGTCTCCATCACTTCCGCTTCCATGGAATGCTTATGAAGCAGACCTTAGTGAAGCTATGAATGAGATTTTTTTCTTCCCCCTCCAGTGCTAGAGAGCTCACAGGCTAATCCAGGCTCCTTCCCTCTAGAAGCTTATTTCGTACAAATGTAAATATAGCAGCATAAAAGCCTTTAGAATGTTTCTGTGAAATAGCATTTCATATTCATATTTCTATAAACTTGACTACTTACTTGTGTATTTCCAGAAAACTTCACCTCCTGTTCTTTAAAAAGAAAAGTTACTCACCCACAACTCTGTCTCCTACTTTTACTCCCATCTTCCTCATGGCTGCAGCATACAAAGCTACAGCTTGTCTCAGTTCTTCAAAAGTAACTTTCAAGATTTCTTCTTTGCCTTCCTCTGAAGAAAGAAGATTAAAACAACCAGTCAGAAATTATGCACTGCAACATAAGTAGAGTCTAGTACAAACAACTAATTCTAGAAAAATAAATACAAAGCAATTTTAGGAGAAGCATTTCTACTAAAAATTAGGCTTTTTGCTTTTCAAGTTCCTCTTATGCTATACTAAGTTTAATTTTTAATGTGAATCAAGTATTAATCAGTTGTATTCATTCAGCAGGCACCTGGACATTTTTAAAGACAGGAACACACATCTGCAAAAATGCAAACTATTCACTGGCAAAAGGTGTGTTCTCAAAGAGCATTAATGATAAATAGATTGCACTCAATAAGGCTTTCTTACATGGAAAGAACAACTTCATTATCCCTTTTTGCTCAATTTTCTTATTAGATCTAGGAAGCAGGAGCAAGGTGTCAGCTTTAGGTTCTATTACAACAAGTTACTGTTGACTAGAAAATCATGCACATATAGTTAGCTAAGGTCTGACTTTCAATATGCTTTTTAAACATCTGCATTTGCCAACATACCACAAAGCAAACAAACTAAACTGGACTCCATTCATCTCTGAAAAGATGTGCAGGGTGTTTTCATTTTTGAACCAAATGTCAGATGTTACATAAGCTGTTAATAAATCACTCATGAAACAAAATGTACAAATCTAAGTGTTATGAAAGGCAAAGTTTGTCATCTTAAAGGTCTCTTCCTGTACTTCCTCAATGGGACTCCTGCAAACCACCTGGCCTGTCCTGGTTCCAGTATCCAGCACTTCTTATGAAAAGACCTACGCCAAGAATGTCACGAAAGTGTACTGCATGCCCTGGTACAGCAGGTCCATACAAAACAGCTACCATCAGTTTGATTTCCTTAAGCAGGGAACAGCATCTTTACTCTTTTGCCTTCTTAAGACTTCTACCCAAGTAAATTTAGACCTACATGGAGCAAAAGAGCTGGTTGTGATGGGAAATAACACAGAAGTCAATGTACCATGTAGTTTCTCAGCTGAGCAGGGACTGCTGACAGATTCTGTGTTCCCACAAGACAACAGAAAATCGGATTCTGATCTTGCACCATGATTAAAGCCCCAAGGAGAAGGGAATCACAAATAAAAGATTCAGTGGGAGCCAGTAACAAGTGAAATTGTTTAGTAGAGTTACATTTACATTACAGTACTCTATTACACCCACATTGCTCCCACAGAATCACCCCCAGTGAGCTCATGAATCTGAGACAGGTTCCGAGAACACCACTCTGACCTAGAAGTGAAGGGTTAACAAAAAGATACCCTGACTTAAGAGATCTTAAGAAGATTAAATACAGCAGAAGGTCATGAAAAGAAATGCAGGTGGAAGTCTGTTCACTGCAGAGAAGTGTGTTCACTCCAGGACTGATACAGCATTCAACTGGAAAGTAATTTTGCTCCTGCTGGTATTATCACTTGTGATTATGTGACACAGAGCAGTGAGTCTCTGGTACACCCCACAGCTTCCTAACAAGAAACAAGATCTACAGGGACAATGTAATCCCCATGTCAAACTAAATAATTCACTAGGTTGATAATAATTCCTTCAATAATTTGAACTGAAAGCATTCAACTCCACTTTTTCCTCAAGTTGCATGTTTAGCTTTTAACATTAACAAATCAATCATGTCAATTCTACATATATTTAGAGTTGACTTACTAATCGGTGTTTGGCTTTTAGTTGTTGCACAAGATGTGCTTAACTACATTGATTTTTTTTTTCTCCATTAAATAATACATAAGCCTAATGATCTCAAAATTTGAAAGTGATGAGTTCATCACTTTGAAGCCAGCGTTCTGTTACAAGCCTCATTTCTATCAGATTTCACCAGATCGATTCTTATTACACCAAAACTGGGTCACAGATTTTCCCATTCTCTCTGAACTGATAGTTGATTTTTATATATATGATTGGAGAGGTTTCTTTCAATACCTCTAAGCAGTAAAATGCAACTGGTAAGTATTTCTTCTTCAGCAGTAAGCTGACAGAAGACGATTCTATTGTCTTACTCTTTTTTTTAAAGTTATCAGAATAACAGTAATACATATGTAATCCAAAAACTGATCTCCATGCATCAGAAATCAGAAACTAAGACTTTTAATACCTACATGATCAATCCATAGTTCTGCATAATTTTCTCTGCTAAGGAGCTGTAAGACTGCATTGTTTATTGTTAAGCTATTTAGAAGCATGACCGCTTGGTCAGGCTTATAAGGATTAGGTTCAGCAGAAGGGAAGCTCAGAAGACAACTCCCTAAGGAAGCACTCACACACCTGCGCAGAAGCTAATCCCATCTAACAGATTAAAATAATTTTTTTAAGTTACCAAAGTCAGCAGATATAAGAATACTGTCTTAACATTACCATCCTCACTCTGGATATACCCAGATTTTACTAGACTCAGATCTTCTCCAGTATAATAAAAAAATTAAGACCGAGCTGTAACATCCCAGCGAAGTGAAATTCCAAGTCTTCCATTCATGTAACTGTCCTTTCCGTATCATCAAAAGCAGAGTTATTCCTACTTTTGTCCCACATAGCCCTTAGTATTTCTAAGATAAAAGGCATAGGAAAAAGGCAGGAAGAGACAGTATCAAGCAGCACTGCCAAGATTCTTCCTGAAGGCAAGTACAGTGTTTATGACAAATCTGAAATAACAGCATCACTCAGTATTTGAGCTAAACACAGCATGATCTCCACTACCTTGATGCACTTAAGCACATTCAAAGACAACTTCAGTTAGTTTGCCAAAGACTTTTTAGAATTATCTACATTCCCAGAACATGTTTTGCTGTGTTTTGCAGAGCTGTACCATAGATTCTTCATTTTCCTCTTTTCTCCTCACACACCTTTTATGACACCTCAAGGCTTCATAAAAAGCAGAGCTGATTTAAGGCCTAGTCCTGTGAACTATAAAGAAATACAAGCCATTAATTCCTTCTTACTTGCTGCATACAGTGCAATCTTGTCATTGTCCTTGTGCTTCAGAAGATTTTCTGCATAGTTCAGACGGCTACCTTTAAACCATTCTGGGACATCTGCAATACTTTTGGATGTATCAACCACCTGAAAAAAAAAACATAGTACATTCCTGGAAAACTGTAATATAATTTCTTTTTATGAGCATTGCACAGAAATCAGCTAATTAATTCTGAGCTCTTTATACACTCTATTAGGCAAGAATCATTTCTCCCAGCTTACAGACGGCAAACAGACATTAGATCCTGTAATTACAGGCCTGGAAAGATTAATTGTTTTTCAACTGTTACAAGCAAAGACATTACAACAAAACTAAGAAAGAGTTCATTGCAAATAGTTCTACCTTGGGACCAGCCTTAAACACACAAGTGAAGCAAACCATTATGACTACATCCAGACCACAAGATACACACAAACCAGCACACACTGGTGTTTTGCTTCTGGGAACATCCTGAGCAGGGACTGAGCTACAGAATATTGCAGCTCTATCAGCCCATACACTCCAGCCTCCCTCACAAAAAAATAAAATCAAAGCATAAGAAGGTGTGAGTATCCATTCTTCCCCAGCACAAGTCTCAAGGAACTTCAACAATGGCAATTCAAATTAAGTCTAGACTACATAAGCGAATTGTGTAGTCAAATGTAAAGAGTTCAAGCTTTTTATTCCATTTTTCAGTACTAAGTTGCAGTAAACATTTAAGTACTCCACAGCTCCATTCTGAATTGCAGAAGTACTGCTAATAATCTCTACAACTAAAATATTGTATTACAAACCATGAAAACACCTATTTCTACCAACCCCAATTCGTTTTCTAAAAAGAGGGTCTAACAACCCAGTAAGCCCATATTAACTAATTCCTCGCTTAGGACTAAAACATACAAAGAATTGAAAAATGCAATGAAAACAAGTCACAAAAGTGTTTGGCTGAACCAACTTTCGCCTAACTAATTAAGCCTCTAGGTATTAAATTACTCCTCGATAAGTCACAGTTGAGACTATACCTTTACAGGTATAGTGACAGGTAAAGAGCCTGTTGCATTAGCCACAAAGTTACATAAATTCCTTCCAAATGGCCCACTGCTTAGAGATTCAACTGCCCAGCAGCACACATATTTCATAACCTTTAAATTGGAACTTTATTTTATAGTTCTGTTTTTGAAAGCTTCAGTTTACACCCTCAGGTACTTTCTCATGGGCAGCATAAGCATTACAGAAACAGCATTCTTTCAGACCAAGTAAAAGGCTCTTCTGAAAGCCCGATAGAGCTCAAAATACCTCCCATTCCAGAAAACCTAATGTTTTTGTGCTTTGAGATGTGCAGTGTATGTATTACTGGAGACAATCCTAAAATTAATTCTTATAAAAAGAAGTCAAAACTCATGTGGAAGTTCTCTACTGCATTATTTATTTCAAATTAATTTTCTAACATGGGAACCCAAGTATATTTCTCTGCTTGTAACAGAACTGAGTTATAGCATTTACAATTTATCAACTCCAGCTGCAAAAATATTTTTTTAATACCAACATTAATTACTGCAGTAATTAGAAACTACTTTTTAAACTGACTCATTACTGACTTCCTTAGCTTCAAGAAAAGTGAACAAAATGTTTTCAACACTTTCCAGGACAGAATCTAACGCAATTCTACCTTTTTCCTGAAGTGGAACACCCCTTCAAAGAGTTCAACTAGCACAAGGTGATGGATTCACATACTTGATGCTCCATTATTTTCTACTCTAGTAATGCCTATGAATCCTAGTTAAGATCACTTTTTGGTAGCGGTACTTTGTTACATGAACAACCTCTCTCTCTCCCATAGAGGCAAGTTCTCAGCAAGCAACAGAAACTCAAGGTCTGCTAATTCAGTGGAAGATGCCAGCTAGATCCCACTTTCAGCAAGTCTATAAAAATGCAGAGCTTTACAACCAGCCTCTCTCTTCATACAGTCCCAACAAACGCTCAGCAAGTCTACAGGAAAGGGAAAGAGCAGTCTACAGTACTGCTGACTGCAGTCCTCATTAAATGAGCAAGGCTTGACTCCTACTCACAGCAGCACCAAGGCATACAAGGCCAATTTGTGCAGTCAGGTGAACATGCCAAGTATCACCTGTACTGCCCTGCCACCAGCTCCTGTTCCACAACCGCTCTTCACAGCAGCTCAGTGACTACTCCCCAGTTCTCAGTAGCTACGAATAAGCATCACATTAGCAGTATCCTCTATCCTCACCTCTACTGCATTTCCCCTCCTTGCAGCAGTTTGCTGGTTGTGCTATAACCATGCATTATCACACCCCAGAGATTCTGCTTACCCTAAGCAGAGTCTATACCCTCGAGAATGCATCTCACCATTACCATGAGACAGAAAATCCTTGCCTTACTGTGCTACGCAGGATGTTGTGTATGACCTGAAGAGCAAAGCAGCATGGCTCATGGAAAGTTACAGAGCAGAAACCATCAAAATGCCACAAGGAACAGTCCTCAGGTGCTTCTCATACCAAAAAGAAAAGTAACTTTAGACTACATTCTTCATTCAAAGATCAACAGCTACTTGTAACTTGACATAACAATGCCACTGCTACCATGCCAGGATCACTTTGTATACTGCAAATACCTTTGTTCTTTTCAGAAGCAACATGGATATCAATTGCTACAGAGTGACATGAGCTTGTCTACATCAAGCACTTAAAACCTTTACCAAGTTTAAATAATATACTGGCTGCCTGTATACACAATTATTTTTCCTTAGAATGACCTGTGTAAGTAGGAACTGTGTTCACTGGCTGGGAACAAAGGAGTCAACTTGGTTCATGAAAGAATTTGATTTTCCTCAAAGCATAATGCTTACTTCCAACAAGCAGCTGGGATCAAATCATAAGACACTTCAGAATTTCCAGCTCTTTAGCTACAACAGAACAGCTCAGTTACTGTGACCAGCCTTTCCTCCTGACATCTGAGATAAATGGACCAACAGCAAGAACTAACAGCAAGTCAGCTCTGAGGGTCAGCAAAGCTAGAGTCAAGCCTTGAAGCTGACACTACACTGACACCGAGGGAAAGTTAGAGGCAAACAGCAATGTCCACTAAGAGCAAGTCAAGTATCTTCTGCAAAACTTGTCTATCAGATGACTCTGCCTCTCCTGTTAATATCTTGCATCACAGCAAGACCATTGTGGAATGGGCATGCAGGGGACTAGAAGCTCCCAAAATAGTCTAGTTAAAGCCTTCCTAGACATGCCCATTTTCTTGCTGCTCATCCTCAGCAAACATCCATTTCTAGACCACCATTCCCTGCTTCAGTCTCCCTTCCAGTTCAGCAGCCATTGCTGGTGTCTGGAGGGACAGACTTCCAGGAGTAATAGTCCTGTAAGGCAAGGGAACAAGAAGTTACTGTCCAGCTTGCTCAGTACAGATACAAGGATATAAAAATAGCTCTTCTGAACTGCTTGCTCAGGACAATTTACATTCATGTGGAAACCTTGTTAGCAGCACAGAATAAGTACAGAAAATAGACAGTATCCAAATACAACCTGGCCAGATTTTGGACTACCATCAAAAAAAATATTGTGTTCAGTCTTTAGACTACATACTCAAAAAGCAGGGTAGTTATTGAATTCTTGCCAAATTCACTCTTTGAAAGGGTGGGTCACATTAACACACCTGAATACTCAGTTTCATTGTGGGATCATACTTGATCTATCCCAGCATGCTATACAGAAATTTTTAAGACAAGAGACAGAAGAAACTTACCAGTTCCCTCTGCAGAACTGCCAGTACTCTGCCTGTTCTTGGAACAGATGGCCTCCAGGGACTAAGACACAAGTCTAGTCCTCTCTCTAAGTCCCAGGAAGGTTCCTCTGCATCAAGCTTTTGAAGTAATTAGTCCATCATCTGCCTCAGATGGAAAACTGCAGGGTGATGTTGATATCCCACACCAGCACTGGACAAGGGCTCCAGCTTTGCCCTCCATTTGCAAGAGCTTTGAAGTCACCTTTCTCTCAAAGAAACACTGTGGCATGGTCTGGTATTTCACCTGTGATTGCATTGAAATACTACCATTGCCTCAGAGATATTTCAAGCCTACATCTGATTGCAGAGACTTCCATAACTAGTTTTACAAAACTGGAGTGGAACAGATGTGCTTATCAGGTAAGCTGACTCAGGGAACGTCAATGTGAACTTGACTGCATGCCAGCATTTACAAAAATCAAGATAACCTACCAGCACAATCCTAAAGCGGAAGGCACTGTATTATTAGACTCATCACAAGCAGCCAGGACTCCTAATGGATGTGAGAGCACACGACCACAAGGACACTAGAGCAGAACCATTTAGGATAATAGAACTTGAGGATTTGACTGTCCTAAAGTGTACCAGCAACAGAACACCACCATGCACCACACAAGGAAATTCAGGACTATACACCTGACAGATTCTTGATATCCCTTACAAAGGTTCCGGGAACAGGTCAAAAGATTGATTGTAAAACTGGCTTATCTTCCCTTTGTGTTGCACTTGACTGTTTAAAGTAAATACTGACTTACCTCATCATACAGGCGAGAGCATATGATGTTACTGTACTTCCAGAATTCTGCCCAGAAGTCTGAGTAGGATTCCACTGACCACTGGTATAAGTCATCGTAGTTGGCTAGAAGTAATAGAGATCTGTTAGCATTATGCAGAGAACTACAGAAATTTAGACAAACTACAATTAGAGATATCCCAGATAAAAAAAAAATTGTGGGTAAGACTATCAGTAAGATAAAACTGATCACACAGAGTAGATGCTTCTCTGTCCAAGGGAAGTGACTATGGCATCAACAGAAATAGCCTACTAGAACACCTGAACAGACAGACTTTCTAATAACTGTGCAACTTCTTCCCCCATCAGTGAAACTTAAGATTAGACAGTAGGACAGAGTCCTGTTCACTGACACTTCCACTCCCTATTTATCATCAACATGATACTTTCACACAGCAAAAGATAAACAAGTCTTCCTGACAAGACATTTGCTGTATGGTTCTAGTCTGAGACCAAAAACCTCCAACAGCATAGTAACATGGAGATTAGATCCACTCATTATCTAACTGTAATATCAACATCACTGTTGCAAAGGAAGCATGTGTTATTCCTCAATAAGTAAGGGATCTGACAGATTGCACCTAACCTTTCCATGCTAAAGCAGCATGAAGTGAAACAAGATGTTTACTAGCTAGATACTAAAACTATAACAAAAAAACATGGAAGCAAACCATTAAGTCATACATGATTGTGAGACAGATAAGGTAACCTGAGGAATGCACATCAAAAAAACCACAATTCAAGCAAAATACTGAAATTCAGTGTGTGAAACAGTCTTAGGTATAACTAACTGAAGCTGATTTCTCATCTCCAGCTTAAAAGTGACATTCCCAAGTCATGTCCATGCTGCCTGACGCTATGCCAACAACCAAATTAAATATGAGTATCTGCCACCAGTGATAGTAGTAAGCTTCCTGCTCTACCAACTCTGTTTCCTATTTGATGCTTTGAGCTAGACACTTCAATTCATTTTTTCCAATTATCTTTGGTTTGTCATGCTATTACCAATCTGATTGCTTGAGAAGTCATCTTTGCATGCTCTTCCTATGAAGGAAGTAATCTTCCAGCTTTACAAGAGGGAAAAAAAAAAACATTCAAAACCATCTCTACAGTGTTACTCACACTTGATCACTGCAGCTGTTTCCCCACCCAGTCTTTTCCTTCACATCTTACTCTACTCAATCTTTTCTATCCATGGGAGATTATGCTCTAGGTATTACTGACATAGAAGCAAAGGCAAAGACTCCTGTCCATAACTCAACTTTTGCCTACATATTGCCTCAATCTCAGCCTCCTACATACCCTTTTTAACACTCCACCCAAGTTACTCTTCACTATTCTGTATGCTGCACATCAGCTGGTGTGGGGATAAAACTTTACCAAAGGAAAGCTCAAGCTCCCATCTCCTTCAAAAACCAGTTGTACCATGTGTAGCTTTTTGCATGTATCAAATGATTTAGAGCAAGTCACCACAAATTTGATTTCTTCCAATAAGAACAGTTTTTTCTGCCTTGTCTACACTGTTTGTCCCCAAATGAGCTTTAGCATGCAAGTCCTTCAGGGCACTGACCTGTTATTCCAGCAATTAAACATCGCATCTCACTACTGTATTTTCAGAGTTGGACAGAACCATACTGTTTAAAGAGTTATATTGCTCTTAGCTCTCCTCAGTCAGTCCACATCTTGATGTTACATAAAGAACCCATTCTTTGTTGTTGAATAGCACACACACCAATGAACATCAGTTCAAACCTAATAGAAGCTGACAAAGCTTTCTATATATGCACAGAAATCCACTTTTAACTGGAGATAGCCACTTAAAAACTGGGTGAAAAGAGTTCTTGTTGTTACAGCCCATAAACACAGGCAGCACTTCTAAAACTTCTTTAAATCTTGATCATATGAGTACCAGCTATATGACATTTCTCCTCAGAAGTTAGCTAAAATCCTGTAGGAAGTTGCTACCTATATAGCAGGAAAGTTAAACACTACACATTTGTGTTCAAATGTGAAACCCCCAGCAGCCAAACTAATGACCTAGCTTGCCTACATATTAAGTTCCCAATCAAGATGCACAATTGTTTCCCAGACATGAACTGCTAGAAGCACTAGATACAGTGCTACTACTCCAGAACATCTCTGCTTGTACCACAGACATTAATATCAGACTGATAAATTTGTCGGGCCACTTACCAAAACTATTCCCTCCATTCCTCAGACAAACAATTACAGGAAAGCTACACAAGCAACCTGGTCCCAAATACTTAGGGAGAACAGGCAGCATGGAACAAGCCAGTCAGAACTGGAGGGTATGGCCCCCACATGCACTTTAGTCCACCTGGTTCATGGTGTGAATGAGCCCACACACCCAGCACCATTGAATCCTGGTACCTGCAAACACCATCCATCTCTAATGAGCAGTCATTGGAAAACAGAACAATCTGGGTTGAAAGACACCTCTAGAGGTCCAACCCCCTACTCAAAGCAGGGGTAAATTCAAAGTTAAGAGGTTGTTTCCCAAGTCAGAGGGCTGCACTCCTATTCACAGCCATATAAGTATTTCTGAGTGAGCATGAAGCAGAGCTTGAAGTTGAAGAGTTTAGGCAGATACACAGCAAAAAACCTTAGTTTCCACCACTGAAGTAATTTATACATCACCTTTTACTTCCCAGCATACTTAAGTTACAGAGACACACTGTTCAAAATCAAAGATGAGATGCAGCCTTAAGTCTCACATACAAACGCTGTTAAAGCACAACATTAAGGCTTACCTTAACCTCAAAGCCATGATGGCAGTGATTCCTCCTTCCCAGAACCCCTTAAAACATCGAGTCCCTTCGGTACTGCTGCTCTCCCCAGAAATCCCCTAGAGGCCGGAGGCGGTCAGGAGCACACAGCAGGTACCAATGCCGGTGCCGCCTGGGCTAACATCCAGCAGCAGCACCAGTAGCTGATAAAGCTGTTTGCATTTCCCAACAGCACGTACCTTCACGCTATACGAGATGCTGCGCCGGAGGCCTCTGCATCAGGCACAGGCAGAGCATCAGGCTGGCAGCCCGGACTACTCGGTCCCCTCAGGCCCCAGGGGGTGTCAGAGCCACGTCTCTGGGGTAGGGGCAGGCAGACGGACGGGCACTGTAAGGCCAGCCCCAGGGAAGCAGAGCCCCACCAGCGCCAGAGGGCCTCCCCGCCCGCCCCCGGCCCAGCGCTCACCTAGGTGGAGCCCACAGCTGCTGGCCACGGCGGCGCGGAACCGGTCCATGTGGGTGTTACGCTTCGAGTCGGGCTCCCACATCACCTGCGACTCCATGATCTCGGGCTCGCGGGACATGGCGGCGGCGACAACAACGACAAACGATCGAGACGAGCAGCCGTCCCTCCCACGAGGCGCCCACACTACACCCGCTCCCCACAGCGCCTCAGCCCTGACTGCGGGGGCCCCTCCTCCGCGCGCAGCCTTTTAAGGGCCGCCGAG
>JAHREE010000285.1:5622888-5641678 GCA_033628505.1 Tringa tobata
GCTCCGCCCCCTCCGTCTTCTCGCGAGAGCGCGTCCCCACACACACACACACACCCGGAAGTGCTTCCCTCACGTGTGGCTGGTCCCGGTGCCGCCGTCGCTATGGGCCGAGCGCGTCGCCGGCACAATTGGAAGGCCCGGTTACCGCAGGGCACGGCGCAGCCGCCGCCAGCCTTCCCCACCCCGCCGCTGGAGCTGCCGCTGGAGCTGGGAGGTGCGGCGGGACCCTGTCCCGGTTCTCCTCGTGTTTCGTTACCGCCACCCGGGGCCCTTAACGGTGCTCGTGTGACCGCTCGGAGTAGTTGTGCCTTTACTGTCGCTCCGTTATGCTTCTACCGGAGTCATTAGTGTTACTTTAAAGTATCTTACAACCCTTGTGTTAATACCGCTGTAAAAGCAACTACTAAACATGTTTTTATGCTTAACCTTTGCCTTCTCAAATGTTACTTTTTTAAAAATTCGCATTCATTGTGCTGTTTTTGTTACTCAGACTCCGCTAATAAGGGTTTTTAGCCTTAAACCCGAGTGCCGCCTGGGGGAGGCGGGTGGCCGTGGGGTCGCCCCGGGGCGCAGTGACCTGGGCTGCCCCCTCGCCCGCGGGAATGCAATAAAAAGGCCAAAATTTCATAGTCTTGTTACGTAAGTCAAGGAGAATTGCCCTCAGGGCTTTAGGAAGCACAGGGTTATCAAATCCCCACTTTCATGGTCCTTTGCCCTTGCTGCTGCTGATGATGCAGGGTTGGGTTTTTTTTGGCTGGGGGTGAGGGTTGTGTTTGCTTAAAGCAGCTAAATGTAGTATGGTTTGCAATAAGCCCGTTAAGCAGCGTGTCAAAAATAATCCCCCTGGCACTGGGGAATAACCAAACAAATGCTTTCAGATGAAGCAACGCTGAAGGGGATTGATGGAAGTAACGCCCTGGTCCTGCCAGCGAAAAGAGAGAAGAAGAAAAAAGCAGCTCCTGTTGTGCAAC
The DNA here is from genome assembly GCA_033628505.1 of Tringa tobata. NCBI lineage: Eukaryota > Metazoa > Chordata > Aves > Charadriiformes > Scolopacidae > Tringa > Tringa tobata. Next base: position 5,623,860 of record JAHREE010000285.1, read on the forward strand.
AGCAGAAGAAACCCCTGAGCAAGAAACAGAAGAAAAACCTGCAGAAAGTTTTAGAGCAGAAGGAAAAGAAAAAACAGGTATGTTGCTGCTCACTGGTAACTCCAGCTTTGTCAGTTTGGTTAAAATGGTAAAGTTAACCAAATGTATACCAGTGTATGGAAAAAGTGAAGGTTAATGTTAATAAGCAACTGTAGAGGCTTCCCTCGTGCTGTGGCACTGGCAGTCCCTGATTGGTGACACGACTGCGTTGTTGGTGTGAAAAAACAGTGGAAGGGTGGCTGGTCTGGAGAGACAGCGAGCGTTTTTTTGGGATGTGACTTGTCCGTGGCATCTCAAGGATGTGCAGAATCTGAAGTTTAAGTTAAAACAGCACAAACCATCCCTTTTCTGGGTGTTTTGGCAGAAATGTGCTGTTGCCCATGGACTCCTGAGCGTAACTCGTGGGGAAGAGCCTTCCCCTCCTTCTCTGTGGATCAGGTGTTGGAATGCCCTGTTTCTGGGTCCTGGTTCCCGTTCTCTCTTTGACCCTGACCACATAGATGTGTGTTGTGAAGTACATCGCTAGCAGAGTAAATGACTTGATATTTTAAAAGCAGGTTGGGTGAGAAGCTTTGTCCTGCTGCTGAAGGCCAAGCTTGATGCTGCCGGTGCTTCCGAAATATTTATTTCAAGCTCTGATGTATTTTCTGTATGCACAGGCAGCTTTTCTGTCTCTGTAAAAGCTTTCCAGGCAAAATTCCTGTTTTGTTTTAGTGTCTGAATAATGGTTTTGACAAACGAACTCTGTTTTTGGAGGTAGTTTGAAACTGCTGCTTTCTGACCTCCTGCCAGCACCGTGTCTCACGTGAGGGGGTTGAGAGGAGGCCTCCACTGCTCCGGCCCTCACTCCAGCATTTTAGTTCAAATCCCTTTTCTTTGCTGTTGTGTGAAGGGCGCAGCTGAGCTTTTCACTGCAGTGATGAAGGGTCAAGTCCATGTTTCTCCTTTTGCTCTGGTGCAGGGCTGAAATCTTCTTTGGGGAGGACTGACTGTGGAGCAGCAGGAACATCTTTACAGCTTCACAGCAAGATTTGCCAGAGCCCACCCTCTAACACTTGAGCGCAAGTCTTGAAATGAAATTATTTCCTGGTGAAAATAAGCATTGGTTTTGGTTGTTTTTCCCCAAATAGCGAGCCGAGTTGCTGAGCAAGCTGAATGAGGTCCAGGCTTCTGAGGCAGAAATGAAACTTCTGTACACCACTTCCAAACTGGGCACTGGGGAGCGCATGTATCAGACTAAAAGGTAAAGTGTTATTTGGAAAGAACCATTCTGGTTTATCGCTGGGGTTGAAAATTTGGCAATCTTCTTACCTGGTTTTGCTTGATTATTTTTTTTTTTTTTCTTCTTACTCTGCACAGGTCCTCCAGAATGGATGGAGTTAAATAATTTTATTTTTTTATCTGATAACATAGTAGTTATTTTCTTGTTTTCCTGAGGAGAGGATGTTAGGTAAAAAAATTGGTGTTCCCTTTCATAAGAGACAAAGTGCATCACAGTTATATATGCATAGTCTTAAAATTATGCTAAACTGTGTAATTGGTGGAATAAACATTTACTTTCTTGTGTTGGACAAAAATCAAGACTGATGCAGCCTGTAGTTACTGGATTTATCGCCAGCTGCATTTTGGCAGAAGTTGAAATAAATTAAACTACAAAGATGTCTTCTGAAGAAATGAATAAGTAGCAGCATAGAGTCCTGAAAACTTCCAAGACTGGAGATCCTTGGAGAGCTGGGTGAACCTCTCTGGTAACCTCTTCTGTTGCTGCACTCCAGCCAAGGTGTGGAGGTTTTCCCTGTTTGAGAAAAAACTGGGTTCAGGCTTGGGCAGTGACTTTGGGTGATGCAACTTTTCTCATTTGTGTGGAAGACCTGTCTGGCTTGATGTCCTGGAGAACATTGACTAAAGCGTAGTTCACATCTTGATGTTTTGCTCTAGGGTGGTGCAGGAGCCAGGGACTGCCATGCCTGAAAAGATCAGGAGCATCAGTGGTGCAAATAAGAGAAGACACAGCACAGATTCTGAACCGGAGCCTGAGGAAGAACCCAGTAGCTCCGAGGAGGAGCAGGAAGAGCAGAAACAAGAACTTGAGAAGTCCTCAGGCAGTGATTTGAACCCTGCTGACAAGCCAGAGGAAGGCATGAAGAAGACAGTGGCTGACCAGCAGCCGGCTGGCCCTACTGCACCTGTTTGCCAGGCAGCCTCCACCAAACCTCCTTGCAAACCTGCGGTCTTCATTCCAGTGGATAGGTCTCCTGAGATTCAGGTGAGGCTCTCTGAACAGTTAAGTGCTTGTCGAGGGGGTTGGAGATTATGGCACCTTCCATCAAATCAGGTCCCTGCAGACACCAGCGTTACCTCCTGTCTCTGGCTCACACTGCGTGGTGGCAGAGTGCGCTTGGGGTCCTTGTCTTGGCAAGTTGTAGCCAGACATTTCTGAGCTTTAAGCCTGTCTGGCCTAACAGAAGGAAAACTAGTTTTGTTTTAGGATAAAAACATTTGTATCTAGTTTTAAATATAGAACTTATTAGTAGTCTTTTATTGTTCTTTGCTGGAAAATCTTGTGAAGTCATTTTTAGCTCTCCATTATGCTGTATCTTGGGCTGGACAGTTTTATCCCATTGGCTGTAGGTAGGGCGTTCTGTAGAAATGGGAAAAGCTCTGCTTGTGTCTGAACAGACGAGACAGAGTTGTGAAATGAGTTTTTGCTTGAAGTGCTATATTAATAAGCTCCAGGGACTCTGAAGTTTCACAAATCAAAGTGCAGAGCTTGCCAGCAGCTTTCTGGGAAGCTGCTGTGGTGACTCTAGTTCTTGGACAAGCTAGTGTGATATTATTAGCTGGTTTAGAGCTTTTCAAGCCACAAAGCTTGCAGAACTCCTTTTGTGGGTTTTATACACTGCGGAAGGTAGCGGTTTTCAGTCCTGGGGAAATCAAAAAGGGACTGAGAGACAAAACAATGCAACTAAAATGTGTGTTTTCTATTATTTAGGAAGCAAGACTAAAGCTTCCGATCCTTGCCGAAGAGCAAGTGATCATGGAAGCCATTAGTGAGAATCCCATTGTCATCATATGTGGAGAGACGGGAAGCGGTAAAACCACACAAGTACCACAGTTTCTCTATGAAGCTGGCTATGCCAGGTAGGAGTCGTCTTTTATTTGCAGCAAATGTAATTAGAAGAATTGGTGCTGATTCGCTTTGGTTTTGTTTCTTTTCTTCTGATATGGCTGAACTGAACCTGGTCTTTTCTGTGCAGTGGTAGTACCCACGTTTAATGGGCTTTTAAAAAATCTAAAGGGAATAAGGTTGTGACTTGTAAAAGTCTCCACTTAAGCAATCTTTTGAAACCTTTAACGTAAAAGTTTTCTTCAAAGCCACTGGCTTTTTTTTCACAGAGGAGCTTTATTGCCTGCCCATCTCTGTTTACAGAGGTTTGGTTTTACCTTTGCAAGAAAATGTGTGTTTTTCTTAAGAACACCTTTGAAAATAGCTGTGGCTCATCTGATGCTATCGGTAGCATTTACAAGCTTGAGCACCTCATAAGATGCTTCTGACAAGCTGCATCGGGGCGTCCAGCTTCTGTGCTGCTGCTGCCCTGCCTGAGTTTCTTCTGAAATGGACCCCTGGACATCCCTCTGGCAACACGGTCCTGGAGTTCAGCTGGAATTAGAGAGACAGCATTTGGGGAGAAAATTCCTTTAAAATGCACCTTCAGATCAATACACGTGTAATAGAAGGGTTATCCCAAAGATTCCTTTCTGTCTTTTCCTTCCAGCTGTAACTAAAAGTGATACTGTGTGAGTGATGCTACTTAATTTAGAACCATTGTGCAGAAATCCTTGTATCGTCTCTCTAAGTGTTTCTGGCTTTAAAACAAACAGCCAAACAACCCCTCCTTTTCTTCCCTTCACCCCTTTAGTCCAGATGGTGCTATTGGGATCACCGAGCCTCGGCGGGTGGCTGCAGTGTCCATGTCCCAGCGAGTCGCTACAGAAATGAACTTGTCACACAGGTGAGAAGGGAAAAAGGCTGAAGTCTTGCTGGGAGGATAAGGCTGAGATGCTTCATGTATGTGATAGAGTGAAATGGAGATTTATATGTTGCCTGTTCCTTCTGTCTCTGGTGAGAGCTGTGGGAAAGTTACTTACAAACATCTCTGTGGGGTTGTCTCAAAAGAAGCACATGCAGATTTAGTACTACTGATGGTTGTAAGTTACTTTTTAGAGAGAGCTTTGGGGAGATGGTGTGGGTGTAGTGGCTCTGGTTTGTTTCTGTCTGAGAAAGCGTCCCATAACAGTGAAATAGTTTGGGACAACATTGGTCTGTGTTCTCGGCTCTGGGAGCTGGTGATGTTCTTTTTATCATGTCTTGGCATCAAGTCTTAATTTAGCAAGGCTAAAGGCTACCTCCTGGTCTGAACGTGAATTTTCTTTTTCTCTCCATGCTTTTTCTTGTGGCTACCCTGGTATCTCCTCACAGAGTGGTTTCGTATCAAATCCGATATGAAGGCAACGTTTCAGATGAAACACAAATCAAGTTCATGACAGATGGTGTGCTGCTGAAAGAAATTCAGAAGGTAAGTTGATGTCCTCAGTGTTATTAAAAGAAAAGTCTTTTCTCTAGCTGGAATGAGAGGCCACTTGCTTTCCCTGGGTTGTCACAAACCTCTCAAAGCAAAATCCCATTCAGCACCGGAGATGTATCTCATCTCAGCCTTTTACATTCCCACCCAAGTCCCTAAATCTTGCTGTGTAAAATGACAGCAAGGAAGAGAATCTTGGGAATTGGGCTGCTTCGTGTAGGGTAAATGCATTAAACTCTTCTCAAATACATGGGAGAGACCACAGTCTTGAGGATGGGGTGGTCGGTCTTTGTGTAGCTGTAGGTTGTCTGGACTTAAAGATGGCCTGGTATGAGGCTTCATGTGAAACCGATCTCTCTTCTCAGGACTTCCTGCTTTCCAAGTACAAAGTCATTATTATTGATGAAGCCCATGAAAGGAGTATGTACACAGATATCCTGATAGGCCTTTTGTCTCGCATCGTGCCTCTTCGTGCGAAGGTAAGAAGCTGTATTTCTGTGTTAGGTTAGCAGGTTTGCTGGGGAGGGGGATGTTAGACAGGAAGAGGCTCTGTGGGGGAGGGATTCAGTGGTGTGGAAGTCAATGGAAATCTGATGGAAACCATGAAATAACGCTCAGATAACGTGTTTGTCTTTCCATACTATTGAAGAAGCATAGAGCCTACAAAAAGGGGAAAAGTAGTACCTACCAGTACCATTTTTTCAGTCAATATCCAAATAATTTCAGACTTACGGTGCCATGAGAAGTGCAAATAATTAAAATTAGATCCAAGAAAGCAAGCTGCTTACTTTCACACTGGAATGAGCTGCCACCAGCAGTGCTTAGGAGGAGAGGTTTTGGGGCTGACGTTGTGAAGGATTTGGTCCCAATGGGTTCTGGGAGCTGGTGACTGCTTGGTGCCTGGATTTGTGTTACTGAGGGATGGAGAGAGAGTCACTGTTGGCATCAGGATTGCCAGCGTGGGTTTTTCTGTACTTTAAAACACATTGTCTTCAAAGCCATGCGTATCCTCTGTCACTTGACCTGGTGCTTTTGTTGTCTTTGATTTTGAGTGCTTTGGTGCAGAGGTTTGTATCCAGCCCTGCGGCAGCTCCGGGTTATGTGGGCTGCATAGCTTTACTTTCTGTGTGCTTTTGGGCACAGATAACTCCTTTGTCTCCCTGCAGAAAGGGCGGCCCCTCAAGCTCATCGTCATGTCGGCCACCCTTCGCGTTGAAGATTTCACTGAAAACAAGAGGCTGTTTTCTGTTACACCTCCCATTATTCAGGTATCGGTCTCCTCCCTGGGATCTGTGTCAGATTTAACGGCGCTCTAATCTTTCCAGCTGGGGCTGGAATCCTTCAGATATCAATTTAAAAATAGCTATTTTGTTTAGACTATTGTTTCTTTTGGGACTTGGTGTTTTTCTTTCCACTTTTATCAGAAAACTGCCCTGGCAGAATTTGGTTGTCTTGAAAAACTTTAAGTTACAGTTCAGGAGAGCTAGAAAGCCTCAATCCGAGTTGATAAACTGAAAGAGAGAAGAGTTTGATTTCTAGCTTGATTTTGTGGTGTTCAGGATAGGCAACCCTGATAACTTCTGTGGCTCTAGTGTTTAGGTCGTAGGTTACCAAAAAAAAGAGCTGAACAGAAATAACGGGTGAGCTTTTTCAGTCCTCCCGTGAAAGCTGCTGTGATGGTGCTGGGGTTACAACAGTGAACAATCCCTGTTTTGTATTTCCTCTCTAGGTAGATGCAAGGCAATTCCCCGTAACCATTCATTTTAACAAGAAAACCCCCCTAGATGACTACAGTGGGGAGTGCTTCAGAAAGGTGTGTAAAATCCATCGAATGTTGCCCGCAGGTAAGGTCACTGCTGAGAACCTCTCAAGTTCTTTACACTTAACATGTTTAAAGTTTTCTGGATTGGTTTTTTTTTGGGAGGTTTTTGTTGTTTTGTTTCGGGATGAGTTTTTTTTCTAAGTTGGACGTGAGACTGCAATGATGCGTTTTGTGCTTTTACTTAAGAGGTTTTTCTTGTGCAAATTACCCTTTGATTAAATCATAGTTACATTAGCACACTTCTTGATGGAGTAGTAGAAGACAGCTGCAGCCAAACACCCTGTTTTTTCATGTTACTTCACAGTATATTCGGCCTGTCTTTTATCAAAAATAAGATCTGAAGCTTTTCAAGGCAAAATACATACGCTGCGGTTGAGAGTGATTTCTTCTCTTGCAGGTGGGATTTTGGTGTTTTTAACAGGCCAGGCAGAAGTTCACTCTCTCTGTAGGAGGCTAAGGAAAGCCTTTCCGTTCCAAAAAAACAACACTGCAGGTAATGCTACAGAGTAAAGGACTGTTAAACTTTGAATTTTTCTCACTGAGAAATGGGCTTGTTTTGCACCTGAAAAATAAGGGCTTTTATGTAAAATAAAATGCAAAAAAAAAAAAAAAAAGAAGGGTTGGGGAAAGGGTTCCCTGTGGATGATTTTGATGACTGATTGTTAAGTTTGTGCTGGTTTGAGTTTGGGGAAAAGGTTTATGCGTATGATGCCTTCCAGTGCCTCAGCATTCATTGCATTTCTTCACTTACTATACTGGTCATGAGTTAAAGTGGAAATGCTGTGGCTTGTTGGAAACTATTTTTAGGATAGTGGAATTTCCCAGGATGACTTTAGAAAGTTAGACAGTCAAATTCTAATATAGCTTGGCTGATTGTCTCCTGAAGCTCAAGGCACACAGTTGCTGTGTGTGCTGCTGTTGATCCTCTGTGTGGTTTCCAGATGGATTGATAACGTTAAACATGTCTGTCATCCCTGTCCCCTCTGCCTTCAAAGTGCCTATTTGCCTTCATCCTGTGAGTCATTTTGAATCCCCCAAAAGATGGGAGTGGGACCAGACTCTCCCCACTCACTTTTCCGAGCGGAAAGCGTGCTCTGCTAACAGTGATTCCACTGCCTGTTTTTGTAGGAGACGGTGACAAAGAAGAATCAATGGAAGAAATCAGAAAATTTAAGAAGTCGAGGAAGCGGAAGAAAGTTATGGTAATGTGTGATGGCTAGAATTCCTCCAAGAAACAGGAAGGAGCAGGTTCCTCCCTGCACAACAGCACTCCTGTGTGGCTGTGTTTCTCAGCAGGCTCTTCTAGACTTGCATGAAGCCTTGCAGCCCACATACGTCCCTTCAGGAAATCCAGTAGCACTACCTACGCTGATACTGCTGCATTATGAGCAGCAGAGTGCTAAAGTGTGTCCCGGGATATAATGGGCAGGGGATTGATTTCAGTTGAGTACTGACCATTAAAACTTTAATGGAAGGAGTTCCAGACTTGCTGGCTCCAGGGCTGCTCCTCATCTTGACATTTGTTACCCAAAATTGGGACTGATGCGTCTGTGACGAAGGGTTGCATTTGGCTTCTGCCCAAGTCCTATGTGCACTCGCTTAGCAGGAGATCTTGATGTTATAGATACACTGTCTGCTGACGTTGGATCCTGGTAGCCAAAGGGACCTGAATTAATGAAATTTTACCCTTTCCCACTATGCCCCAAGTGAATAAGCTTGGCTCGGCACAAAATGCCCCTTAAAATACTTGTATTATTCCCCCCTGACTCTCACAGTTACCAAATGCTGAACCTCAGCCTTGAAATACAAATGAAATCTCTCAATCCCTCTGTCACCTTCAGGTCAACAGATGTTCAGAATTAGCGCTCAGCTTTGCTTTCAAAGTGCTGTTTGTGTCCCCCCTTAATGCTCTGTGCTCATCTTTCCTGTCTTTCTCAGACACTCCCCAAGATTGATCTGGACAGTTACTCTGTTGTACCAGTGGACGAAGGAGATGAAGACAGAGATGCTGAAACAGATGATGATATTGCAGGATCTGATCTTGACCTTGATTTAGGAGATGGAGACTCAGAAGAAGGTTTGTCACTTATGAAATAAAAATTCCCTATCTCCTGTCACCTGTCAAACATGTGGCATAAGCCAGTTGTCCTTTGCTAAACTGGTGTGATAGCACAGCAGTCCTGTGTTGTGGCAAAGCTATTACAATTTTCCAGCTTCAGCTTTCTACCAAATACTTCACTGGTTTTAAATGAGGTGGTATTTGTGAAGACATTGTTGGGACTAAGCATGGAAATCGATTGACTATGTATTTAACATTATCTCTTTCTTCACAGATGAGAAATCTGATTCCTCCCTTCCACTCTATGTGCTCCCGCTCTATTCTTTGCTGGCGCCAGAGAAACAGGCAAAGGTAAAGGATTTATTGTCACAATGAGTAAATGATCTTTATAGATATGTGTGATCATTGTCGAAAGTCATACGTGCTTTGTGAGTTAAAATTTCTATCTCAGACTATCCGTCAGTGGCTCATTGGGTGAGTTGGGGTGGGATCAGAGGAGGCCTCACTTGGGCTGGGATCTCCCTAATAAGCCAGCTCAGCAGGTTGGGAGAGGTGAAAAGTGACAGTCCTGCAGCACATTAAAATTAGTCATGGCCCTGGGGCACCTCAGGATCCCACTGCCAACAGGTGGTTTGTACAAATTCTTGCATTCCCTCTTGGGCTTTGGAGGTGGCAGCAGTATGGCTAAATATGACTCAGCACTGGTGTTTGCTCCACCTGGAGCCTCTGTGGATGTTTCTGAGGGATTAACTGAGCTCAACAGCTCCAGAGCTGGAGACAGAGAATTAGGTCTTTGGTTAAGTTTCACCTGCAACCCATCCAAGTTGACTGCCTGTCTTTTCTGGTGCTGGCAGCGCATTTCACACATCCACCTGTTTCTTCTAGGTATTCAGTGCTCCTCCTCCTGGCACAAGACTCTGCGTTGTAGCCACCAACGTGGCCGAGACATCGCTGACCATCCCAGGCATCAAATACGTGGTTGACTGCGGAAAGGTCAAGAAACGTTTCTATGACAAAATCACTGGGGTTTCGTCTTTCAGAGTCACCTGGATATCTCAAGCTTCAGCTAACCAGCGGGCAGGCCGGGCTGGCCGGACAGAACCAGGGCACTGCTACAGGTTAGCCACCTGCCCTGGAGAGCGTTAGGAGGAGAAACAAAAAAGCCCAATGAGTGTCAGTGTGAATTTGACATCTTCCTTCATCCTTCTGCCCCTTTGCCCAGGACCTAGTGCTGCTTGAAACACTCTGGTTTTGTCTGCTCTTCATTCAAATAGGAGAGGTGCAGCCAAACACCAACTGTCACCGGTGATGTTAGTTTGACAGTTTGGCTTCTCAGGGGCCTTTCTCTTGCTGAAAACCCTTCCTTTGGTGGCCAGGTTAGCATGGATTCCACTCCAAGCAAAGTCAAATTTTTGTGAATAAGGCGGTGTGCCCCAGCCTTGTAAATAATTAGATGGTTACATAAATAGTACCCACAGCTGCCTTTTTAAAAATTTCTTGCCAAGGTTTCATGCGTATCTTTTCAGTTAAGATTTCTTTTAAGTCTCTAAGCAGCACTTGTCATCCTCTAGGTTATACTCTTCAGCAGTCTTCATGGACTTTGAGAAATTTTCTGCTCCAGAAATAACAAAGCGACCGGTAGAAGACTTGATTCTGCAAATGAAGGCATTAAATATAGAAAAGGTGAGGTGTAAATTTGCTTTGTACTGCTGTGCTCATTGAAGTGGCTGCCCTTAGGAGCCAGAAACAAATACAAATGTTTTTTATCATTGTTGCTTGAGGTGCTGCCTTGTGTTAAAAATCACTATCCTGGGACTTGATTTTGGTTCTGCAAATTGCAGAAGCTGCTATGAGTTTCACCAGGCCCTAACAGATACGTTTGTTGAGGTAACAAGAGCGTTCTCATATTCTTTGTAGTGAAAAAAACTCTGTCCAAACAGGGGTAGTGTTTTGGAGATACTGGGGCACTTTCAGAAAGCACGATATGTGAAGTTAGACCTTCAAGCGGCCTGCCCTAGGCGGTGCCTGGAGTCAGTGGCAGCTAAGGGTGACGCTGGTATTCCTGTTTCCTAATGTTTTTGTTCTAGGCGTTTCCTCCTATTATATGTCCTTTCCTCTCGCTCCTGGCAAACATCCTAAAAGTTTTTCTTTGGCATATGTAACGAGAGGGGAGGGTTTTGCTCCCTTCCAAGACTTCTCACTGCGTTCAGACTCTGTTTTTCAGTGGGAGTCGTGTCAGTGATGTACTGAGCTGTATTTTCTCTTGGTGTCTGTAGGTAATCAACTTCCCGTTCCCAACACCACCTCCAACAGAAGCACTTGCAGCAGCTGAGGAGCTGCTGATAGCCCTGGGTGCCTTGAAGGAACCCCCTATGACAGGAAGGTAACATCTGTGGTCCCCCACAACCTCCTCTTGCACTGCTGCTCGGCCCCCACAGTCGAGGCAGTGGGCTCTGCTGTCCTCTTGCCTGCTTTTCCATCTCAGCCCTCACATCTGAACAATCTGGGGTTCACCTGGGTGTGTTTTGCCGGCCCTGGGTGCGTTTGGGGAGGGAAAGACTGTGCTAAGTATGTGCCACGCAGGGCAGGTGGGAGTTGTGTGAGGAAGAGTATTCTTTCCCCCAGCCTTTGGGACCAGCACGTAACAAAATCTGAGAAAACACATCAAATTTACTGGGCTGCCAAAATCAGAACCACAAACTTGTTCTAATGCAGAAGTCACTACATTACATGACTCTTCTCTTCCTCCCCCAGGCTGAAGCAGCAGCTGGCAGCAAAGCTGAGTTGCCCTATTAGTCCCCTGGGTAGGATAATGGCCACTTTTCCTGTTGCCCCCCGCTATGGGAAGATGTTGGCATTGAGCAGGCAGCACGACTGCCTGCCGTACACCATTACCATCGTGTCTGCAATGACTGTCCGGGAGCTTTTCGAAGAGTTTGACAGGTGAACGAGGATCCTATTTACAGGATGCATCACCTTGTGACAGCTGATGCCTCTCTTACATTGAGGCCTCTCTGCACATAAGCACAATGCTCATTTATGCTCTTTTGTGTTTCTTTTAGACCAGCCATAAGTGAGGAAGAGACGGCGAAACTGAAGGGGAAGAAAGCAAAGCTTTTACAGATGCAAAAGCTCTGGGCTGGGCAGGGCCCGATGCAAAAGCTGGGAGACCTCATGGTGATGTTAGGTATTGCAGACAGCGGTTTCCCTGTACTCTTCACTTCCACTCTGTTCTCATTACTCTCAGCTTTATACAACCAAAGGCATCCTCGTGCTGTAGGACTAAGTCCAGCAGTATGTTTTCTAGGCTGTTCCCTGGGCAGCCTGCCAGCATCCCAGGCTAATGACGAGTGAGAGCCGCGAGATGCACGTGTTGACTGTGACAGTACTGTCCCACAGTTGGTTTAATTAGGAGAACTGATGGGCTAAGTCGTTTTCTCCACTTGTCTGTTCCCTTCCAGGAGCAGTGGGGGCCTGTGAATATGCTGGGTGTACCCGCAAATTCTGTGAAGAAAATGGGCTCCGATACAAAGCCATGCTGGAAATCCGGCGCTTGAGGGGGCAGCTGACAACAGCAGGTAAGCAGGGTTTGAGAGGAATTGCCGTGTTTCAACTGGGCTTTTTCTTGCAGCCTTTTCTTTCTATTAACTCCCTTTTTTCTTCCGTGCAGTGAACTCGGTCTGCACTGATGCTGGCCTCTATGTTGATCCCAAGATGAAGCCCCCAACAGAAGCTCAAGTAACTTACTTGAGACAGATTGTGCTGGCCGGGCTGGGGGATCATGTTGCCCGAAGGGTTCAGGCAGAAGAGCTTCTGGATGACAAGTGGAAAAATGCCTACAAGGTAAACAGCTTGATTTCACCAAATTCCTGTGCTCTCTGTGGTAGAAAGATGCTCCAGTGCAAAGCCTTGGCCTCTGAGTGGATGCAGCATTGAGGCTGCGTGTGCTGGCTTTCTACAACTTCTTCCCATAAAATTTAAGTTTCCAGTGTTGCAATTTCCCAGGTCTCGTGTAGGTATTGTTATAAAAGAGCTAAGAAGTAGCATTAGTCCATCTTGCAAAGTGCTTGATGTCTCCAGAGAAGGTGAAACAGAAAATTACGGCATTATTAAAAACCTCCATCACTTAAGGAAACCATATAATGCGCATCTGAGAGACTCTGAAATCAGATGCAATCAAGAAATTGGAGTGCCAGTAACTCTTCTTACTCTGCTTCAATCTTCTATGCTTTCTTAAAGACTGCTCTCCTGGACGACCCAGTGTTCATCCATCCAAGCTCGGTCCTCTTCAAACAACTCCCAGAGTTTGTGGTGTATCAAGAAATTGTTGAGACTACGAAAATGTATATGAAAGGTGAGACTGCTGCGGTCCCCACCTGTTCTGCAGGTGTGGTGAGGAATTCAGAAGTGCCTTAGCAGAATGTTTCCCTTCCTGTGATGACCGGTGCTCTCCTTTCAGTGTTCGTGCCTCCTGGGATTTGGATTCTTCTGCTTTCTAGATCTGGACCAGGGGAAAAATTGGCCTGGTTTATTACTTTTCTAGCAGAACGGGCTGAGCTCCTGAAATAGCTGCTGTGCACCAGCCCTGTTAGACCTATTGCTGGTCTCTGACCAAAAGAATGTAAATCTGTGCAGTTGACTTGAAAAATGAGATACAAGTAAATGTGTGGAGATGCTGATCCTGACCCCTGACTCACGGGACTGCTAACGAGCGGCAGCCCATGGCAGCAATCCCTCATTCTGGTGTGTGTTTTCCCTTCCTAAGGTGTCTCTGCAGTTGAACCCGAGTGGATTCCTGCCCTGTTGCCGCCGTACTGCCACTTTGGGAAGCCTCTGGAAAATCCTCCTCCATCTTATTGCCCCGAAACAGGCCGAATTCGGTGTCACAGACCAAGTGTCTTTTGTAAGTGTCTTGAAAAGTGTCACTCGGTAGTTTTGTCCCAGAGCTGCTCTATAGTTATTGTAACACTGCTTTTAACAAGACTGTCAGCAGACCAGAAAGGTCAAACTCGTCTTGGACTGTTCAAAGAGCATGTAAATATCAGCATCTTCCCATTGGCACGGGCGTTTGATGCCCATCTGCTCCCCCTTTAAGGAGCAGGGCTGGCTGGATGGTGGCAGTATCCTCCCCAGTATTTTTAGCTCCTGTGTTGTCACATCTCCCTTGGAAATTCACCCTCCTCTTGAAGCCTTTAGGAGACTTGGTGTGATCTTTCTTTCCAGATCGCGTTAGCTGGCAGCTCCCTGCGGTGGAAGTTGATTACCCAGAAGGCATTGATCGCTACAAATACTTCGCCAGGTTCCTGCTTGAAGGAAAGGTGAGTGTGTTCCAGCTGTCTTACTTCCTTCATGTTATCAAGAAGTTTTTAGCCCAGTTTTTGGAGGAGATGAGCCTTCCTCCTTTGTGCATGCCTGTTCCTCGTAACTTGCTGTGGCTGGAGAAGTTTGCTGCAGGTGGTGGGGTGGGGAAGACATCTTTAAAATATGAAACAGCAGGAAAATCAGCATTTGGGTGAAGGAGACATCCAAATTTAAGTCACGTTTTTGCAAAGGAAAAAAGCTTGTATCTTTGTCCATTCTGAGACACAAGAGTCATCTAGCAAACCAGGCAGGACAAGACTGGTATGGAAACGTGGATGGGAGAGAGATGGTAATAAAGGATATGGGATGGAAATCTATAGTAGTACAAGTTCACTGATGGTTGTCTCCACAGAACAATTAATTTAATGTACTCATTATAACAAATCTTCCAGGTCGTTGAAAAGTTGAGTTCTTACAGCCGGTGTCTGCTGTCCAGTCCCCTCATAATGCTGAAGACATGGTCCAAGTAAGTTGTTAAAAACAAGCTTAAGTTTGTTGTCTCCACCAAACGCTTTTAACTTCCTTTTAAATTAAAAAAAATTTCAATGCTGGGAAGGGTGTTCTAGATAGTGATCTTGGCTGTAGCTGCAGGGAGAGGAAAATGAGTTTTCTTACCAAGAAAAATCATGTCTCAAGAGAATTGGGCGATCGTAAGGGCAGTGTGGAAGAACACAGGCAACCTGCTGGTCACACTGACCTCTGCGGGCTGCTTCATACAAATAAATTGCTCACAACGTGTAAGAAACTGTCGGATGAGCACTACTACTTCCCTTGCTTTTCTTTGCGGTTTGACCAGTTATACTGTCTTTATTTCTTTTCAAAAACATGCTCCTAACAGACGATGGTTTTCTCATGGACTGTCAGCTATTGCTGTCCCCCTGCTGTCCTCTCTTGTTTACCAAAATAAGTTTTCTCTGAGTCTTCTATGAGTTTTATGGAGTTGATAAGTGCAAGGATTTTGAAAGACTTCATTAAAAGCGACTGATGTTATCTCAGGGTCCTACAGTTACAAAGTTTTTTCCTGTGTTAGTCAATTCTGAGTTGAGCATGGGGGCTGTGGGTTCCTTTGTGCTGTACGGTGTGCTGTGCAGCTGCAGAGCACACAACCTCACGCCGTCAGCAACGAGAGCAACCTGCTGCTACTTGAGACAAAAAAAAAAAAAGGTGGTGGGGACCAGAAACTACTTCTAGTTAACTTTCTTGAGCCAATGACATGTCTCTGTATCCAGAGGTTGTGCTTTTCTACATTTATATTTACGTATCTACACTCTGTATGTAAACTTTTAAAAATATTAAAGAGTATGAACTACGAAAGGTGAGCTGAATGCCGGAACGCTTTGCTAAATTGTGCTAATGAACATTGTTTTATTGCACCCTTTTGTTTTGGACTGATTTAGACTTCAGCCCAGGACGGAATCCCTCCTGCAGGCTCTAGTTGCAGAAAATTGTGATAATCGTGATGCTTTACTGGCTGCGTGGAAGAAAAATCCTAAATGTAAGTGTTCTACTTAATGATGTCGTGTCAGTGCAGATTTTGTAGTACCTTAAGCACCATTGAATTATAATTTAAAAAATTGATCATTTCACTTTATAAGCCTCAAATATTTACTGTTTTCTTACCAGAAACAGTAATGGTCTGTGGTTTGGTTCTTGTGAAGAACTGGAGCTCCCTATACTTAAGAAAGCAACATTTATTTGTACTTTAAGAATATTTTTTCCTATAGTTACAGTTAAAATGTTTGGTTTGGGCTTTTGAAAAATCAGACGATGATGGTGCTGTCAGTGAATATTGAGGGGAAAAAATTTCCAGGTAAAATGGATTTTGTTCAATGTCGCAGTACTAGGTTATGAAAGTTCTTTATAGAAGCAGCAGTGAAGTGACGCAGTGATGGCTTTCACAGAAATTCTCCCATACTTGATATTTTTATATCTGTGTGCAGATGCCCAAGCTCCAACACTGTCCTGGTGATGGGAAGCTGGTTCTTGCTCTCAGGCTGTGAGCAGGGTGATGCTGCGGGGCCTCGTCTTGCCAGCGAGATCACTCAGTCCCTGATTCCTGTAGCCATCTAATCACTCCTCTCTTCCATTCCAGATCTGCTGGCGGCCTATTCTCAGTGGATCCCCGAAGCTATGCATGAGGATCTAGCCAAGAAGTGGCCTCCGGTAGCACTATGAAGCACCTGACTTCTCTTGATGGACTCCTTTTCTCCAAGATATCTCGAGAGCTTGGGTTTCCTTGGAAATCTGATAAGACGGATGGACTTGCTGACTGTTAGCCATGGCTTGTTGAAAGCAAACTGGGGGTTACTCTGGTTTTCTGGGAAGTCTTCCATGTTCTCAGAAGCCCTACCAGCTGTTTTGCTGGTATTTTGTAATATTAATGATTGGATAATTTTATCCATTGTGTTTTAACAGCTTGGTTTTTTTTAACTGAAATTTTCTCTTTGGACTATATTAGTCATATGGACTATAATAAACATGTATAGTTCTTGGTTTGGATGGGAGAAATGTTTTCCATGTGGGATGCTGCAATAAGCAGAGCTTTAGACCCTTGTAAGACCCTTCCTCCTGTGTGACTGCAGATGAAAATGCAGACTGAACCTTTGGTGCTTGTGCTGGGTTGACCCTGCCTGGCTGCTGGCTTGTTCCCTGGCCTCCTGGCAGGATGGGGCAGGGAAAAGTGAGAAAACTTATGAGTTGAGATAAAGATACTTTAATTAGTGAAGGAAAGAAGGGGAAAAAAAACCAACCACCACCAAACAAATGATGCAAAGGCCACCACCACCTCCCACAAAGTGCCCAGCCAGTCTCTGACCATGATGTTATGGGGCACGGAGTGTCCCTTTGGCCAGCTCAGGTCAGTTGTCCTGGTTGTGTCCCCTCCCAGTTATCTACACGTGGAGGAAGCGGAGGGCAGGAGCAAGAGGAGGCTGTGATGCTGTGCAGCAGCCAAAACACAGTCTGTTATCTGTTCTAGTCACAAATCCAAAACGCTGCAGTGCCTGGGCTGCTATAGAGAAATCAACCAATTTGCTTGCAATACCCTGATAGAGGAGATGTGGGCAGCAGACCTTCCTGTCCCCACCTTCTGGAGGAAGCTGGTGGGACCCATGAGCCAACAATGTGCCCTTGTGGCCAAGAAGGCCAATGGCATCCTGGGGTGCATCAAGAAGAGTGTGACCAGCAGGTGGACGGAGGTCATCCTCCCCCTCTGCTCTGCGCTGGTGAGGCCACAGCTGGAGCACTGTGTCCAGTTGTGGGCTCCCCAGTTCATGAAGGACAAGGAACTGCTGGAGAGGGGACAGCAGAGGGCTACAAAGATGATGAGGGGCCTGGAGCATCTCCCTTATGAGGAGAGGCTGAGGAACTTGGGTCTTTTTAGTCTAGAGAAGGCTGAGGGGGGATCTGATCAGCCTATAAATACTTAAAGTGGGTGTCAAGAGGACGGGGCTGGTATTTTTTCAGTGGTGCCCAGGGACAGGACAAGAGGAAATGGGCGCAAACTTGAATATAAGAAGTTCCACCTAAACATGAGGAGGAACTTCCTTACTTTGAGGGTGGCAGAGCCCTGGGATAGGCTGCCCAGGGAGGTGGTGGAGTCTCCTCTGGAGACATTCAAAACCTGCCTGGACACATTCCTGTGGAACCTGCTCTAGGAGGACCTGCTTTGGCAGGGGGCTGGACTAGATGATCTCCAGAGGTCCCTTCCTCGTGCGGTTTTGTGACCCTGGCCTGGAGCAGGGCCTGTTCCCACCGCTCAGTGCAGCACAGGGGCTGCAGGCCAGGTCTCAAAGGAGCGTTAAAAATATCTAATGTTGATGAAAAAACAACTTTCATTTTCGAGCAAGAAGGAAAAAGGCCTGTTGTAGCTGTATGTTTCTAACAGAGACGCTGCAGGGCTGTGGTGTTTAGCAGTAACCGTGGGCAGGAGGGTGCTGAGCGCTGGGCTGGGCGC
>JAHREE010000285.1:5651578-5672000 GCA_033628505.1 Tringa tobata
CGTCTCCTGCTCAACTGAAAAACCTAAAGAGCTGCCTCTCTGGAGACCTCTCTTATGCCCAAGAGAGGTCTTTGTTCTCCCCAGTCAAGGTGTGGAGTTGTGGATGGAGTTCAGTAACTGCCCTACAGAGACTTGGGAACCAGTGTTCCTGTCCTCGCTGTTGGGACACCAGTTATTCTGCTGTAACGAACCAATTCCATGTTTAGCCAAACCTTTTTCTCCCTGCCCACAGCAGACGTGCCCCTGCTGGGGCATTTCTCCAAGCTTGCACCTACCCAGGTCAGCACCTGCAAATGTGCTTCTGATGAAAGGTTGAATAACCACCCCATAGCCAATGGCAGTGATTGATGTGCTGCAATGTCTCTGCCAAAAACAAGCTTCTACTTAAATGTACCCTCTAGAAGCGCTGCTGGCTGGGCAAAGCCACCCAGTCCAGTGGCTGAAGCAGTAAAAGTCAATCTTTGTCCACTTTCATGGACACCAGGAGCTGGTACCTACAAAGAAAAGACTGAATGGCCCCTGGGGAACAGGAGTGACATTTCTGGTGCAAAAACCTTTCTGCCCTCTTTTTAGCTAATCCCGATTCCTTCTGCCTGGTGAGCTAAATCCTAGTAACTTGCAATGAGAACAGAAGATGAGGAAGAGATCAACCCTTGTTTCTCCTCAGGTTTCCTTTCACCTTAAGCCCTTCAGTGTAACCCAAAACGGTCCCGAGCTCTTATGAGGCTTGATGTGAAATGGAAAAAATAACTGAGTGGGGATGTCTAGCGTGGTGAGAAATACCCAGGGCCCTACTGAAACTCCTGGGTTGGTCTTCAGAGTGGTGTGGGTAAGAGGAGCTGAGCCTTGGAAGGGCTGGGAAGTGAAGGCTGGTGAAGGCTGCTTTGCCCATCCTGGCTTCCTGAGCTCCGGCAAGATGGTGTATCCTGATGGAAGAGCACGTAGTTACAAAGAGGTGGTGGTTTGGGGGGATATCTGTGAGTAAAGTCTGTAAGGGAACACACAATAGAAACAGGGAACTTGGAGCCGATCTCCTGCCTCGTGCGGAAACTGAGTCTGCACTGGCAGCCGTCCTGGCAGCCGTCCTGCCCGTGGCATTGGCACTGTAAAGCCTGGGGACCCTGCTTTTCTGGAAACACCTAGAGTTCCACAGGCCTGCCTAAGATACGAGCTTTAACACCCCGAGACCACACCAACTCATCCATCTGCTGCTCAGCGTTTCTGCTCCACCTGGGAATGCTCGTGCTGTCCTGCCTTGAAAGCTGGGAGAAGACTGATGGCACTGTCCTTG
Organism: Tringa tobata; assembly: GCA_033628505.1. Taxonomy (NCBI): domain Eukaryota; kingdom Metazoa; phylum Chordata; class Aves; order Charadriiformes; family Scolopacidae; genus Tringa; species Tringa tobata. The sequence goes on from JAHREE010000285.1 coordinate 5,652,870, forward strand.
CCATTCTAGCAGGGTGACGAGGATGTTGGTGAGAGGTTGTGGAGGGTGAGGTCTGATGCAGAGGTTGCTTCTCTCAATCTGAAGAGGAAACCTCAACTCTGGGTTTTGCTGAGCAGAGTGGCTGAACCCCCTCTCCTGAAGTAGCAGGATATGGGAACTGTTGATGGAGCTTTGTCTCCTCTGGTCCTGTCTGGAGGAGAGGAACAGTAGCCCGTTCCTTTCAGTTCCTCAGGAACAGAGATCAATGTGGTCAGGAGTGGTCAAATACCTCAGTGACACTTTGCAACCCATCTAGGTGAAAAATACTCTATTTTTATTTCAGACATATGACCATGTTTGTTTTGACCTACAAGTAGCTTGGTTCTAAGGCTGCCCAGTTGAGTAGACCTTGCTTAGCAGCATTGGGGGTCCTGAGGGCTGCTGTGCCCAGGTGGGAGAGGGCTGAGAAAGCAGGGAGCCGGGCTGCAGCTCCATCAGGCTGGGTACATACTATAGAAATAAATACATATGCAATGAGGGACCCAGGGAGTGCAAGACAGAATAGGCAAGTCGAGGAAAGCAGATGCAGACCGTTGGGCATGCAGGAGCAGGGACTATGAACCAAGCTGAGTAAAATCTGAATTGCTCTTGTCCTCTGCTGCTTTGCCATGAAACCCTTGAGGCCGGCAGGATGGAGGCTGTTGGCCAGCAGCACGTGGGCGTTGATGTGGAGGTGGGAAGGGTTTGATAGGTGTGTTACACCGCACCATGGAGATGTCCTCTCAGGGGTAGGGATTGGAGGACCTGGGCTCGAGCGAGGGGCTTGCGAAGCCCCGTTGCTGACGGGTGGCACGGCCTGGCCAGGAAACGGCTGAAGAACATGGGACGTTGCAGGGAAGTCACTGGTGGCTTTCTTCCTCGCCCCGCTGTGTCAGCAAATTCGAGCAGGCGAAGCTGCCCCAGGGCAGGAGAGCTGTTGTGGGGCTGCCGAGCTGCTGTGGGATAATACCCACATGCCTTCAGCAATTAGTGGGTCAAACCCACTTCCATAAGCTGCCTGGGTTACTTAACCATGGCAAGGGCTTGTGCTTGCAGATGAAGCAAGGATTATGGTGGAACGCGTCCCTCATAAATGGGGAAACAAGAAGGAACAGGCTTTTGTCCATAAGAAAGCCCCCAGGAGGCAGGGAGGGAGTGGAGACAGATGTGCCCAGGCGCCAGCTCCTGGGCTGGGAATCTGGTGAGGACTTAAGCCATGTTTGGGCTCCTGCAGGCATTTCCCAGCAAACGGGACAGCGATACGGAATCCACGATTGTGCGTTGCCTTTGACCTGCCTTATGACCGACTATGAGTCACCACAGGATGGCAGCTGAGAGGAGGCAAAGGTGTTGGGACACAGCTGGGTTGCCATCCCGGTTTCCCTAACTGCTTTTTGGGGAATCTGGTCGGCCCTCCCTGCCGGTACCCAAACATTTGTGCGGATGCTTGTGTCACCTCTCCCAGCCCTTGCCCGTTCCTGGCTGCCTGGAGCTGCCAAACCTGGCAGACGGGTGGAGGCCATCGGGACAGGGCTGCGTGTGCCAAGCGAGCCAAACATGCAGAGCTGTGAATAATTCAGTGCTGGCTCGTCTAGCATGGAGCAAGCCTCCAGCACATCAAAACAGCTCCGAAATCCTGTGGGTAGGAACTGGAAAGTTGAGCCTGAATAAATAAGCCTACAGACATCCTGTGGCATGAACTTTATGCTTCTGCATACATAAGAGCTCCCAGTTTAGATCTGGCTCGTTTTCAGTCTGCATAACGCGCCTGGATCATCTGGAGAGCCCCTGTTGGAACTGCCGCCTTTGGCTGGGCCTGATGTGGAGCCAAGGATGGATGTGCTCAGCTGTAGCCACCAAGGCCAAGAGCTGTATCTCCTTACGTTGTTGGTTTTTTTTGTTTTGTTTTTTTTTTCCTCTCCCTTGCAGAATGTCAGGATTGACCCCACCAGCATCTCCTTCAGCATGTGGAAAGACATTCCTGTTCCTTTCTACATGTCGGTGTACCTGTTTGAAGTGCTGAACCCCAAGGAGGCCCTCCAGGGAGCGAAGCCAGTGCTGAACCAGCGCGGACCCTACGTTTACAGGTCAGGTACCACTTGTGGTCCAGCTAGGCTTCTGGCTGACTCCTCTGGCAGGAGAGCATGGCATTAGCATACTTGGCATGAGTTCAGCGGCACAGGATTTTAAAGTGACCCAAATGTGCTCTAATCGCTCTGATCTTGCTAAAGCCACAAGTAGGACCTCTGGCCGCCAGGGTGATAAGGCTGGTCTGCGCTTCACTGAGTTGTGGAGCTCATTCCTTAGCTGGGATCTGCTGGGCAGTCAGTCCTGGGCTCATATGGTCCAATCACAGGCATGAGGGGTGTTGGTGGGGTGGTGGGAAACGCTCATCTTCAGAGTGGACTTGTTTCATCTTCATTGTGCATTGAAGAGTCCAGCTTCAGAGCTGGAGTCACCTCAATGTCAAGCTTGATGGAATGGCCTAAGACCTCTTATCTAACATGAGACCCAGAATCTGCCTAACGTGAATGCTCTGGTCATAAGAACCAGTATGGAGCACTAAAACTTGCTCAGACCCACCTACAGCAGGGCTGGGTCTATTTGGCGTAGCTGAGGGTGGTGATTTAAGTTCCAGATGCTTCTCTGGACCTGAAATGTGAAGTGATGGTTGATACTGAGTTGAGCATGTGACTTATCCATAAATAGCAATATTCAGCACATTGGTGCCTACACATATAGGCAAAGTTAGGTCAGTAGCCTAAGCAAGCTCATGTGGGGAGATTACTGGTTTAATCCAAAGCTGTTTGAGAAGCACTGGGTGGGAAACCTGGCAGTATGTATATGTCCTTGTTTCCCCTGGGTTTGCCAGGTCACACCATAAGACCATGTGGATTCTGTATGTTGTGATCGCATCAGCCCCTTGGCTTGGGGGAAAAAGCTTCACTTACCATAAGAATAAACAAAGGGGCAAAGCTTATTAGTGTCCTTGTGTTCCTGCTGAGCAAGATTAGTGCCCTTCCCTAATGTGGGCCATAAAACAGAGGCTCCACAATAAAGGACTTTGTTTTTGCTGGTGGGTTGAGCTTCAGTGTCCTCAGGAGCTGTAACAGGCTCACAATGTTGGGGACAGCCTCGTGCTCTTGTGGAGCATTGCAGCCCCCATGAGACTGGGCTGCCCCCATGGCATGGTGTGGAGCGGTGCAGGAGATGACATGGCCTGAAGCCCCAAGGAGTGGGAGACCCATGATGCTGCATGGAGGGTTGAGCTGACCTGAACCTGGGAGCCATCAGGGAGCTGTGGGGCAAATCACTGTGGGCTCGTTGGTGGGGCTTGTGCCACCTTGTTTGGTCCTCTCCTGTTTTGCAGGTTGTTTTGGTGTGTGGGTTGGTGTAGGTCTCCTTATCTGTGCATCTAATAGGGCTGGGCTTTACGACAGCTGTAGGTGAAATGAGAGAGGTGACTTACGCTTTTGTCTCAGACTTCTCAGCTGGGAAGAAACAGTTGGTGTCTGCAAGTTGTTGCAGAATCCCATCTGCCAGGGATGCTTCACTACCAGGCTGCCATCTCTTCCAGCTAGACCCCAACCCTGGCCAGAGTGTGAGGTTGACACCGCCTGTTCCCTGGCACGCTGCCTCCCCTGCTGTCCCATGGCTTCTTGCTGGAGTTCCATCTCCTTCCTCTGCTCTTCAGAAGTAAACCCAGACCTGTGCAGTCCATCCTTTCTCCACAGGGGCTGCAGGGGCACTTGCATGGGGGAAGGTTCTCATGATGTCTCTGATCTCTTTTGCAGAGAGTACAGGTATAAAACAAATATCACATTCCATGACAACGACACCGTCTCCTTCCTGGAGTATCGGCAACTATTCTTCCAGCCAGACATGTCCAACGGCAGGGAAGAAGAGTACGTTGTTGTGCCAAACATTTTGATGATGGTAAGAACTTGCTGCCTGGATGGGTACCAACTTCTGAGCTTGCAGGGGTGGTACCGAGGCCCAATGCTGACTCAAAGCTTACTTTCTTGTAGGGCTTAAGGCTAATCAAGCCATGAGGTGGTTAAGCTTATAACACGCAATTTTCTGCTTTCTGGGTGTTGATTGCCATGTTGGGCTGTTACCCTTCCAAAAGCAGAGCATGTAGAGGGGCTGGCAAAGCAGTCTGCAACCTCGTTTGAGCATCCTCTGGGGAAATTAAGCCTGTGAAGCCTCAACTGCTTTCTTCCCAGTCTTGGGGATAAATGCTGAACCTCAGGTTGTCCAAAGGATTTTTCTAGGGCTGTAGAAGGACCTTGCTGAGCACTGAAGATACGTTGCTTCCTCTTTGGTAAAGATGGGGCTCTCATCTCAGAGGTTTGTTTTCTTTCCCAGGGAGCGGCTGTAATGATGGAAAACCTGCCAAATTTTGTGAAGCTTTTACTGAGTGGAGCCCTGGCTGGCCTGAAACAGGAGGCCTTCATGAACCGGACAGTGGGGGAGATCCTGTGGGGGTATGACGACCCTCTTATAGACACAATAAATACACTTGTTCCTGGCCTGATGCCTTTCAAGGGAAAATTTGGTTTGTTTATGGAGGTAAGCAAACTGTTGGTTGGAAACACTAAAAACTCAGCAATATTGGGATTGGGATTGAGTATCTGGGCTATCCCTCTCACAAACTGTTTGGAGCAGCCATGTGTAGCTGGTGGTGGTTGCATAAGGCTGCCTTAATCCTCCCCTCAAGCAGAAAAGCATGTGTTGGAAGCTGTCACTGGCAATTTAAATAAGTGAAAGTGCAATAGCTTACAGTATGAAGCATCTCTAGAGCTGACAAAGCATGCAAAGTCATTAACACGTTGCAGTATTGCTGCATCTAATGGATTAAAAGCTAGTTACCTCTCTCTGCAGCTTAACAACACCAATTCGGGACTGTTTACGGTATACACAGGCATGAAGAACATCAGTAGAGTTCACATGGTGGATTCATGGAATGGCCTAAAGAAGGTGAGTGTTGGGCGGTAAACCTCTAATATGAGGGCGATGGCTCATCTAAAGCAAGTTAAACTGAAAGCTCTCAGGGCTGTTGTATCTCTGGGTTTTGGGTTTGAAGGCAAATTCCTATGGGACTTCATCCACTGCAACTTCTGTTCTATCAAGTTGCTAGAAGGCAGCCGTATATGACAAGAGGCTTGTCATGAAGCATTAAGTTCAGCCCATCATTAGTGTCACTTGGACTCCTTTGAAATGCTGTTGGAGCTGCCTGCTTTCTAGGTTGAAGTTCTAGGCTCTTGTTGCCTGAGTTTAAGGCATTATTAAATATCCTTGTTAAAGGGGTGCTTATTCTTCCCTTGTGGAATTCCAGTCGTAAGTAAAATCAACTGAATCTACAAATCAACCACTGGAGGAGCATCTGGGACAGGGGGATCTTGTCCTGTTTTTCCATCAGTTGGGCAGATGTTTGAATGGGAGAGATCTTAGAAGCTCTTCAGTGTTGCTATCTCAAGCTCCTGTTGAAGCAGCATAGAGTGGTGGGTGTCCCATAGAGGGGTGGAAGCCAACTCTCCAGTAAGCTGCTTGTTCTTCTCTCTACACCCGTCCCACAGGTGAACTACTGGCGGAGCAACGAGTGTAACATGATCAATGGGACCGCGGGGGAGATGTGGCCACCGTTCATGTCCCCAACATCACTGGAGTTCTACAGCCCTGACGCCTGCAGGTGAGGCCAGCTTGTCCCTGTGCGGGTGACAGGAGATGCAGTGCTCCTCCTGTGCACACAGAGTACCTGTGCAGTGACACAGAGGGCTCGGGTCTAGTTTCTGTAGTTAAAGTTCAGTGTTGCTATATCTGAGCTATGCAAGCAGTGTAGTTGTCTAATTAGCAGTGTCCTGTGCTATTCATAAATACCTTCCACATCACTGGGGAAGCCTAACTTGCTCGTGTTGAATCAGTAGAAAATAACCAGCCTAGATAAGATGTGGGAGGCGAGAGGGAGAAGTAATGTTGTCACAAGGAAATGCAGCTATAACTATTTTGTGGAACTTTCAGCTGACTAAATGCTTGCACAAGTGATTTTGGGGGGAGCTTGTGCCACCATTTCCAGACTGCTGCTTTTTTGGGTTTTTTTTTGTTTGTTTTTTTTTTTTTTGCTGCCTAGTTCATGTGCTGCTCTGCATGTCTGTCCCATGTAAGACACCCTGCCCTTAGCTGATCACACAGGGGTTAAAGTACCCGGCGGAGCTTGCCTGTGTGGAAACTCCCAGAGGCTGGAGGGAGGGGGAGGCCAGGAGGCTGGCTGTGGAACAAAACTCTATCACCAGCTTGGGGAAGATAAGGAAGATAATGTTAATTCAGGCTTTGTAGATAGAACTGCAAAACAAGGGAGGGCTCATGTGAATAGAGAACAATGACCTCTTCAGCGGAACAAGCAAAGTCAGCTGAGCCAAGTATTAGCCCAGGAATTCCTCTACACAAGGGACATCAGCAAATACCAAAATGACCCGGAGCCAAGGTCTTACAGGGAAGTTTACCAGTAATCAAAGTTTAAATACACATACCTTTTTCTTTAAAACTACACAAATCTTCTAGAGAACAGAGCATGTTTCCAGTGAGGCATAAAGTGAAGGAGGAGACCAAGCTTGGTTTCTGTTGGCGCAGGACAGTGCTGTGGAGGAAGTGGCTCAGCCTCTTCACCAGGCAGTGCTGTCTCTTCTCCCCAGATCTTTATCTCAGCCTCTCTGCTAGCCTGGGTGGCTAGGAAGGGACGTGGTTTAGTGGTAATTTGGCAGTGCTAGGTTAGTAATTGGACTTGATGATCTTAAATGTCTCTTCCAACCAAAACAATTCTATGAAGGAGTCAGAAACATCAGTTGATAGACCAAGAGCATACCTGCCTTGCTGCAGGGCTCGTCTCCTATGCTGTTTGCACATTAAGTGCAGCTGATGCTGAGATGCAACTACCTGGATGTCCCCGCCAGGTAGGCAAGGCTTTATCCTGCTGATGTGCTGCAGCAGCCTCTGCCTCCTTGCTGGAAGGTGAGCACAGCCAAGAGGCATGCTGAACATGCTTAACTGCTGAACATGCCCCGAATCCCCCATCCTTGGTCCTGGTGTCAGAAGGCAGCTGTAGTAATAAGCATCCCCTTGGCCTGCCCAGGCTGTCTGCATCCCTGCAAACCTCCCTCAAAGGAGCACATGTGAAGGAAACAAATTTCCCTCTTGGAAACTCGCATCTATCCTGGCCAGCTGGTGGCAATAACGCAGCATAAGATCTCTAGCCTGTTGTATCAAGGCAAAAAATCTTGCTGTGTGATGTAGTTCATAAGGTAAAATTTTCCACTGCCCTGACAGCCTATATGCTGGAGTCCTGCTGCGAAAGAGATTCAGCCAGTGCCCATCCCCTGTGACAGAGCACTTCTACCTCGGAGCCAAGGGCTTGCACAAAGAGGGTATTACCTCTTGGAGAGCAGCCCTGGGGATTACTGCGTGCCTTTAAACAAATCTCATCTGGATACTGCAAACAGGCTTACAGGCCTGTGGTTTCTCTCTATAACTAGTCCTGACCAGCCCTTTATCTGTGCTTAAAACATGGAAAGCAAATGGCTTAAATACTCATTCCCCATCCAGAGCACTGCTTTGAGTGTTTATCTTGATCTCAAAGTCTAAGTTACATTGCAACTGCATCTTATCCAGCGAAGATAAGAGCCCAGTCCTGGGACGGGAACCTTGTTGGCTAATCTTGGTCCTTCTCCACTGAAATCCTTCCAGATCCTTGACACTGGTGTACGAGCAGTCTGGGAAGTTCGAGGGTGTGCCCACCTATCGCTTCGTGGCACCAAAAACTCTCTTTGCCAATGGCACGGACTATCCACCCAATGAAGGTTTCTGCCCCTGCATGCAGTCCGGCATCCAGAACGTCAGCACCTGTAGGCTAAGTAAGTCCTTTCCACCCTGGGCTGTCCCAGCTGTACCAATATTAAACCGTAGGGATGTGATATGAGCTTGGCTGTCTGGAAAACTCTGCTGGAGTGCTAAAAGGTGCCGCCGCTGGGCTCTGTGTGCATGGCGTTCTCCCTTGCACTCCTATGGGCATCTCAGCACGGAGGGAAAGGGGGAAAATCCCTGTCCAAAGTCGTGGCCCTGTGACAGCCCGGTGTTTTGGGAATGCCCAGGGATATGGTAGGAGCGTTACATCCCCCAGGCTGGGGAGCAAGAGTGGGAAGAGGCAGGCAATGTAAGTGCCAAATTAAATGTTAACTTTGGACACTGAGCGCAGGTCACGGAAGAGTGGGAATTTAGACTTGGTGTCCTGACCCGTGCCTGGGTACAGTGAGTTACCGTGGCATTGCGTGGTGCACGGGGGGGAGAAGGTGGCTTTAACACTGGGTCTTAACCCTCCCAGAGCAATTGCAGAGAAACAAGTGAAGAAAATTTCTGGTTGGGAGGAAAAGTATAAATGCCTGTTCAGGAAAAAAAGCCGCGATGGCTTAAAAACCTCAAAAAATGTCTCAAGTGGGTTTAAATGAGCTTAAGGTGTCTTTTTTTTTTTTTTTCCCCTCATCTAGAAGCACCAATGTTCATTTCCCATCCTCACTTTTACAATGCTGACCCAACCCTGTTGGATGCTGTAGAAGGCCTGCACCCCAGCAAGGACCAACACGCGCTCTTCCTGGACGTGCACCCGGTGAGTGACCCTGGTGGGGTCCTCTCCTTGCCCCAGGGGCCCAGCTGGGTGGGGGAGCCTACCACCAGCTTTGTGGTGGCCTCGCTCGGCTCTCATGGCACTGATTTGAGCAGGTTCCATAGTGCAAAGACTGGCAAGGACATGTGCAGATAAAAATGTCAAAGCCATAAACTAATTGAATAATTAGCCTGGCTTCTAGAGAATTGCAGAACTAATTATAAACATAATTGTTTCAATAAGCACAGTGAAATTCTTTCCACTGACTCAGGTCCATAACACCAGGAGGTGTATCTAGCAGCAGCCCAGATACACCCCGGATCTGCAAACGTACTGCCACGACTGGCAAAGTCTGAAGACCACCCTGTAGCTGAAGCTATCGCCATAAGTTTTGGGCTGGCTTCTACTCTCCCAACTTGCCCATCTGGCTGCTACTGCACTGGACTGTCGCAGTGTTACACTTCTCACGTATCGACAACGTAAGGGTGAAGTCCCCACCCCAGTGGTGAATGAGTTGGGGTTTCCTGAGCCATCATTATCCCAGATGCTGATGGGGAGGGGACTTTGGGATCTTCCACCCATGACCTGTGTTGCATGTGGTCAGAAATAGTGTGGCCAGCAGGACTAGGGAGGTGATTGTCCCCCTGTCCTTGGCACTGGTGAAGCCCCACCTCAATACTGTGTTCAGTTTTGCGCCACTTGCTACAAGAAAGACATTGAGGTTCTGGAGCGTGTCCAGAGAAGGGCAAGAAAGTTGGTGAGGGGTCTGGAGCACCTCTTATGAGGAGCAGTTGAGGAAGCTGGGGTGGTTTAGTCTGGAGAAAAGGAAGCTGAGGGGAGGCCTTGTTGCTCTCTACAACTACTTGAAAGGAGGTTGTAGTGAGGTGGTGGTTGGTCTATTCTCCCAAGTAACAGGCGATAGGACAAAAGGAAACGGCCTCAGGTTGCCACCAGGGGAGGCTTAGATTGGAGATGAGAAAACATTTCTTCACCAAAAGGGTTGCCAAGCCTTGAAACAGGCTGCCCAGGGATGTAGTGGAGTCCCATCTCTGGAGGTATTTAAAAGATGTGTGGATGTGGTGCTGAGGAACATGGTTTAGTGGTCGCTTTGGCAGTGTTAAGTTGATGGTTGGACTTGATAATCTTAAAGGTCTTTTCCCAATCTAAACTGTTCTATGATCTTCCAAATGTTCAGTGATGTTTGCTTAAACAAGGAACCAATCCCTTTCTTGAGGTGAGGTAAGCTATGCTTCTTATCTAGGCATTGGGTTCTCTCTGCTTTTCTTATCATAGTTGCAGAAATCTAATTAAGTTTATTAAAGTATCAAACATCTACTGATAACAGTACGATTAACTATATTCTTATCTAGCTGCAGCCTGCTGAGTACAAACAGGGGCAATCCAACAAAAGCTCTCTGCCCTAAAAAACGTGTTGCAAAACTGCAGTGTCATGAGAAGTCAATGCCTTAATGGGTGTCAACAAGATCAACTTTGAAGTGTGACGTTTTCATGATCTTAGGGTGTTGCTGAACACTGACTGTTGGCTTCTACTTATGAGTTTTGTCCCTTAGTGTGTGTGTGAATCTTTGCATTGGTGTGTTTCCATCCTGCTGCTGGTAGGATGAACAACAGGAGAGGTTCATCAGGCTTCAAAAAACAATGAAGTTGCTATTAAGACACTCTGCCTGGGGAGTCAACTAAAGGTTGCGTATGCTATTTGGTAATTTGAACTTGCTTAGGTTCAGTCCCACAAGTCACACAACACCTCCCTGGTTCATGCTGCTGAATGTGTGCTGCCTTCTTCTACGGCAGCCACCTCTGCTTAGGTCAGCTTTGTGCCTTCAGACCACCCCAAGGGAGGTGCTCCCTTCTGAAGGCTGCTGTGTGCAACAGTCTCACTGGCTGGTGAGCGTTCAAGTGAAGGGGACAGACTGCAAACTGCCATGGGGACAGTGCTGTCCCCCCACGAGCAGTCAGGGGACTGGTGCCTGTTTGACGGTTTCTTGTGCTTTGGTGGAAACCCCATCCACACTCCTGGTCTCTTCTGTGGTGACTGTAGTGGATCTCTGGATGATCCAATCCGTCGCTCTGGAAGGTGGCACCGAGTAGCTGTGGTAGAAAGCAAAGGGCTGTTTTGCAGAGCTCTCAAGAAAAATGTTGGCTGTACTGATAAACCTGTGGGTCTCTTCCTATGCAGATGACCGGCATCCCCATGAATTGCTCCATCAAGCTCCAGCTGAACCAGTACATAAAGCATGTGCCTGGTATAATGTAAGTAGTCACCTTCTAGAAATGGCCATCTCCCTTTCTCAAGCAGACGGTGCTGCTGATGCTGGGGTTGCTGTGGAGTTTACTCTGCCCAGAGATGAAGTAGCTTTAACATTACCAGTTGTCGCAGTTGCAGAAGCCAACTGGCTCGTGTGGTGAAATGTCAGCTATTCCAGTGACCTCAGACTGCTGTCCTTCAGCAGTACAGTGTGTGGCTGCCTGTTTGCTTGGCTCCTGCACCCGACTGGACAGCCGATGAGGGGACTGCTCCTCCTGGTGAGGCACAGGAGCGGTTCCCCTGCTCTGGGCTGCTGCTCAGAAGGTGTTGCAGCCAACATGGAGAGGCAAAGCAGTTGAAGCCCGTGTCCCACAAGGCTGGAAGCATGTACTTGCTGCGTTGGTTCTACACCAGCAGCCAGCCCCGATGCTGTGAACTTGGCCACACCGCCCTGTAGTACTGTGCAGGTAACTGAGACCTCTTGGAGCTGCATGAAGTTTCACATTCCAGCTCAGTGAGCTCATGTCCCTGGAGCCTGGATTTGGGATGGCACTTACTGCTGTCGTTAGGGAGTTAAGCACAGATGGAAGCATAAAAGGCCCAAGTTGGACTTTCATGAGAGTTGGTCTCTCAAGAAGGGAGCAGCTCACTGAAGCAGCAGGAATTGCTGCCTCCTTACTCTGGTTTCCTGGCTAATATCAGCCCATCAGAGGGGTCCTCCTAGGAAGAATTGTGACACTGGTTGTGGCCTGATCAACTAGAAATATAAGTGCCTATTTTTTTGTTTATTTTTTCTTCCCCCTAGTCAAACAGGGAAGATTAAGCCAGTGGTCCTGCCGCTGCTGTGGTTTGCAGAGGTGAGCTGCCTTCCTCGACCTGATTCTGCAGAGCATCTCCTGTGGGAGGGGGGGAAACTGCTTCCCCATCACCCAGGGCTGGGGAAACTCCACTTTGGATAAAGCTTTAAGCCAGACAGACTAATTAAGCACCAACAGAAGGCTTTGCAATACTTGGCTCTGTTGTTAATCCCTCTGAGCTGAACAAACCCTGCACTATACTTGGTAACCCTCTGTCTCTGCCCTAGATGTGGGGTTAAATAGGGCCCAGAAGAGAGCTGCCAGCATCCCCATGCTAATGTGGGCCAGGGAATGCGGTCTCCATCTGACTCCAGCTATTTAGTAAAAGCTTCTAGTCTAACTGAATCTTGCATAAATTCCCTAGTTTTGCTGGGAGGTGGTGGGAGAGGAGTCTGTCTCAGCCCTGGATGAGAGGGAAATGCTACTGACAACTTTGCTTTTTCGAGCAGAGTGGATCCATCGAAGGCTCAGTCCTAAAGCAGTTTTACACCAACCTGGTGCTGATCCCATCCCTGTTGGACTACCTGCAGTATATCTTCATTGGGCTGAGCGTCCCGCTCGTTATCTCAGCAGCTGTACTCATGGCGAGGAGTCAGGTAAGGACTTGCAGATGTCTAATGGGAGTTGCTGTTAGTCAAATCAGACTTAATCAGATGATGTAGATTGGGCTGACAATCTAACGCTCCTGAGGAAACGTTGGCTGATGCCACAAATCATGTCGTAATGGTGCCAGGTGCCAGCACATAGCAGCAGGGCTTCCTTGGCCGTCTACAAATTGGGCTGCAGATAGAAAACACAAAAGCATTCCTGGCTATCTCAGTGCACAGCAGTGATGGAAGTGGGCTCCTGTAGGAGGAGGCATTTCTCAGCGCATCCAGCTAATGAAAGAGCAAGCCTAGCTCCTCAACCCAGCCTCCGTGGAAAGCAGCAGGTCTGTGCCGTTGCACAAATCTCTGCAGGGTCCCAACAGCTTTCCCATCTGAACAGAGCCTTCTCAAGGGGATGTAGGTACTTGAGAGCAGCTTCTTCACGAAGGAAACCGCGGTCGCTGTGCTCTTGCAGAAGGGGCACAGGCACCGTGGCTGCTTCTCAACCCAGAGCAGACCCTGTCTTTCACTGAAACTCACTTGTTTCCCTGCAAACCACTCCAAATAGCTCTGGAAATTAAACCCTCCAGGCCTTTGCGGATCTGGGTTTACTGAGGAGTGAAGACCTCTGAAGCCTGCGGGGAGCTGGCAGCTGAGTAGAAGCTGGCTCACGACGGGGTGGGTGGTGAAGGTGGCTGGCTGACACACAAGTCTGTAAGGATGGAATATAAACCAGCTAAAACACTTGCTGGAGATCTGTGGCTCCAGCTCCAAAACATTCATCTGATAACACTAAGCTCTCTAAAGCTTTAGCTCTTGAAGTAGAGATCTAGCTCCCTATCCTAACCTATCTCAAAGTGGGCTTATTTAGTTGTGCACTGCAGTCAAACAGCTTGAGCTGGCTCTAAAGCTACAGAAGTGAAGAGGCTACTTGTGGGGATAAAAAAGCAATGCTTAGGATGAAAGCAGGCTAAGGGGAGAGCACGAGCGAGGGGCTGCTTTTCCTCAACCTCCTGTAACTACCTTTACTGAAACACGGATGCAAACCCACTTTAAATAGTGCCAGGGTTCTCAGAGTATCACGTAATTGGATTTTAACCAAGCCTACAACTGCTTAATTGACTTAAACACCTGATCCCAAATCCCCTTGTTCCTCCCCACGCTTCCCTGCCGGGTGGGAGCGATGCCGGGGCCGACGTAGGGCTCAGCCCTGTCTGTGCTCCCGAGATGGTCGGGCTCTGTGTGTGGAACTCTCTGCCTCTGCAACACCAGCGGCTGCTGGCAAACAGATTCCTCTCTGCTGCATCTAAAAAACATAAATGTTCATATTTGCTGGGCAAAAGCTATTTCCAAGACCTTATGCAGCCCTGGGCTGGCATTTCCTCACCCTGCTTCGTGCTAGTCTCAATTCCTGGTATCAAAGAGCCTTAACCATGCCAGAAAGGGTCAGGGAAAAAAAAAAAAAGCTGGATTTTAAATTTGCTGAAGTCAACTGAGTATCTGCTTGTGAAATATCCCAAATCCAGGCATATGAGCCAGCAGCTGTATTTGGGTGCTCAGCCAAAAGCGTCATGAAGTGCTAGAACTAAAAATCAACTGCAGGAAGTGTCTGACTACCTGGAAAGTGATTAAAAGGCCTCAATGACCTTATAAATCTCTAAGGAAGCTATGCAATGGCACATGAAAGTCTCTGCCTAATGAATAGATAAGAGCTCGTAAACTGGAAGACAGCAATTTGCAGCCAAGGTGCATTCCTTGTTTGATTGAAGTGTTGCTGATCTGGCGATGATTGATTGCTGAATCACGCACAGCCCTCCCTCCTGAAGCCATGGCCCATGTCAGAGGGGACACCGTGGGGTATCTTGTGTGCCTCTGGCTTCTGGAGGGAGCAGTGTGCTCTAAACCCAGTCCAGATGAGGAACTGTGAAACACCTGGATCGTAGTCTAGTGTATAGTGGAGCCGGTTTGAAATGCATCTGTTGGACTTGCAGTTCTACAAATAAAAACATGTGTATCTGTACAGGCATAAAACATGCCCAGGGGCAGCATTGCAGCTCTGCTCTGCTAACGTGGCCTAAAGCCTGTGTGGCGATGCATTTAAAAGGCAAACAGACCATTTTAAAACTGGCTTGACACTGACCAAAATCTTAACTAGGGCTTAGTTTTACCTAAATCTTGAAATCTTCATTAATAACTAGATTCTAGTTAAACAGTGATTAAAATCTCCTCCTGAAATTGGAACCCTTGTGGAATTCATGTCCGAGTGCACCATAAACTAGCCTGATTGTCTTCTAGGAAAAATGCTCTTTATTTTGGAGTAGCAATAAAAAGAATTCAGACAGTAATAAGGCCAACCAGGCCACCTCTGCCAAAAAGCTGCCTCCGGTTAAGGGGATGGTGTTGCGGGAAGCCAAGCTGTAGGTGGGTACCCAGTCAAGGTAACACACTTTTCTCTTGTCCTAATCTGATTAAACTTTGCTTAAAACCAATCAAACGGAAATGTTTACTGTCCACATCTAGCAGACATGCCCTCTTGGCAAGCTTTGATATAATGATGTTGTCTCATGGCTTTATTCAGGGCAATTTAGATGTCCTAATACTCACACTTAAGCAGGCTGCAAGACTGTGCTCTTGTTGTTCCTCCCTGTGTACCTGATCTGCAGTCCTAATAATATCAGCAGGGATCAGGGAGTGAAGTAGGATATGCATGAGGAAACGCTTTTCTCACCTGTCTTTTTTTTCCTCTCCAAGTGTTTGAGATCCAGAGGTAAGTTTTTGAATGGGTGAAAACTCATGGGAAGTAACAGAAGTAGTCAACTGATGGGTGTCACTCCTGTCCTGCATGCAGGGAGCCTTGATGGAAAGGCTTTCAAGAGGGAATTTCTGATGTATAAAATATCTGGGTTTGTATTACAGGTTCACAAAATCACTGAATCGTTAAGGTTGGAAGGGACCTCTGGAGGTCATCTAGTCCACCCCCCTGCTCAAGCGGGGTCACCTAAAGCCGGTTACACAGGACCATGTCCAGATGTCTCTTAATATCTCCAAAGATTGCCCAAACTCTCTGGGCAACTTGTTCCAGTTTTTACAGTTTTCACAGTAAAACCCAAACAAAAAAAAATCCAACCCAAAAGTGTTTTCTAATGTTCAGATAGAACCTCCTGTGTTTAAGTTTGTGCCCACTAGCTCTTGTCCTGTCCCTAGACACTACTGAGAAGAGCCTGGCTCTGTATTTGTACCCTCCCTTCAGATACTATATGTTGGTAAGATCCTCTGAGCCTTCTTTTCTCCAGACTAAACAGACCCAGCTCTCTTAGCCTTTGCTCATATAAGAGATGCTCCGCTCCCTTCATCATTTTAGTGGCCCTTTGCTGGACTACTTCCAGTAGCTCCATCTCTCTTGCTTTGGGAAGCCCAGAATTGAACACAGTACTCCATGTGTGACCTCACCAGTGATGACCTGCTGGCAACACTCCTAATGCAGCCCAGTATAAAGTTAGCTGCCTTTGCTACACAGCCACATTACCCCCTCATGTTCAACTTGATGTCCACCAAACCCCCCAGGTCCTTTTCTCCGAAGGTGTTGGGTGACCCTTACCACATCCTGGTGCATGGGGTGGTTCTTCCCCAGATGCAAGACTTTGCACATCCTCTTGTTGAATGTTACGAGGTTCTTGCCAGCACATTTCTCCAGCCTATTGAGGTCCCTCAGGAGGGCAGCACGACCCTCTGGTGTATCAGTCACTTCTCCCAGTTTTGTGTCGTCATTAATAAAGGTGTTAAACAGGATTGGACCCAGTATTGACCATTGGTGTACACTGCTAGTTACTGGCTTCCAACTAGATTTCATACTACGTCTTATGACCCTCTGGGCCTGGCTGTTCAGCTGGTTTTCAGTGCACCTCACTGCTCATCCAGCCTATACTTCATTGCTTCTCTACAAGGTTCTTATGGGAAACAGTGTTGAAAGTCTTACTGAAGTCCAGGGAGACAATATCAAATGCTCTCCCCTCATCTACTAAGCCATTCAGTTCATCATAGAAGTTCATCGGGTTGATCAAGCATGATTTCCTCTTGGTGAAGCCATCCTCATTACTCCTGATGACTTTTGTGTCCTCTGTATGTCTGGAAATGCTTCCTAGGATTAGCTGTGCCATCACCTTTGCAAGGACTGAAGGGAGGCTGACTGGCCTGTAGTTCCCTGGGTCTTCCTTCTTGAACTTCTTCAAGATAGGAGTGATGCTTGCTTGGCTCTGGTCTTTGGGCACCTCTCCCAGTTGCCATGATTGCTCAAAGATTATGGAGAGTGGCATCACAATGACATCAGCCAGCTCCCTCAGCACTCATGGGTGCATCCCTTCAGGGTCCCTGGATTTATATACATCTAGGTTGCTTACATATTCTCTGGCCTTTTCTCATCTTTGACCTGATTCTCATCCTTTTCTTCCAAGGGTATGTCTTCCTTGTTCCAGACTCTCTCTTGGTCTCTGGGGTCCCCTGCTTCATTCATCAGTAGGCCTGCATGACCCTTAGTCTTCCTTTTGTCACCTGCCTATTTATAGAAGCCCTTCTTCATGTCTCTGACATCCCTGGCCAGATTCAATTCCAGTTGGGCTTTGGCTCTCCTAACTTTGTGCCTGCATGCTGGGAGAGGGCCTTTGTATTCCTGCCAGGTTACTTGTCCCTGCTTCCCCCTTCTGTATGCTTCCTTTTTGCATTTGGCCAGGAGCTCCTTGTTCATCTACGCAGGCCTGCTGGCACTTTTGTCTGACTTGGAATGCTTGTTGGGATGGACAACTCTTGAGCTTAGAGGAGGTGATCCTTGAATATCAATCAGCTTTTTTGCCCTGACTATCTCCCCCCACCTGAGTTCTGTAGTTTCCTGGTGGCCCTGGTGGTGTCATTGGTGCCTGTACAGAAGAAGCAATGGGTAGTAGACAGAGGGTTGGATAAACCTTGCACTCCCTCCACAACACCCCAGATCCAGGTCCCCAGCAAGCAACAAATGTCTCTAGGTGACAAATCAGGTGGGCAGATGGGTGCCTCTGTCCCCAGCAGCAGGGAGTGACCCACTGCTGTCATCTGCTGCTTCCTCCTGGAGGTCTTGCATGATTTTGGGTCAGGGAGCCCACCTGCTTTGCTTGAAAGCCTATCTGGCTCCTCCTCAATTTTGAGAGCGTTGAACATATATTGTAGTTGTAAGCCTTTAGGTGGAGCAGGAGTCTTCCTCCTGGTACCAGAAGGCACCAGCTTCCATCCTTCACCTTCCCCAAAGGTTGCACTCACCATTATAGTAGGGATGGGTGCTGTCCGTGTCTCTACTGCAGCTGAGGTCTTGGGGTCTTCAAGCTGTTGCATCCCTGAGAAGATCTTGTCTGTCTCCCTTTCATCTTCTCTGACGCCGTGCAGCATGCTGACTGTCCCATAACTCCTTCACTTGGTGACACAACTCTTCAGGCTGAGCGTTGGGGGGTGTTTCAAGTGTCAGTGGGCAGAAATGGAAACAACATCATTCTGTTAGGGGAGGAGATGCAAAAATTTTCATTTTAAGAAGCCAGCTTTCGGAAAAGGGTTGTTGGCCGCGTGAAAGTCCAAGAGGTTGGGTCACGTGCGTCCCAAGTGGCGGTTTGGTGATACCTGCACACCGTAAGGTCTGGCCACGGTGCCACCGCCGAGTGCGTGGCTGTAACCGCTGTCCTCTCCTCTCCAGGGAACCGCCGCCGAGAAGAGCCCACGCCATCCCACCACGCAGAGCAAACCGCCCCCCTCCTCCGAGACCACGCCGCTTCTACACGACGCTGGCACGCTGAGCCAGGACGACGCCGAAGCCTGAGCCGCTGGCCCCAGCGCCTTTCCCACTGGGACATGTCTGTGCTGGGGATGAGACCTCCTTTGGATCCCCACATCACCCTCTGGAAGGTGAAGTTGTCCTGGGCAACTCAGCGGAGGCCCCGCACGCCACAGCAAAGCCACGGGACAGTACTGCTGCACCAGCACTGCCGCGCCGGGGCACAGGAGACCTCCTCCAGCCACCCGAAACACAGTGTCCAAGAACCCTTGTCCCCAAGGGGCTGGCCTGGGTCACAGCCCCTGTCTCCCCATGGGCCAGCAGGAATGAAGATGGTCGCTGGTTGATCTGAGAGGTTGTTTTGCAATTTAAAACTGCCTATTGCTAGGAATAAAAGGCACTTTAATGGGAGCCTTTAAAATAAATGAGGTTTGTATATGTAGCACTGATGGGATTTAGTGATCTTTTTAAAAGCCACCGTTCATCTCAGGCAAATGGGGCTTGCTGTCCTGAAGCCACTTACGGTTTTATTGCCACTTGATGCGACTGGACTACACCGCAAATCAATTCAGAGTGCTGTCACTTCGGTGATGTCTCTCCTAAAGGCTTCCCAGGTTCCCTGCTCAGCGTTGCTCCAGCCTTTGCGTGTGTTGCAGAGCCCAGTGGTGACTTCTAAAGCCCCTATTCTGTGCCATGACCTTGCGCTCCAGTGATTCCGGTCCAGAGCCCTTTTACTTAGCCTGCTGGCTCTCTTCTTGCCTTGGGTGGCTGAGATGAGCCTTGCCAAAACATCTCAATGGTACATCTGTCCTGTCACTCAGCTCCTGACAGACAGTTGTCCCTGCTCAGCCGTCCAGGGTCTGCTCTTGTGGCCGTGCACTGTCAGGGCTGGAGGCCATCGTGTGGGCCTCCTGCCTGGATGCAGGAAGGGAACAGGCAGAAGCTCGACCTTCTCCTTGAGC
>JAHREE010000285.1:5677000-5711561 GCA_033628505.1 Tringa tobata
AGGTACTTTTCCTTGGCTAATTGAAGCCTCAAGGGCTCTGAGCTCCCCCGCCTGCACTGGGATGGATTTTAGCCGCTGAGAACAAATTCCAAGGGGGGGGATGCTGAAATAAAGCAGATGGGATGATTCTGGAGGTCAGAGCGAGGGAGAGGATGCCCTGCCAGGCGTCGTGTGATGAAAACATACTTACTGCTCCAGCAGCTGTCAAAAGCCCGAACAGATGAGGCAAGGTGCCCAAGGAGTGCGCGGGGATCTCATTTACCTGGTAATTAATGGAAATCGTGAAACAAATCAACACATGTTCCCTACGGAGAGCTTCACGCTCCGGTTTCAAACCGCTGACGGAGGAATGGGTATGGCTCGAACACAAGAGCACTAAGTGCTGCCGAGAAGCTAAACCAGGACGTGGTCCCCAGTGCCCTGTCACTGATGGAGCTCCTAGTTGTTTGAGGGATGTCCTTAAGGGCCGGTGTGCTTTCCCATAACGTGTGGCTGGGGGATGCCTGACCCTGCCTGCGCCATTAGGGCACTGCTAATTGCTCTGCCCCCCCGGCACACAGGGGACTGGCAGTGCTGTCTGTCACCGGGGCAGATGCCTCGGCTTAAGGCTGCAGGGGAGGAATGAAGATGTTATGACGAGCCCCATCATTTCCTTCTGATCCCGCTCGGCTGAACGTGTCACAACGCATTTTCCCATCCCAGCCCTCTGGCCACGCTGCACGGGCACCTACACCCTGTGTCACCAGCCCCGCGGGGAGGGAGGCGTCGATGGGAGCCCGGGCTGGTGACCAGACCTGCCCTTCTGTTTCCTGCTGTAAAGAGGGCTCATCCCGGTACAAGATGCTGTGCCATTTTTTCTTGCAAGTTAATTAAGTTGGCTCGGTTTAAATATTAAAAGCGCTGTTCTCGGATATTTTCCTCCTTCCGGAGCAGCGATGTGCCGCTCTGCAGTGCTCTCGGATGGGAGCAGGCACGCTCTCTACGACTCAGAGATTTAAGGATGAGAGAGAGAGATTTGCTTCCCCGTCGTCTTGTTTATTCACCGCCTGCAAAACGGTTTTGCAAAGCAAAATCTTGCAAACAATTAATGCCAATTAGACTTGCTGACAGCCCAGCCCCGGCTGCTGGGAGCTTGGGCTGAGCTGTGCAGGGCAGGGACTGGGCTCTGCCGGCTCCTGGGTGTTTCCAGGGAGGAGAACTACCCCCAAAATAGCAAAGGCGGGTGCGTAATTCACCTCCTCCGTCTCCTCCTGCCAGGAGTTAACAACTGGCATAATCCCTGAAGCATAAGGTATATGATCCCTTCCAAAAACTTTATCTGAATGTTAACTATATTCTGAGGTATAGGAAATGCCAAATCCCCTTCGAATCTTGCTAAAAATCTCATTTTAAGATATGCAAATGACCTTTCTGTCTTTCTAAAAATCTCCCTGCTTCTGGAAATGGCAAAAAAAACCAAACCAAAACCATCACTTGCTACTATATAAAAATATATAGCCCTTGAGCTTGTGTGAAGTGGTGTGGCTGTGATGGAGGTGGGTCAGGTAAGGATCCTGCCCCTCCTCGATGGGCCCTCAAGGCTGCACTTGAGCAGATCATTGAACTGCTGTAGTAAAATCTCTCCCAGATACTCTGACAGGAGAAACTACAGAAACTCTGCCTGAGGAATTGGTGGGCTCTCGCTCTCTTTGATATCACTCACATTATAATTAAGAGATAATGTCAATAGAATAAAACATTGTCTCAGGATAATGGTCTCCTGCTGCTACAGGAGTGTCAAGGCGAAGTCGAATCATTTATCAAAAATGAATGTTGAGGCAAGCCTGGGACGTTTGTTTTCACAGCAAGAGGCATTAATCCTGGGACAACAATATTCCAGCGCTTTTATTTCTCCTGCGCCCGGTGATGGATGCCAATGCATCATCGTGCCTGCGAGCCGCGGGCACGGCTGAGCGATGGGCTCTCCTTGCAGCAGTATTGACCAGGTGAATTTTGACTTGTTGAAATACCTAATAGTAAATTGAGGAGTGCTGGATCATGCGGGGGTGTGCCAGTAAGTGTGATTTTTATTTCTAAAGGTGAATAGTGCTGCGGGTGTGCTGGCTCTGGCCAGACAGGGTGCGTTTTGGGGCTGTGCCTGCCTTCCTACTGCAGCTGCTGGAGGGTTGTTCATTCATTAAACCCTCCATGGCAAGTCTCAGAGCCTGCTCCCATCCCCAGCCCCATTTTACACTGCTTTGGAGGTTTTTTGGGACACTCCCACCCCCCGAACATCAGGGCTGGCTGTGTCTCTGGCTGGGCTTGTGCTGGGTCTCAGTGCAGAGCTGAGAATCTTACTGGCTTGATGCATGTTTGAAGTGCTTCTGAGTATAAACACACAGAGCCAGGTGGGTGTCCATGGATCCAGGTTCTTTGGCAGAAGCTGGGGCAACCTCAGCCCCATCCCTGGGGCAGCAAAGGGCTCGGGGGGCTGGGAAAACCAGTGCTGTCTGACCAACAGAGACTGCAATCGCTGCTGGCTCCGGGCTGGGGAGGGCAGCAGCCTCTGCAGTCCAGCCTGGGTTTGCATTAGGAGAAGCTGCAAGGTCAACACCTGAAATTAAAGATGTGTAAGTGCCAATTAGACTTGAAGCAAAGTCCCAGGAGAGGCTTTGAACAAAAGCCCTTCCAGACTGACTTCCCCCCCCCCACACACACCTCCTGGATTTGTTAGTGGAGAGAATTACACATCTAGCAAACATTCAGGCTGCAGAGGAACACAAGTGTTTTGTACCGTCTCCAAAGGGCCAATCTGTTTTTCTGAAGCAGCTGCTGGTACCTTGTGCACAGGAGCTGCCTGTTGGCACAAGCATGTTTGGTTCTCACCAGCCCCTGGTCCCACTGGGGGACGGTCCCCTCGGCTGATATGCTCTCCACAGCTCCGTACCTTTTGCAGGAGAGGCAGGGGGATTAGGCTGGAGCATAATTAACTGTATTTTATATGCTGGGTGCTCCTGGAAGAACTAATTGGAGCTGACTTCATTACACAGGGTTATTTTAAATTGTCCCTTAGCATTGTGCTAGTCTGAAGGACCGACGGGATTGAAGCCCAATGGTGGCAAGGTGTCTGGATGAGCAATCTGCTCCATTGACTTGTCCTCTCCTCTCCCGGGCTGTTAATCTTCTGTGGCAGTACATTGCATCGAGATGCCGTCAGCAGCTTGGACACGGGACAAGGCTTGGGGTGCATGTGGACTTTTGGGCGCAGATTCTGTCTTTTGAAGCCCTGGGTGGTCCCGGTCTCCCTGCAGAGCTGGGGGGGGAGCTGCTCCTTTCCCAATAACTCCCAGCCGTGTGTGTGACCACCTGAGCAGAGTTTGGCAGGGAGGCTGCCGGCCGGGCAGGAGGAGGAATGCCCTTGGTGTCGGAGCAGCAGCGGAGACCGGTGGAGGTAGCCAGGGTCAGGCAGTGGCTGTGCCGGTGGTGACGGTGGGTGCTGGAGCCTGACACCACCTGGAAACGGCTTTCATGTACTCTGTGTCCCTGGTGTAATGAGATGCAGATTCACTGAGGTTTGGTGCATTGTTGGTGCTTTCTATAACTGTCCCCTACAGCCGACTGCTGCTGCTTTGCCTGGTGCAAGCTCCTGCACACGTTGTTATCCTGGCAGTTTGGCCAGGAAATTATTCACTCCAAAGGAGGGATGTTCAAGGGCGTCCCGAGAGCCCAGAGCACCCTGTGCTGGGCATCGGAGAAACGCAGTGGCGTGTCAGGGTCTGTGTGTGCAGTCCCTCTGTTCCTGCTGCAAACACTAATAAAGATGTCAAGCCGATGCACGTGGGGAAATAAATCATGGCATTTTTTTCCTGCCTGGGAGCATCAAGGTGTCTTCTGGTGCGGCACAAGGGGGAGCGGAGGAGAGGCAGGCTGTGATTGCAGGTGTACGCTGTGCTGGGAGTGAGGGACCCTGCTCACACCGGGCACAGTCACTGCCAGCCCCTTCTCACTGGCACAGCCACCAACCCAGGCGTCTGGGATGTCACCACCAGCTCGGTGCAGAGAGGTCACTTGCCCCGCTGGGCTCCTCATCACCATGGCCTCAGGGCGGATGTGAACAGGAGCCCTCACCCAAGAGGCTCTGCCTCCCCTCCCCTTCCCTGTGTGCTGCAGGAGGACCCACTGTAAGATACTGCCATTGCCTGAGAGTGGTCAAAAAAAAAATAAAAGGTGGAAAACTTAAAATGATGAAGTGCTTTGAGCCAGACCTTTGCTGTCAGTGTGAAACAGCAAGCCCTGATTTAAACAGCCTCTTCAGTAACTGACCTACACCGAACAAATCCATTTACAGTGTCTTGTTTCTCCTCACTGTTTAACTACCAGAGTTCAGAGACGATTCCTTAAATGTTAATGGTGCAGGAATTTGGAAACTTTCCCAGAGTTGCTAGGGGAGCCGTGCAGGAATATGTCTGCCGTGCTTGTGCAGTTCAATTTCCTGCTGAACATCAGGCGGGCTGTTCTCGCCTACTGCTTTGTAATTAAAGTGCTGAAAGACCATCACTCTCTGAGGTTGATGGTGCTCAGATTCACCCCCTGGGCAAGGTCCGGCTTTGTGCCTGGCTGCAAGGAGAGCAGGTTGCAAAATGTAAAAAGACATGGTCCCAGCCTGCTCTTCTCCTCCTCCAGCCCTCCCGGGGCTTAGATGGGGACCGAGGACCAGTCTCTGTACCCTGGACAGATGGTTGGATGGATCTCACAGGGTCTGAGTCCAAATCTAATCTCTGATGCATCTCTTGTGCTACCATCTGCGGTGCCCATTGCTGAGGGGCCAGGTGAGGGTTTGCCCCCATCCCTCAAACAGCTCATTCACAGGGCTTGGCATCAGGAATCTGGCAGATGAAGGTCTCCCACCAAGGTTGTGTGTGAGCCTGACTGCTGGAATAAGCTTAGGCTGTACCTGAGAGTGTCAGTACTTCTCAAGAGCCCTTCTCCAGAGGAGCATAGCTAGCTTGGTGCAGGCTGAAATGAAGGGTTTCATCAAAGCTGAGCTCAGGGTAAGGACCCTAGGACATGCATCAACCTGAGAGGTCACTGTTTCTCCTCTTCCTGTGATGGGGTGAGTGTGAATGTGGATGGATCCAATACCTGGGGCTGGAGGGCAGAGGGTAGAGTCCCACACCTGGAAATGTGAAGCCTCTTTGTACCTCTGTGCTGGCAGCAAAGGGGTGGCCATGTCTCTGCCACCCTACGGGCACCCCGGGGCTGCTGGGGTCACCAGCATCTCCCATCTGTGGTGGGATAGGGACAGGTCCTGGTTTGGGAAGAGGGAGAGAGCCATCAGCAGCAGGGGAGCATGCTTGCCACAGCCATTGCTGGTGAAAGCAAGGGCTTTAAAAGGAGCCACAAGCGGTGAGCTGGTATGTCCTCCTCTGGCTCTTTTGACTCTAAAATTGGATCCGAATCCTTCCACTGTCTTGTTAAGAACAAGTGCTTGGCCCAAGTTACGTGGCAAATTTTGACGTTTTAAAAATTGATGCCTTTTTCTTCTCATAACTTAAGCTGTCTAGTTTATCAGAGACATATGGAAAGTTTATTACATTCTTATTACAGATCCAGCCAAGTGAGCTGGCTAATGAATGTGATTTTTTTTTATTTTATTTTTTTTTAAGCTAGGACTTGGCATGGGGGACCTCCTCCGAAAGGGATAACTTCAGGTCTACAAATAAATCACCAGGAGTTTTTTTTTCCTTCTGTCCTAAGAGTTCAGCTGGGCCAAAGCTGCAGCATGTCCGATTTGGGGCTGGAAAGCGAGGCGCAGGCAGAAATCCAGGGTTTGCAGTAGATTTATTGTGTTGCCCCATGACGACCCCAGTGGCACCCTTGGCACTGCTCGCTGCTGTTCTGCCCACACCGTGGGCAAGGAGCACAGACAGGACGCCAGGTTAAATGGCACAAACTCCTCGTTTTGTTGCTTAGAAGAACTTGGATTTTATTAATAAGGAATCGGGGTACCATAGGGGTACACTGGGCACTGGGTGGGTCTTGGGTGGCCCGCAACAGCCGGGGCAGTGGTGGTGCAAACCTGCCTGTGGCTTTTGGTGTCCGAGGGAAGTGTTAAACTCTCTGCAGGCTGCTCTGGGCGAGCTCAGCCTGGTGCCAGGTATGAGAGAGTGGAAACACAGCCTCACGCTGGCCGCCCTCCAGACCCCGCTGCGGGGGGACGCTCCTGTGCTTTGCAGCGGGTGCAGAGCTCCGTACGCTCCGTCCCGAGCTGCCCCCTTCCCTAGCCCAGGTGCCCACCTCAGCACAGCTCTGCTAGGGTCTTTTAGGTTGAAAACAGCTTGTTTCTGTTGCTGTGTTTGAACTTGTGAGGCTACGCTTGGCCTGTGTGTGCCTGTCCCATCCTCCTGTGCATCCTCTGGCTGTGCCTGGCCTCCTCCTCCCCTGCACCCTCCATCCCTTGCAGTCCCAGGTGTCAGAGGGTGAAAAGCTCACATCCTCCAGAACTGATGCCACGCTTTCACACTTCACAGCACAAACTGTTTCTTGTTCTTGGAAGACTCTCCATCCCTTCCAACGGTGACCTGGTAACTCTAGCGCACATCTCCCTGGGCCTCAGTGGCTCTGGGCATGAATTTTGGTTTTTCCTTTGTAGGAACCACTCACTTCAGCTTTGAGCTCATTTGGTTCATGAAATTAGTTGGTTATAGCTGATGATGTTATTGTTGGTTTTCCACTACTCAAAATATCCGCCTGTATCTCTCCTCTGCTGTTCTGCGATTTATAGTGCCCGCTGGGACGATGACAGCAGCACTGCAGAATGAGAGTTTTTTGGCTGGGCTGTTGTAGTTTTAATGCTTTGCCTTGCATAATGCGGAGATCTTCAGGCCAGCCCCGTGCTTGTCCCACTTCTACAGCTGGCATTTCGTGGCTTGTTGTGTCTCTTGGTGTGTCACCTCATCTGGTGCCCATTTCCACCCCCCACCTGCCCCCTCTACATCTCACCCTCTCTGTGGTGCATTTCTACCATCTATAGGCAAAATCTCTTCCTCTGACTCACTGCTTGGTGCTTTTTCCCCCCTTCAGTCTGCTAACTTTGGCATAACTTCCTCTCGCTGTAGGCGTTGTAGGGGATACCACATAGAGGGCTCTTCTCTGGGAGAGGTTTTTCTCTGTAGCAAACTGGGGACGAGCCTTTGCTAGTTTTTCTCCTTTGCTATTTACTTCTCTTAAGTCTAGATCCTGCTTTTGGGCGACGTAAGAGGTGTATTTCCCTGTGGAGCCTGGTAAATCCTCTCTCCCCTAGGCTAGGCTCTGCTCCTTCCCTGGGTCTCTTTGTACACCACGTTCACCAGCTTTGAACACATTTGTAGGTCTTGGCAGAGCAGGAGCTTGCCTGCAAGGGTGCTCAGTGGGACGGGGATGGATGTTACACCAGGTTACCCCTGCAGCCCTTTCTCCGTATGGCTCCACACCCCGGGCACTGGCTGAGCCTGAGGTTGCTCTGTGCTCACCCCTGTTCCTCCTCTACGGCAGCTTAGTGCATCTCTTAAACTTGGATCCTCACAACATCAGCCATCTGGTGCGTTTTAGCGATACAAAGAGCTATTGTTTGCTCCGGAATCAGTGTTCTGGCGAGGTAGCTCTGCTTCTGGAGGACTCTGTGGGTTTGCCAAGGGTCCTTCTGCTCTGCTGGCAAGTGCAGGTGCGTTTGGAGCAGCCTTTGTCCCTTGACAGAGGCACTGCTTGGATTTTCTTTTCTTGTTTTGCCTTGTCTAATCATAATCCTGAAGTTTCTCACGGTGAGCGTATTCGGATAAATGCCCCCATCCTTCGGCAGGGAGGGGACTTGGAGGTGACCCTGGCTGTCTGGCTCTTCATGGGAGCAGTGTTCTGACTTTTGGGCTTGAAGTCTTAATGTCTTTTCTAGCGTTAAATCTCTTAATGTCCTTTAGCATCAAACCCTTCCTCAAAGTCAGGGTCTCGGTCGAAATGCACTGCCCGAAGCATGTCCCTTGGGGAAGCTCCAGGGAGAGGAAAGCAAGGGGTTAAAAGCAGAGCCCCGTTGCCAGCTGGGGACACTGGTGCATGACAAATGTGGCTTTTGCATTTCCCCCTGCAAATGAGCCCGTGCAGTCAGCCTAATTTCGGAGAGAGCCGCCTCTGGACCGGAGTGACTCAGAGGAATTTATTTTGCGAGCGGGCGGCTGTGTCTGGCGGCTGCGGCAGCCGCTTGCAGGTTTAATTTGTAAATGCTGACACATGGCATTTCCTCACCGTCTCGTTGGGAAGGGCGGCGTGTCTGCCGGCACTTCCAATTTGTCACTGTCAGGTCCGGCCCCATCTCCTGCTCATCTCTGAAATGTCTTCTGATCAGTGCCGGGGAAGTTATTGGCACATAATTTATCATTTAATATTACCAGAAGGGTTTCTTCTACAAACATCCCCCAGATGATTATCCAGATTATGTTAGGTAGCTTTTCTCTTCACCTGCAAAAATCTCTCTCGGTGTCTGTTTGGTGCTCTGCTGTTGTGCTGGGGAGAAAAACTGCCCTTGATGTGCTGTCTCCTTCACCAAAAAACCTTGATTAACAACCAGGCGAGGCTGACCCAATGCTGCACCTTCCTACACTCGGGCTTTTGCAGAAAACGTTTCATTAGGGACTTTTTCAGGACCATACGTTCCCGTTGGCATATCCTGGGCAGTGGGGGGAAATGTTTTCCCAGACCTTATTCCTCTCTATAGAGGAAGGATTTGGGGATGAGTAAAGGCCACCAATGTCCCTGGCCACCCCCGGACGGCACAAGGGTTACTGTGCCCCTGGGAACAGAGATCTTCTCCATTGGTCGTCATGGTGGGGACAACTTGCTCTTGCAGATGAGCACTGAGATGTTGCGTGGCACCCAGGGGGAAGCGAGCCTGTCCCCCAAGTCTGCCAGAGAGATGGGGCAGAAGGCACCTGGGCTTCTGCCCTGGTTCAGACCTCTCCAGTGCAGAGGATAGTGTTCAGTGGGACCGGGATGCTGCAGGAGCACTGTGTGGGCTGTAATACAAGAGCAGGAGGAGGCAGTTGACTTGCACGTGACTTTCCCCATCTCATAGGTGGGACGTGGCAGTTACTGTTGGGGTTACAACACTGTATTTCTCAAAAGGGACATCGCAAAAAGCTCTCTGCCTGTACTCCTGTAATGATCAAAGCAGATCTGCAGGGTGGGACCTACAACGCAGGGACCTGAGTACCTGCTCCTATCGAGCAGACCCGGTCCCAGCCCCAGTGCAAGTGCAGTGGAGCTGGGTACCACACCGGGGGTGCACCAGCCTGGCCATGGGCACCCGTGTGTGTGGGATGCTCTGGGGGATGCTAGTTACACCCAGGAGGTCCATCCTGAGCACTCTTCTCAAACTGTGGCTTTCGCCCCTGCCTTTCTAAACCACATCTTCCTGCAAGGTGTCCAGTACCTCTGCAGCTCCATTGCACCTTGGAGCAGCGTTAAGGTTTCCCTCTGCCCAGGGACTTGGCCAAGACACAGCCCCCAGCACAAATTACCCCAACCCCAGCGAGGTAGAGTCCCAGGGCTGTGCCATGTCCCTTGTGGGGCTGGGACATGCTCCCCCAGCACAGCCCCTCCACTCACGCTTGTCTTCACCGCCGCTTTGCCCAGCTCCTCCAGCCTCTTCAGCTGCAGCCATGCAATCAGCTAAACCCCCGCACAGGGCAGCTTTTCTTGGAAGCTGGCTCATGGTTTTATAGTTCTGCTTTATTAGAGACATGAAAGTGATTTTTGTTGTTGCTGTTTTATGAGCCAGACTTCAAAGGACGCAATTACGCAGACTGGGCAAAGACCCGCTGGTATCTCATGGAAAACTGTGGAAAATCCCTTCCCTTCGGAGCCTGTTCCACAGCTAGGCTGTATGTCTGTTACTTTGATTGGAATTTCTGATTTCTGGGGAAGAGTGTGGTCAAGTAAGGTCTTTGGTGTCTGTGGTCATCGATGCCTTCCTCGGCTGGACATCCTCATCTCCCATGACATGGCAGAAGCAGCTGTGGAAGTCACTGTGATGTTGCCAGTGTTGGGTGGTGGCTTCAGGGTCAGAGGATGAACTTATGGAGACAAAGGAACTGTTGTTATAGAATCATTTCAGGATAGTGCAAAATGGCTGGAAAAGGGAATGTTTTTCCCATGAGAGCTGGGCAGCCTCCTGCTGCAGGCAGCGCTGGGTGCAGCTGCACATTGACTCTCTGTCTTGCCCACGTCCTCTCTCCAACTGGGTTTTGGCTCTCTGAGGTCCCTGGGGTGGGATCTGGCTGTTCCTTAGGGACCTTGCACACAGGCCCTGGTCGCAGATCAGTGAAGGGGGGATGCAGGGCAGGTACCTCCTTACTGGGCATCCCAGGAGTGGTCAGGCACCTCCTCTGACAGACATCCATGCTGGGCTGGTCCTCCACACGTCCTCCCAAATCTCAAGCTGTTTGAGAGAAGGTGCTGTCTCTCAGCACTGAAAGAGTGCAGCCATCTCTTTCTTCCCGCACGGCCAGGGAGAGGCACCAGCTCCCTGTCCTGCCCTCTGCAGCTGAACGCAGTGGGGACCCTGCCTGAAATGCAGGGGATGCTCTCGCTGGGC
Organism: Tringa tobata; assembly: GCA_033628505.1. Classification (NCBI taxonomy): domain Eukaryota; kingdom Metazoa; phylum Chordata; class Aves; order Charadriiformes; family Scolopacidae; genus Tringa; species Tringa tobata. The sequence goes on from JAHREE010000285.1 coordinate 5,687,601, forward strand.
AAGGGGTTGGTTCCCATCAGTAAGAGTGAAGGATTGATGAAGTTTTGGGGAGCTTTTTTTGATTGCAGAGGGATTGTGCCCACAAGAGTTGCAGCTCAAATGACAGTTTTCACTTTGTCCCTCAAGCTTCCTAATGCAGATACACTCCCGAAATCCCCGCCAATTTCCCAATTTCCGGAAGGAAACAGTGGGCATGAGACAGCTTCCCAAGAGGCGACGGGGCTTTCCCCTTTGGCTTCGTTCCGCTGTGCTTCCCCAAGCCCATAGGCGTGGGGAGCCGAGCCCTTTATCAGCTCCTGTACACCAGGAAATTTTGTAAGTGTCTGAGGAGACCCTGAGGCTATATAAAAGTTCAACTAGTGATTCATTTCCTTCCTATTCAGGGATAGGCTAATTTGAGAGTATGCGCTGAACATTAATTACCTTCCTTGCCACGGTTTCCTATTCAGGCATCCTTTCCCAGATGACTTTCTGCTCACTCAGGTCCAAGGCCATAAAAGCTCCCCTATTAGGAAAGGAAATATTTTACATCAGGTTTATACTGTATGCCTGAGGTCATCAGAAGTACAGATCGAGTGGCAGAAATACACACTGTGTTCTCTCCTTCCAGCATGAAAAATGAATCAATAACTCATCGATTTAAATTAAAATGTCTGCCTTGCAAAATGCCTCTGAGCGCTAATATTTGCAGCCCCCGTGTTGTGCAACGGCGATTGGAAATCCGCTGCCCCTGTAAAACGTGCAGGGATCCATCTCCACCAACGGCAGGCAATTGCTGACACCTAGGAAAAACCCCACCTTCCCTTCCCCTGGAAGGATCCAACAAGGTGAACTTTTGGAAATTGCCTCTCCTGGCACATGAATTATGTATCGAACAGGCGGCGGTCAATATATCTGACTTCTTCACGAGGTAATTAAGAATAAATGTGGGAATTCAGGCAGAACTGTTGCCCTGCGTGGGAGGAGAGCGTAACTGTATAGAGCTGGCTCTGAAGGGAACGGCTTTGCCGTGGGGATGCTGCAGGGATGCAGGGGGATGTACGGACCCTGTCGTCCCTTTGCCTCTCGCCATGTCCTGCTGGTGCCCAGGCACCGCGCTGGACCGAGCTGCTGTTTGCATTCCTGCCACTCTCCTGACAGTGGGAATATCCCACATTTTCCATAATTCACTGGCTTGTTGGCTGCTCCAGTGTACCTGTGTGTGCTGCCGGTCCCTGATGATGAAAGGAGCCTGGATCTGGCTGGCTGAGCCAGGACAGGGTTATTACCCCCAAACTGCTGGGCTTGGAGGCTGCGTGCTTTAACTTTAGCTGTCTCGGGTATCTTGGGATAATATTGACTTCCATTAAAAAAAAAAAATCTGAACATTCCTCTCCACTCAAATCTCTTCTTGTGAGCTAATTAAAAAGTAGCTGTATTAGCGAACACATTCATGGTCATTAGCAAACAGTCAACTAACTAATTTTAAAGATTTATGGTGTTGGCAGCAGGTAAATTATAGTCTTTGGAGAGTTTTCCTGCAAATGATCTGAAAGTAAGGTTTGTTCTAGCCTCAGGGAAGCATAAAGGAAATGCATTTAATGACCACAAATTGTATGTGCTGATAGTTTCAATAAGATATTTAATGCGTACTTGCAATTTTAGCGGTTGGAATAGTACAGCAGCCTTAATAGTAGTGTGATGGTTGAGTGTCTTCTCTACCCCTCGGCTGGTTTGCTCCGGGATCTGCCATCTCTAAGCAACTCGCGAGGCCCCGGGGGAAGGATTTCCTCCTCTTACCTGGTTAGGGAAAAGCTGTGATGTATTAAAAATAAGTGTGCGACTGTTGTTTTCCAGATTTGGTTATAAAAACCTGCTAGTCTCCAACCGTGACATGTATTATGGTCTTGGTTTCGCAGTTAGAATAATGTTTAGGTTGGCAATGAAAGCCCTGAACGTGCTTGCAGAGGAAAAGACACTTGCTGTACTTGCTAGAAATTGCTTTCAGCCGCTCTGGTCTTTATTTCTCCTCTGGGCAACCCTCTCCGCCCGCACTGACGGGTCACCACAGTGTTTCCCCAGCAGGGTTGAGGTTCGGGGCCGTGTTGCAGGCTTGGATGAGATGTATTAGATGGGCAGAAGGTGGGAGACGGTGTCTCCTCCAAGACCCCCTTTGCCAGGCGTCGTGGCGGCGGGATGCTGGGCTGCTCGGAGCTGTCAGGCTGGTGGTGCATCATGGGTGGGCTATTATATCCCCATTTCTGATTTTCTCCTCCAAAACGCACGTGTGAGCAGGAGCACCGATGCTAATAACGAACAGCTCTGGGTCCAGAGAAGCCGTGGATGGTCCTAAATGATTGAAGAAGGCAATTTCCCCAACGGAGCCGCAGGCCCCTGGCAGTGATTAGTGCCGGAGCAGAAATGCATCACTTAGCTCGTATTATTTAAACATAAGATACTTGAGCAAGCACACAAAATTTTGTCTGCTGTATATTCTTTCCCTCGTTGGAAGGAGCCATTATTTACACGTGCAAGTGCTCGTGGGGTGTGCGGGAGCTTCCTCGCCTGCTCCTGGACCCACACAGAATATAAATGGCCACGTTTCTCCTTGGTAGCAATGACTCCATCCGAGGGCTATCTTCCCTGCATGTTAACTGCTAATTATAGGATACATTTGTATCATTAAGGTTTGTCTGCGGTCCTTTCTTTCCCCCTGTTAAATTGCTAATGCTTTTCACACAGATTAATTGGCTACACTTCCCCTCCTCTTCTGCACAGGCGGTGGGCAGCCGGGGGGGAGGGACGGGGGGGATGACCCATCGTAGCCCAACAGCTGATGGGATGCGGCACTGATGCTCCTGGCCTACTGCCTGCAACAACCACCTCTGTGGAGGGATGAAAAGTGGGCACGCAGGGGTCCCCCGGATAAGAAAAACGTGGCACGGGCAAGGGGCTTTGGTGTGAGCCCCCGCTGCTGCTCGGGAGGTGGAAAAGCTGTTGCTTTCCCTTCCCTTAATGACGAGGTGTTTCACGGGCCTGGGAACGTGCCTGACTCTGGCAGATTATTAAATAACCAACGCCTTCGCTGGGGAGGATGTCTCCAGGGATGCACAGCTTAGCTGCGGGCGGGAAGGGCTCCTCTCTCCCCCCCGCTGCAATTAAGCTCTCGTCAGCCGGCAGCCGCCGGGGTGCAGGGGGAGCTGGACGGCTATCCCAGCAGTCCCCCGGCACCTCCGGCTGCTGGTTAAGCAATTTGTATTTCAACTACCCATTAATTGGCATAAACCCTGGCAGGGGCTGCTTCCCCATCCTCCTGGGATGGGGCTGACCTGTGGGAGGCTGCTGTAGAGGCTCATCCTCACTGCCAGAGGCTGAATCCTGCTTTACTATGGAAATAGAAGGGCTTTTCATGCCTTTATTTTGGGACACCCGATTTCTGATGTATCACGAGAGACCTGTGTTTCTGTAGAGGTCTGAGGACTAATGTGCTCCCCAACATCGACAGGGGTTTGAGATGTCAGGGGCTGCCCCTGAGCGTGCCCTTGCTTGGGACCCACAGATCCCAAGGCTGCAAGAAGCTTGGGATTCATTGCCCAACTTCATATTTATATGGTGCCTGTTTATTTTGAATTACAAACAAGGTTTTCCTGGGTTTAGAGAACTTGTCTGTGTCTCTCTGTCTCCTTCTCCTTTTCTTTCCATAAGTGCTGACGATGGATTTCTGCCATGCCTGAAAACCTGCTCACATAAAAACATTAAAGGGAGCAAATTATTTAAGAGCTGGGAGCATGGGTGGGAGAGGAGGCAGAAGGCCAGATCTGCGTTTTTTGGCCATTAAGCTGCATATCATGCTTAATATAGCAGGTGATATCTTCCACCTCCCCACAAGTTCAGGGCAAGAGCCAAGAAACAGAGAAACTGGTTCTTGTCAAGACTGACTTACTTTTACTAGATACTGCCTTTAAATGTATTCCTTTAAATACACGGCCTGAGCTCTATGGGCGTTTGCTGGGGGAATCGTTCCCGTTGCAGGAGATGTGTCCATGAGAGATGGCAGTTGCCAAACAGATGTTGCTTCTCCTTTCCTCCCTTTCTGTACCGTGGGAAGGCAGGACACGATGCCTGGTCCCATGTCTGGCTGGGTGAGAGGAACTCTTGGGCACCCTGGATGTTCTTGCCTTGGCTCCCTCATGGGCTGCAAGCATGTTCTGGTCTTGGAGACACCAAGTCTGGGAGTTTCTCCAGCCCCAGGGTCTGTATCACGGGGCCAACTCTGTGTATCTTCAGGCCCCGTTTGTATTTTTGCTACTAAAGCAATCAAAAACTTCAGCACAAAAATGTTTATATGTGTTAATAAACTGGCTTGTTATGTGGCCACTCTTCCAAAGATGGCCAGTGCCTGGGGAACGGGCTGGCCGGGGAGGGCTGCCTGGCTGTGCATGAGTGCAGGTCTGCCAGATCCCTGCCTGTCCTTCAGAGGATAACTCTTACGCTACGGAAAGCCTGTTCCTGCAGCCAGCTTATAACTCCTTTAAATGTTTTGGCATCGGGGGCCGCTGAGCGCTCCATGTATCGTCATTTCCACACATTCCCTCCATCCATAATTCCACGTACGAGTGCACCTGGGTGCCAAGGTTGCTTAAAATATTCCTGCTCGGCACACATGCCAAGCGTTACAGCTTGAGAGATGTGAATGTTCCAGAGATGATGGCGATACGGCAGAAGGCACATGAAGCAGAGAGAGGAAACCTGACGCGTCAACCTCCAGACTTCCCATCCAGAGCTGTGCTTGGGGCTTTTCCAGGCTTCGCTAATTGGAGGGAGGCGAGGTTTCCTTAACCATCCCCAAGGCCTGAATTCAGACCCTGACTTCCTCCCTCATCCTCAGCTGACGTCTTCATTCGGGGAAAGCACGAGATCAGAGGTATCCTCTTAAATCCAGCGCGCCGGCTTTTCTCACCACCTTCGGCCCCTACATTTGGGAAGGGGAGAGGGGGAGGCTGGAGGGCTCCTGCTGTGGTTTGTGTCTCACTGTGCCTTTGCTGGATCTGTGCCTAAAACCCACAAGTTCTCTTCCCCGTCATAAGCTTTTCCCTTTATTCAGAGCAAGCTTTTCACCCTGGGGGCTGTACCTTGGGGTCCAGCGGGATGCTCCAATGTAAATTTGGGGCTATTTACACATCTGTCCAGTAAGGGATGCCAAGGGAGTTGTTTTTCTTAGAAATTCAGAGTAAAATCTCCCCCAACGAACCAATTACCCCCTATTTAAACCACACTGCTAAGAGCCAGGCTGGGACCCCTCAAACCAGCCCCCCATCATTTTAACATGGGCTCTGCTTTGGCATCGCTGTGGGCTCCGTCCCGGAGCAGCGCTGGCCAGACAAGGGCCACAAGGGCTGATGTGTGCCTTGTCCCTGCTCCCGTCCCTGCCACCTCCTGCAGCCACCTCCCTGAGATCCCACACTCCCTCAACGCCGTGGTTACAATTTTTGGCCAGCGAACCCAAGGACCCAGAAGGCTTTCCCTGGGGCAAGAGCTCTGCTGGCTGTTCCTCTGCTGCTCCGCATCACTTAGCCCCATACGTGCAGCCTTGAAATAGGTTTATTTTCAGCATTAATAGATTTTTTTTGCTTGGGTTCCTCCCCCCCCTGCTCTCAGGGATTCATGAAATTTGGTGATTGGAGCGGCGGAACGAGGAGCTGGGGGAAGTGGGAGTTAAAGAGGATTGAAAGGTGGTGGTGGGAGCAACTCCAGCGCCGAGGCAGGGATGAGGCAAAGCCCCTGAGAGACGGACAGGAATTTCCTCTGTGCAGCCGGGAGCAGGAGCTGGCCCCTCTGCCTTTTAAATCATTTTATTGTGGAAATGACCTAAAATTCACAATCCCACAAGGTACAGCGTGGGGGGAGGAAGAGAGGCGGGCTGCCGGCGCTGGTGCCAAGAGGCCACGGTGAGAGGCAGCCTTCCCTGGGGAGGATACAAGCCAGGAGGAAGGGGGTGAGGAGCAGGACAGGCTCCCAGCTGGGGTGACTCCACGTGGGGCAGGATCTGGCCCGGCACCACATCCCAGCGAGCATCTCCTGTTTCCAGGCATTTTCAGGTTGTTTTTTTTCCCTTTCCCCAGAACCTGTGCCTTCCCTTGCCGTCGTCAATCATTTTGGCTGGGGACGGGAACTTTATCTTCATTTTTGTCCTTGAAGAAGATGTCATCGCTCCGGCATTAATGCAGGAACATTGCCTTCTGCTTGCCAGCACTTGCCGTTCCCGCAGAGCCTCCTCGGTGGCAGTCACTGCTGCAATGCTCCTTTTTTTTTTAGTTCTTAATTTCCTTAGATTTTCTGAGGCTGAGCTAGGAATACAGGAGCTGCTTGGGGGCATGGGCAATCTTGTTTGCCAAACAAAACCTGTGTTTGGGGTATTTCATTTTGGCAGCTTTGAGGTCTGGTCATTTCCATCTCTGATGGACCCACAACCCATGTGGGTATGTTGCTGAGGAGGTATTTCATGTCTCAGGTTTGTCTTACTGCTTAACCCCCATCTAAGAGAAATAACCGGCTTCTCCCCAAAATGATCCTCCTAAATTTCCTAAATTTAGCTATATCTCCATGCTGTGAACCCATAGGCAGATGTTAAGCATCTCCATGGGCGATCCCACCGCCCTGGTGTTGCCTCTGGTTTTCAATCATTTTAATTCTTTAGCAACGACATCCTGGTACATTAGCTTAACACATCGCTAGTGTAATATCCGTGATGCTGATTAAATTAAAGAAAGGTTTTCGCTAAAACTGGGATTCGATTACGTGCGTTAATCCCCTTTTTTCCCCCCAGAGGAGATGTTCCGGGGAGTGTGGTAGGTGCTCTCCTGCTGTGCAAGGCTTTACCCAACGTGCGGCGTGAGCAACTGGGGAATTAAGGCAACGAGAAAAGATGCTGCACAGTTTGGTTAGCGAGGAAAAAGGAACATTTCCTTCCCAGAGAGGAAAATCTCACTTTACACTTGTCTCTGCTCTTCAACTTAACAAGATTTTGCTCGTTTATCTCTTTAAAAGAAATGACCCCGTTGGAAATATTTGTTGTGCTGTCTCCCCGGCGTTCCTGAGAGCACAGATGGAGCAAAATGGTAGCGAGTTTAAAATGTGTGTATTATTTTTTGGATCCCAGGAAAACTTGGGGATGTCTGCGTCCATGTACAGGGAACCACTGCTCCGGGATGCTGACTTTAAGGCATGGCACAAGCTCCTGTCCTGCACCGATGAGGTTTTTCTGGCACCGGGCTGGGTTTGGGCTGGATTGAGCAGGGTGAGAACAAAAGCAGAAAGCTTGCCTTGATCCTCTCCCTGAAGGGGAATTCCCCTCCCTGCCCCACGCCTGGGAAGTGACACTGAAGGTTTTTCAAGCACTTTGAGAGCTCCTGTTAAAAGGTGCTATCAAAATGAAAAATGTGATTTTCTCTGAGTGGCCCCACCTGTGACTCATCCATCTCTATTAGGGCAGAGAGTCAGAGTGAGTTATGGGAAGTCCTTGTTAACCTCGGGAGAATTTTATTCCTAATTTTAAGGGTGTTTTTGCTCGCTGGGGAGATCTAGCAGAGGATTCTCATGGAAAAAACATAGTTTAATACTGATATAGTGCAGCATTTAGTAAAAGTAAATATTTTACACGTCAAAAAATCTATCAAAGGCATGAATTTAGAAACAAACAAACAAAAAAATTACTTTATCTGGCCATAAAATCTTGTTAATGCATTATCTGTTTGGGATGGGCAGCCAAATTTGAAACCGGGTTCTCATTAGGATGGTTGTTTCCTTCCCTGGTTGGGGAATGAGATAAATAGCTTTAAAAAAAATAATCCAAATCTAATAAAAAGTCAACATTTAGTTTGGCCTAAAAAATGGAAAGCTCTTTCTTCTGCGCGACCGTTTGCTCCCCAAGACGCTGCTGACCTCAGGGAGACTATTTTTAGACTATCTCATTTTTAGGCTTCTTCCCACCAGAGTGGGATGGGGCTAGAGAGCAGGATCTGTCCCTGGGGCTGCTTGAGGAGCTCGTTGGTGCTGCTCAAACCCATCCTGACCCATCTTCACACGGGCAGGAGGAGAAGCAGATGCTGTGATGGTTACGTTGGCCAGTCGAGAGGGACAGTGCACAGAGCAGCATTTCTTTGGGACTTTCTGCTCTGGCCTTTAAGTTATTTAGTTGATCGTTTTGGAGCATATTTCTTTAATTTATGAAGTTTGTGTGAAAGGGTATTGAATTAAAGCAGGGTTTTGCCAAATCAGAGCACTTTCCTGAAAGCTCAAAATGAGTTCTTGCTTTTTTCTGCCTATTAGAAAGAAATATTATTATCTTCTTCAGAGAAGGGGGAAAAATCTATAAATTCCCAGTTTTAATCTGAAACTAGAAAATTAAATATTGCTCCTTGCTGCTGGTTGTTGTGAAAAGTCTCATTTGGGGACGGGGAAGCATCGCTGCCCTGTGCTGTTGGTGTGGGTTACCCTGGGGCAAAGCTCACGCCATTTTCCACATGGAGAGGATGGAAATCCTGGCCGAGAAACTCTCCCTGTGTCCCCCTGAGACCCTGGCACGCTGTAATACCCTATATTTAACTTCAGAGCCCGCTTAGGCTAAATAAGAGCCCTTTTATAGGGAATGGGAAAAGTTAAACATATTGCTTGGGTTTACAAGTAGTTATTAAATATTTGTTGCTGGGCTGTGATGGGTTCCCATTCTGTCTCTAGTTCACTGTCAAGTCTGTTTAAAGGGATATAAATAAGCCCAGAGAGGCTCTGCAGCCCCAGTGGCCCAGCCCTGCTGGGGACAAACCCCTGGCTTTGAATTTTTGAAGGGATTTTGGTTCCCCAGGTTTCTGCTTTTCCCCCCGCCATACAGAACCGCCTGATAAAGCAATAACTCAGCTTTATTGATTATGTCAAAGGCAGTAATTCAAGAAAGCTATTTAAATTCACAAGAGGAAGCTATTGCAATTATAAGTGTCTGCAGCAGATTATTAATCATTTTTGTTATGGCTATCAAGCCACGAGACAGACATTTTCTGTAAGGCTTACGTGAGCGCCTGCTTTTCAGTAATGAGTTGGGTTTTGCTCGCTTATTGGTTCATAATGTGGAATGAAAAATAAGCAAACTGTTCTTTATCTGAATCAATATGCATAAAGCTTTATAGGATATTGCTGTAGGAGCGTATAAACTTCCAGTACTCTACATTCATATTCTGTTCAATCCAGCCAAATCCCAGTGCTAGCTCTGCACTCCCCGTCTCTTTATTTCTCTAGCGTTATTCCTGCAATATACCACAATTTGGGGCAAAGCAAGTTGCTCTCTTGCATTATTTGCCTGCGCACGAGCAATAGTGAAAGGCTAAATGCAGACTCCTTGCAGTGGCCAGAGCTCTCGGAGGGGGCTTGCTGGGTTGCAGAGCTGGGTGAGCTCCCCATGGTCTGACCAGCAGGTTGCACGTGGTCACGGCCACGTCATGGTCTCTGGTGGGTTTTCAGGTCTGAGCCTGTGTGTCTGGCACTTCACCTGCTGCCACCCAAATCCCTGTGCCATCATCTTTCCCATCTGCTTTACTGATGCCTCATCCCCTGCCCAGACTCCCACAACGTGTTGTAGCTTATGGCAGTGGGGAAACCACCCGGGAGTTATCCCTTCATACCAGGAATATCCAATAAATTAGAGGAAATTTAGACAAGGGGAATAAAAACTAGTGAAGTGATGGAGAGTGTGACTAATGGGGAAGGATTAATATGCTTTTGAGGAACGTGTGTGGGAAGGGGGATGTCATGTCACCAGAGAGCTGTGATGGTTTGCTGGACGGGGCTGGAGCACTGGGGCAGGGAAAGGGCAGAGCTGGGTCTCCTGTCTCTACTGAATTAGGTGCTTTGGGTGCTGAGGTTCCTGGTCCAGGAGATGCCTTGCTCCCTCCAGCTGGAGTCGATCTGGGGCCCTTCCTCCCCATCTTCTTGCTCAGGGTCTGCTGCAGATGGATGTTTTTGGGGCTGGTTATTGCTGTTCAGCTCTCCTGTGAATATCTGGCTCTTCCAGCCAGGGAAAATGGGCTTTTACACCACTCCTTTAAATTACTACTTACCTTTGGTTACCAGTGAGACCTCAGAGCTGATAATGCTGGCAGGTTAAAGCTGGGCAGCCTTGGCTGATGGCCAGTTCCCATTTATACTGTGGACATTTTTTTTTTCTTCAGAAAGGCAGTTAAGCAGAACATTTCTCTATAAAAAGCTGCAAAAGAGATCAGAGCAGCTCTCCCTCTCCTCTTCCATCTCCTTTGCTTAGTGACCTAGAACTAAATGTTTTATTATTAGAAGGAAAAGAATATATATGTAATATATATATATATATTCAAGGCAGCTCTTTGATAGAGGGTTTTGTGAAAGCTTTTCTCTACAGCAGGATGAGGTGATGCTTGCATGGGTCACCTGCTGAAGAGGAAAAGAGTCCTGGACCATCCTCTCCAGTGGATAAAGAGGTATAGGGTCCCTGTAAGCACACAGTCAGCTCCTCACTTTTGTCTGCTCCCTGCTAAACTGGGGCTTTGAAGCAGCAGTTTTGGATTGGGAAGGCAAGGGGCTGGTGGGGCTCAGCATTCCTGTAGAGTAGGGTCCTCTGTGGAACCAGCTCTGAGTCCCCCCATAAGGGACCAGCCCTGGTCCCCTATGGGATTCTGATGAGAGTCCAGTGTTTGGTCGGTTGTCTCTTGTAAAACCAGGACAGTGGGACAGGACAGTCAGGGAGATGCTGTGCAGATGGACAAGTGACCATTGTCCTGGGTGGCCTGAGCCAGGGGACCTAACATCCTCCAAAATGCCGTAATGCACCATCTTGGCACAATTCCTTTCCCCCCACCTCAAAGTTGTGCTGGTTTTGATTAAATTCCTCATCAAACGTTTATTTTGCCTGAAAGAAAGCTTTTGTTCTTGTTCTGGGGCCTTTCGGTTATAAAAACTTCAGCTGAAAGCACTTAATTAAAAATGTGTTTTCCCTGCTCTGTCCATCAGGAGGTTATTTCAAGGCCCATCAGTGCCATGGTGTGTAACGGGGTGTCTACGGGGGTAGCAAAGCCTGGACGTGCAAACTGGGAGGGAGACAGGGCTTTGGCCAGTTCCTCTGGACCCCAAAAATGGCTCCAGCAGCATAAACTCTCATAGAATGGTGGAATATCTTGAGCTGGAAGGCACCCATAAGGGTCATCGAGTCCAGCTCAGCAGTGAGCGAGGATGTGGGACAGGTGACAGCAGCCTTCTCCGGGAAGGACGGCGTTATTTTCCTTTTGGGTCTAATTTACACTCAGAGGGAAAAAAGTAATTCATAAAGCGGTCACGTCGGCTCAGGTTGCCGATGGATGCGTGACCATGAGTGAGCAGAAAACAGGCTTTAATTTAAATGAAAGGCTTCTTGCTAGAAGAATATGCTCTCTGCCGTTAGTCACGGCCCGGGTACAGCCTCCCCACAGCCAGGTAGGGCTTTGGCTTTCTCTCCTCCATCAATATCAGTTACTCCGTGGCTGACAAGCGACCCTTCCCCGAGCTCTGCCTCTGAGCACTCAAGTACATTCAGATACCTAAAAATGGCAACGGAGAGGCGAGACGTTCCTCTCCTTGCTGAGAGCGGGGTTTTTTTATTTTTGCTTTATCACATCAGCTATAAATGGCTATTAGAGATTCTCCTGCAAGAGTCGCTGTACAAAACGCTTTGGTTTCTGTCCCAATTATAGAGCAGCAGAATAGAAGGAATTAATGCTGCAGTAGCAAATGCGAGGCACGGAGGATTTTCTAGGGGAATTGCCCTGAAAACATATTTGATGGTTGCCTGGTATTTCTGGGTGCTGATGATTTTCATGCTCAAGACAGAGACGTCTGCGTTCCGTACTCTGCAGAGCAGATATGATTGTGGTGCAGGGCACTGCAGTTCTCGATTGAAGAACGCTAAGCAATTAAAAACTTGTCTCTCCAGGCAGCTCCTGGTTGTTGAATACGACCCTGGCCAAGAGCACACACATCCAGGACGGGCACCCTGCTGGAGATGGTCGATAATGGGGTTTCCTCTGGGTGCTGCCTTGGTCCAGGGCATGGGGAGAGGTGTCCTGAGGCCACGCTTTGGCCACCCCCACTTAAATTCCCAGTACAATGCCCTCTTGGTATGGCATCTCTCTGGAGGAGCCGGTGCTGGCACATCCCAGTGGGTTTTGCCATGCTGAATTGGGAGCTGTGCTCCCAGCATGGCTGCTCCTGGGCACGGGTGTGAGGTGCTGCCTCGTGGGCTTTACCATCTTTCCTATCTTAATTTTCCAATGAAACCTTTTTTTAAAGGCAAGCAGAATCCCATGGGCCAACAGAGCTTGGCTGGAGGTTTTGTGATAGGTGAAAACGGGATGCAGTGTGTTATTTCCTGAGCTGTCGGTGCTGGGCTGCACCGGGGATGGAGAGAGGAGCGGCAGCTAAAAACTGCCATTCCTTTGGGGACAGATTTAGTTTTCTTTTCTGAAACGTAGATACCTCTTAAATAAATGGGCTTGCTTTCCTGTGGCCTGTGTTTTGGTTGCTTGGATCATCTTTCTTTGTCCTTTTACGCGTGCTGATGCAGAGAGGGACAGGCACAGATGGGAGGGAAGCCAGGCTGAAAACCCGTGGTAATTTCCCCTTTCCCTTTTGTAATGGCCAGAGCCTCTGCTTTGTAAGCAAACAGCTCAGAACTGATGGATGCTGCCATTTCGCCGTACACCGCTCGCATCGTATTTTTAGTTGCCGCTGTACAACCTCTCCCTTCCATTAGCACCAATGTTTTTAGGTCTCCTTTTCACATAAATTTTGCTGTGCCGGCTCCCAAAGGCAGCGATGCTTTTTGGCTGCTCATCACGGCTGCTGTCGGCACGTCTCGGGCGTGCGGACGGACGGACGGCACTGCCAGCCCCGGCACCGAGGGCGAGATGGGAAGAGCCGAGGCGAGAGTTTGCAGTGGGTAGGAGGAGGATCTGGGGGTCAGGCAGGAGATGCTCTGAACAGACTGGGCACGGACTTCATTTTTCTTTCTTTCGTTTCGTGTGAGACAAGGACTGAACGTCGCGTACGGTCTCTGCTACGTCAGTTCTCGAGATGTTAAAAAAAAAAAAAACAGCCAAAAACCAACCTAAAAAATTACTGCAAACAACCCCCGAACAGTCTGTTCGAGCTGGAAATCTCACCGCTTACTTGATGTGACCTTTTTGGCTGCGGGGAAGGGAAAGCGGGTTTGTGTTCCTCATAACTAGCAATCTGGTACGACAGCAGGAGCTGCAGGGGGAAAGCGTCTCCCAGAGCAGCCCAAGGGTAACCCCGTTCCACAGCCAGCCCTGCCGCCGGTTCCTGCCGGGTGATGCTCCTGCCTGGCCGTGCTGGCACACCCGCAGCAACACCGTGTCTTCCCGGGTGTGAAATTTGGCAAGTGATTTTTTTTTTTTTTTTTTGGGTGGGGGGGAGCGATGTGTCCCTTGAGGGGTGCCTGCTGGCAGAGAGCTTCTGCCAAAAAGGCTAGAGGGAAAAATCCACGTTTGTAGGGATGCTGCAGCCCTCGGCGGTGGGAGACTTTCTGGTAAATGCGCGATGGGCAAATTTGGGGGACAAACCCTGTCTGGCAACGAGCTGATCTCTGTCTGGGACCTGTTATCAGGAACTGAGAGTCACCCAGAAAAGAGCGGCAGGTGACGTGGTGCAAGGAGCTGCCTCTGCCCTGTTCCCTTCAGCCCCTGAGACTAGATGGGAAAGGTGTAAAAAGAGAGAATGACACTTTAAACTGAAAACAGCTAGAAATGTCTTGTGGTTTGCAGGATTTAATAATAAAAAAAAAAATAAAATTCCTTTCCTGCCCTTTTTTGCTACCAGCTTGTGTGCTGCAGCCTGTCTTCAAGCCTTCAGAAAGTAGGTTTCTCTGGTCTGTGGGAGAGCTAATTGCATCAGCACAAGGACCAAAAGTACAGGGATTTACCCCAAGATGAATGACTGCGCTCCATGGCCCAACTTGGTATTTTTATTATTCTCCTGGAGTTCCAGCAGCATCATGGGGATGAGGAAGGAGCGGGACAGACCTTCCCTGGTACAGCCACCTGCCCAAAGAGGTTTCGGAGGAGATGTGTGTCCGAAAAGCCCCTAGGCTGGCAGCAAGGGTTTGCTGTCGGCCAACAGCCAGGCACCAGTGGTGGCTTTTGGGCACCTTTGGTGGCTTTGGCCACCCTATGGCACGTCCCCAGGGCTGTCCCTCAGGTCTGTGTGCCTGTCGCCACATGCATCCGCAGCGGCACAAGGCGCTTTCTCTTTGGCAAAGCGATGGGGTAATTAATTTCAGGGCCATTGTGCTGCAGTGGCAGGTTCTGATTTATAGCCCAGGGAACAGCTTCTGGTTCAAAGTGCACATCCGCTGTGTTAATGCTCCATGATCTTTACCCCCTTGAGGAAATGGCAGAGAATGAGGAGATTATTGCCACCAGACTGGGCTCCTGGTATTACCATGATAAAGCCGGCACAGATGAGAGGTGGGCTGTGCATACAGAGCAGCTTCCCCCCCTGCAGTAAAGAGCCCGACGTGTCTTGCCCAAGGACAGGGCTGATGAGGGAGTGTCGGTCACACAGTTCCTGTACCCAGCTGCAGCTTGGGGCCCTTCTTCTTCCTTGGTTTTGTTTTTTGCCTTCTATTTTTTTTTCCCCCCATCCCTTTTTGTCTATTTATTGTGCTTCTAAAAGGCACTTTAGGAAAGGAGTGTGATGGGACAGGCCAGAGGGGCAAAGCCTGGTGGCTGCCTGACTCCTCTGGAGCTGGGGGTTTCCAAATTCCTCCTTTTCCCAAAGGAAAAGACTCGGAGGGGCAGGTGGATGGATGTGCAGGGTATTGCCCATCCTCAAAGGCCTCCTGCCAGCAGCCACCCTAATCCTCAGCTGCTTTTTGATGTGCAGAGTCTGTGAGACCCTGTAAGTTGTTCAACTGGGAGAAAAAACCATCTCTTTGTACTGGACTAGTTTTCTGCTGGTTTCTGGGAGTGGTTTCAGAGAGAGAGATCCCAGGTGGCCAGTGCTGGGGACTCCTGGGAGTGGCTGTCGGTGTGCAAGGAGTCTGTCTTGCCTTTCCTGGCACCCAAGCGCTGACTGATTTTGGCCCCACCAAAGCTCTTGAGGGTTTGGCTTTTCACCCCTGCTGAGGGTGTTTTTTCTTTTTGAAAAGAAAGGGCTACATTTCCACCCCACATCATGTTTGAAGTCAGCCCAGTGGTGACCGAAGCTTGCCAAAAGGACTTGGGGCAGTCATGAGACTGCTGCAAGGAGCTGAGGGCCGCCTTTTTGGCTGGGCTGGGTACTCAAGATAAGCAAATGCTGTGTGGGAAATGTGCTCTGGGCACCCCAACCTGCCCGGGCTCAGCACCGTTCCCCACAGTCACAAAGGTCCTGGGCAAGGACCAATTTCTCCCCATCAAGATACCTTGGTGGGGAGAACTGCAGCATCCAGCTCTTGAGGATGGGGACGTGGACCTGTTGCAGGGATTTGTGTTGGGCAAAGGATGACTTCCAGTCTGTAGGTTTGCAGGGTAACTGCTAAGAGGCAAGATCTTTTTTTGGGAGCTCTCATCGACCCCCACCTGAGATCTTCCCTTTGGGAAAGATTTGTGCCTGCACTTGAAGGATTTGGGGTAATTTCATCATTATCTAACTTTGCTTTGGAAAGTAGCTTCTTGATGCACCTGCTTTGGGGTCACCCCGATCTGCAGGGAGGGGTCCCTGGGAAGCTCCTCAGCAGCTTCACTGGGTCCAGCCATCCATTCCCAGGTCCTTATCCAGACCCCGGGGAGATTGGTGGGCTCAGATCCTTGGTCGCTTCAGCAGGATTTGGATTGAACCCGAAATATTCAGTGCCTAGAATAGGAAGGCTCTGCACACTGCTGGGGTTTCTAGGTGTTATTCTAATACTAATAATTAATACAGTGATGTGTATAATCCTGTGCACGGAAAGCTTCTTTGCATCATAAAACTCCTAATCAAATACAGAGTAGATCCCTGCCCTCTCCATAGCTTTAATCCTACTTCTCTTCCGGAACTAAACAGCTTTAAATTCCTCGGCCCCTGGTGTATTCAGCTGCAGAGGCAAAAACTTTGCCATTTTTAAATCCTCCCCTGGTGCCAGACCAAAATCTCTGCAAACACAGACTCCATAATCCTCGCTAATTTATCAAAGGTGCTCCTGAATGCTAATTTTCCCGTGCTGCGCTCCTGGATCAGAATTACAATTGATTGACTATAAAATGATAATTATACACTGGGAGCTTTGCATTGTGTAAACACCTTAAATTGATTCTCCTGCCCTGCCAATTGTGAAATTCTTTCCATCATGTGCTGGCTCTATCTGAGATCGAAATGATTATGCCTTTTAAAAACTTTTCTACCATGTATGGATTTTCTTGTTTAAAGCAGGCAGGGAGCGTGCCTTCTCCTCCGTATGGGGCTGATGCTGGAGCTGCAGGAACTCTCCCTGAAAACAGCAAGTGGAAATGAAGCTTTTCCAAGGGCTGTGGGTGCAAAGTAAGGTCCCTGCGAGGACTGCTGGCTCCAGGGACAGAAGAAATAGGGCAGCAGCTTGAGTGCTTCCTCAGGTGCTTGATGGGAGCTGCTGGGGATGTTGTGGCTGGAGTGAGCAGGTCCCATGCTTGCCCAGGCGCAGCATGGGCATCTGGAGATGCTCCTGCTACTTCAGAGATGGTCACCCAGCAAGGATAGGATAGGATAGGACAGGATGGTTCAGTTGGAAGGGACCTGCTATGACCATCTAGTCCATCCACAACATCACACAGCCCTTCGGCAGCCATGGTTCATCCAGGGATGCCCTCCCCAGGAATCCCCTGCTTTTCCTCCAACCTGTATTTCCTGCGCACACAGGATTATCCTGCATTGGAATAGCAATTTCCTCTGCAGACACAGGTTCTTAACTCTAGACGTTTTAGAAGAGGCTTGTTTTACATCAGTATTTGGGCTATAAAAAGAATCCCACAGCCATAGCAGCGAAGGGGAAAAGCCACCCTTCGATTTCTTGACACATCTGTATTTTTAGTCTCCCGCTTTGATTAGAAGAAAATATTCCTGCAATCTGTCTCTGGACTTCAATGTTAGTTCACATTTCCCATATTCCAGGGAGAGCTCGTTCTGTGAAAGGCATCAAGAGGCATCCCCAGACGGACAAACCATCTGGAAAACCCAGAGACCTGGACTGAGCTGACTTGAAAACAAACTTCCCTTTCAATTCTCCTGAGTGCCGCGGTCGGCCCTGCCAAGGGGAGCAGCCACGACGGCTGCTGGGCTGCTCCCCAGCTCCTCCCGGCCGGCTGGGGGGGAGGAGAGGTCTTTCTCACTCTGCTAATAGGACGCTAATGTAGCATTTAGAGGACCGTGCAGCTAAATCAATATTGCAGCAGCATCATTTATTTAAATACGTGTGAAGGGCGCTCTTTAATGTCACTTTGGTGGGCACACGTGGGGCAGGACGATGCTGTGGTGTGAGGGACCCGGGTTGGCACCGGGGGGTGCAGAGCTGGGACCAACGTGGAGTTAATGCACCAAGATCCTGGCGTGACCCTGCTGCCCAGGGGAATAAAAGCCAGGGCAAGATCCCTTCCTCTCATCCCTCTCCTGTTTGTTCAGACCTTGTGGGCTGATGGTCATCCATCTCTGTCAGCCGTCGGGAAGCTGGGAGCTCAGAGAATGAGCCTTGGAGGTGGGTGTTGATGTTTCAAAGCCCCCTCCGTGTGCTCAATAGACAGAGCATCCTATATGGGGGACTGGGGGGGGGGACACACCACCACAGCAGAGGACGAGCAGTGGCTGTGGTCTAGAAATAGAGAACCAGAGGGAGAGATAAAATTAAAAATGGAAGAGAGATGAGTAATTAAGTCTGGCTTATCCACAGTCCCCGTGGGCTCACACTTGCTGGGAGGCTGTGCTGTGGTCTGCCCTGCAGAAAGCGTGCAGGGTTTCATGGTGGTTTGCTCAGCCTGGAGGGAAGGATGGGGCGGTGAAGGACCTTGGGTTTTCTCCAAGATGAAGAGTGCAAGAATTGGTTTTTCTTCCCCCCTCCCCCAACATTGCTGTGTATGGCCTGGGGGTGTTTCTGTGGTTTGTGTCCGTGGGTAACCACTGGGCACACTCAGAAATAAAGCCAACCTTACTGGACATTGGTGGCTGCTGGGGCAGACAGGGCTATCCCAGCACAGGGCTGAAACAGCAGCTCCTGGGAACATTCAAACTGGCTTTCCCCTAAAGCAACCAGTTATGCTTCTGAATTTTTGGAAATTTCTTCTTCAGTTGTTCCCTTAAGCATTTATTGGATGTCTTCCTTTTTTTTTTTTTTTTTAAAGCTTCTTCATCCAAATTCTTTGCGCTGCTATTCCCCTAAGGATTGTGTTTGCATTTGGCAGGGAGGGAGCTGGCTTGGTAAACACAGACCTTGGCGAAGTAGAGCCGGGGGGATTGCAGAGAGCAATGTGTACCTCTGTCTGCAGCTAAAAATCATCTTCCTTTCTGCCTTGCCCACGTAAGAGGCTCTGTACGCACCAATCCTGGCACCCCGCTGGCTGGCCACGGCTCTTCTCCCTGGCGTTTTCCTTGCAGGAGGTGGGCGAGGGCTGGAGGACCAGGCTTTGCTATTTACTACCTTATGAGTGTGCAAACACAGCATTGCATCGCACGCCTGGGTCTGGGGGGAGCAGATTGCTCTGATTTAGCAATTTTTTTTCGCTGGAGGAAGGATGTTATTTTTTTTAACGAGGGCATGTTTGCCCACATCACTTTGTAGCCCTTAATTGGTCTCCATCCCATCGTCTGCTTTCTCTCAGACTGGTGCAAGAACTTCTTCAGCAGCATTGGGAAGGGTTGGGGAGAAAACCCCCGTCTCTGAGAGGAGCAGTGTGGGTAACCTGGAGATCAGGGGAGCAATGTGAACAATTTGGGATGAGCCACGGGCACGGGGGTGCTGGCTGGTACAGCCAGAGCTCCCCTCCACCAGCCGTGATCCCCCACGCTGGCAAAGCACCCATCGGGGCACGGTGCACCTGGGGGTTCTTCCCCCCTTCTCCTCTCTGGGATTGCAGGGGAGCCCCAGGAGCAAATGTGCACAGTACTCCAAAAAATCCCATTAAATCCCTTGGCCCCTTCACAGAGCCAGGCTTTTTCTACATTAAATGTGTGGCCAGGCTCTTTTTCAACACCTCCCTTTCTCTTCCCTCCTTCCCTCCCTCCCCTGCAGCGTGACGCTGAGCCCATCTAATCGCCCCGTAACCAGCGCGGTAATCTAAATCCATGTTACAAAGTAAATTGACTTTAATCCCACGATCGCAGCTCCTGCCTTCCCTTCAGTGGGCAGATTTGGCTTGAGCAGCAACAACCTGCAGGGCTGGTGGGCTCTTTCTGTTGTGTTTGGTGGGTGTCCCCAAGCCCAGGGACCTGGCTTTGCAGCAGTGGATGGGACTTGGGCACCCAGCGCTGCACTGAGGGACCTGTTCCACCCCTGAGCTACGTTTAAATTCAACTTTGCTGAGGTGAAGGCATCGGCCAAGTGTCTGGGTTGCATTAACACGTGCCAAATGCACGTGGAGCCGCTCTGTATCTGTTTTAAAACAGCAGAGTCTGTGTCGGCAGCACTGCGGTGTGCTAGGGTGCCCAGTCTGCGGCCTCATGAGGTCCCTGTCCCCCAGCGCCCCATATTAACCAAAGCCACTGGATTTGGTGGCCTTTGAAGCACTGCCCCTGGCTGTGGAGCTGGATCGTGTCTGGGCTCAGCGTTTTCTCCACGAGTCGGCGTGTTCTTGGAAAAGCGTTATCGCCGTAGTCAAAATAAGCTGATTTACGTACCCGGTCCTTTTACTGTTACAGCGAGTTTTAATATGTGGCTGGTCTGGTTTTCCTTTCACCTCCTTCAAATGACTCATCTTCGCATGCATCTGGCGTCCTTATTTCAGACTAATGATTCATAAGGATGGTAAGGCGCAGGGAGAGGAGCGGGACTGGTGCCTCCACGGGGAGACTCGCCGGGTGAGTCACGGCGGCCGCTGGGCAGGACGCAGCACGCCGGGCGCTCCGGCTTCCCAGGGAAAAACCTGGTGACTCGAAGGCAGCAGGAGGTGTAGGCTGTCCCGGTGGCGCTGGCATCACCGGGGGCTGGAGAGCTCTGGTTCCAGCCTCTGCTCCTTCCCAAGCCGGTTATTCATCAGTGGAACAGCTGAGAACAAATCGTGCGCGTTACCAAAGGACGTTTTAATCGCCTTTTTATGAAATAATTTGGCTTTCGACATCCTATTGGTTGCTTAATCGCACTGCGGATGCGGTCAACACATTGCCCCCTGGGGCCGTGGGAGCCTCTCTGCCCGTTGTGGGTTTGGGCACCCCGGGATGTTCAGGAAGCAATTTTGGTGCCCTGGCCCTGGCGCTGCTGCCCCGGTCCCACCACAACCCTGTGCTGCCAGTGGGCAAGTGCTGGCTGGTTCTGGCGTGGGAGTCAAGAGAGTTTGCAGGGGCTGCTTGGGGATTATTCACTGCCCGAGCTACACGGCAAATTAAGCACAAAGGTAGATTTTTCTGTTGATTTATTCTAGCCAAAACTTTGAAGAATAGCCACAAGCTGCAGGTGGGAGTGTCCCGTGGGGCACCAAAGGTGCAGAGCTGGAGGGGCAGCTGCTGAGGAGGTGGGTGCAGGGATGTGGTCAGCCTCAAACCAGGGACACTTGGCACCCCAAGAAGCAGGGAGAGCCTATAGTGTGGATATGAAACGCTTTGGTGTAATATGGCATTTCTGAACCCAAATTCCCAGGAGTGGGAGAGCTTGGGGGGTCTCCATCTGCTCCCACACCTTGAGGAGGAGGGACAGACCCACACGAGAGCAAGAGGAACAACTGCAGAAACAAGATTCCTGGCTACCTGTCATAAAATGACTTCCACGAGCAAATAACTCACATATTGCAGGAGTCAAATGCGAGGAGCTAAGTGAAACTGTGGCGTAAGCCCTTCGGGCTCGGTGTGGTTGTGGTGGGGATGAATTTGGCCCGGAGATTTTTGTTCAGCTGCATTGAGTTACTGGCCATCTGGCTCCGCACGCTGTAATCCGCCACTTCTCCAAACCCATATGGGGAAGCAATATTTTTTTCACTGTGTATGTTATGTTTCCCAGAACGTATGGCCCATACATTTAAAATATTTGAGAACTGCCTCCTGTACTAGCAGATAATGTGGAGCCGTGGCACCAGAGATTTCTTTGGAGAAGAATATATTTCCCTGTGTTTTAAGTGGCTGTAAAACATGATCCTGGGAAGGGAGAGGTTGGCTTTGGGCATGCAGAGGTGCTGGGCAGCAGAAGGGCTGGCAGCACAGACACTGCCTGTGCCTGCTCCCTAATGCTGATGTTCTAATTATAATACTCTGGTTTTTTTCTCTTCTCCTTTCTCTGTTTGCAATGATTTGGGGACCTAAATGCCTGCCTGTTTGCAACCCGCCTGCCCCTGGGTTAAACGGGGAGATGGCACCAGGCATGGGAAAGCTGTCTGAGCACAGGGTCAGCCCAGCCTCGAGCCAGGATCCGGGAGGACCCTGGGCAAAGGGGGCTCCTTCTCCATCCAACAAACAAAAGCATAGCTTTGCTGTGCTCTGCAGCCCCCAATCTGCATGCCCTGGTGCCAAACTGGCCTCTGCCAGGGCCAGGTTCTGCCTGGGCTCGGTGCCTTTTCCTTGTGCTGGCAGGCAGGGTCGGGGTGTTTTAGGCGGCTGTGAATGTGGCAGAGCATCACGAGCATCATTCTCTGAAAGGCAATAGCTCCAGACAGGGCTCTGATAAAGACCAAGCGTATAAAAATATGTTCATGGCATAATTTTATACCCAAAATACATGGCGGTGCACTATACAGCTTAAGTGTAAGTGAATGATTTCATATTACATTGAATATATGGACAGCTTAGCTTATGAAATGTATAACTCATCCACTGTATGGAAAACCAATACGTCTTCCATATGGGCAACAAATCAGAGATGATTATCCTCAGGGAAAAAAAAAACAGAACGGCCATGCTGTATTGAGTATTTTGACTTGGAGTAGATGCAAGTTTTCATTCCTGCTTCATGACTAAATTTCCTAAGCTGAACAGTCAAATAAAATGATCTCACTGCTCCTCTGTGCCGTGGCGCAGGTTTGCTGAGAGCTTCTCGCTCTGCTCCAGAGCTGGAGCGGGCTGGTTTCTAGCCGGGGAGGGCAACGGGAGCGTGGCCACCAGCCCCTGCTTTGTGTTTTTTCAAAGGCAAAGGGTTGGTGGTGACTCTCAGCGCTGGGTTGGTGGCTCCGACGCGGTGGATCGCGCTGGTGCCTGCCGTGGCGAGCTGGCTCTGAGAGCCGTGGTTTGGTGCCGGTGGTGGGGAGAGGGTGAGAGGTGGGAGCCAAACTCCCACAAAACAGCCAAGCCCTTGGCCGAAGGTGCCCGTCCCTGAGCTGCAGGGAAAGCTGGCAGGGCACAGGCAGTGCCCCGCTTGCCTCCTCCGGTCTCGGCGTCCGAGGGCCACGGCCGCTCGGACACGGTTCCTCCTCCTGGTACCGGCTTGTAAATATGTCAAGCTCAGAAGATGATCTTGTTATGGGAAGATTATGCTAATGAAATGTTTCCTGAGATCAAACTCATTTTGTGTTCAAAAGCATTAAAATAAATGGCTTCTAATTGAATCTTATAAACGGTCCCCTCCTGATAATGAGCCGCTATTAATTATAATTGAAGGAAGGCAGAACGTAAACACAGCGGCGGTGCGGGGGGAGGTGATGGCATGCTGGGGCGGCCGCAGCTCCTGCTGCCTGTCCTTGAGGGGTCCCAACCTTCCTCTCCCCGTCCCTCCTGTGCTGCTGGGACCGTGGTCCCTGGGGTGATGCCCAGGGACTTTGCCAGGGGCATCCCCAACCGTGTGGGGACATCCCAGGGGACCCTCCTTGGGTCTTTGGAGAAGAGGGGAATCAGACGTGTGCACTGAGACCCTGCATACGCTGTCCTGCAGGCTTTAAAATCTCAGTCCTGCATTACTACTATTATTGTTATTATCTTTTTTATTCTTTGCATGGGCCCAAATCCCTGCCAGGCACAGCGTGTGCTGTCCAGCCGGGGTGACCTCATCTGCTTCAAAGCAGAAAACGGGCATCTGAGCTCAACTAAAGAAAATTTACAGGAATTCGTCTGTCAACAGGGACGTTTCCATTTAATAAGCGCTCAGTTTGAGATCACATTAGCCCTTCAATTATTTATAAGCTGAAATTGTACAACTTCTTCGTTCGGGTCTAAAAAAAGCAGCAGATGTCTTTTGTTTTGCCTCCACCTGAGCCCGTCAGATGAAACTAAGTGGGGCCAGGGCAGACGTCCCTGAGGGGTGATGGTGGTGACAGCCTCGTGGGACTGTCCCTGGTGTAGAACCAGAAGGATTTTGGGTGCTATGAGTATGGACTCAGCAGAAATCCCCACCAAGGGTGCTCAGTCCTTGGCTGGTTTTTGCAACAGGTGCCTGTGCCCGTGAGCTGGGGTCCTCTCGGGGGGTGGAAATGGGCTCTGGGGCACCCTTGGCACCTTCCTCCTTGTTTTTCCCCCTTTGACGTCTCTATTTAAAGCGCTGCTCCCTCCGGCATGCCTCTTCCCACGTGGTTGTCCAGCACCGGGGCGGTAGGTGGGTGGCACGATCCGGGCTGGGATTTGCTCTGCCCGCCAGGCTCATGGCCCTGCACATCGCTGCGGAGTCACTAATGGCCTTTGCTTTTATGTCTCATCTGCCTGAAGGGACTAAAAGGGAATAATTAAATAGGCAGCAATACAGCCATCGATAAAACTGCGCTGGTAATGATGGGGGAAAGAAAAAAAAAATAAAAATGTAGCACCAGAAGGATATAAAGCTGTAGTGACTCGTGGGCAGCGAGGGAGTGTTGGCAGAAATCATTAAGC
>JAHREE010000285.1:5711937-5726017 GCA_033628505.1 Tringa tobata
CTTCTCCAAACCCATATGGGGAAGCAATATTTTTTTCACTGTGTATGTTATGTTTCCCAGAACGTATGGCCCATACATTTAAAATATTTGAGAACTGCCTCCTGTACTAGCAGATAATGTGGAGCCGTGGCACCAGAGATTTCTTTGGAGAAGAATGCGTTTCCCTGTGTTTTAAGTGGCTGTAAAACATGATCCTGGGAAGGGAGAGGTTGGCTTTGGGCATGCAGAGGTGCTGGGCAGCAAAAGGACTGGCAGCACAGACACTGCCTATGCCTGTTCCCTAATGCTGATGTTCTAATTATAATACTCTTTTTTTTTTTTTTTTCTCTTCTCCTTTCTCTGTTTGCAATGATTTGGGGACCTAAATGCCTGCCTGTTTGCAACCCTCCTGCCCCTGGGTTAAACGGGGAGATGGCACCAGGCATGGGAAAGCTGTCTGAGCACAGGGTCAGCCCAGCCTCGAGCCAGGATCCGGGAGGACCCTGGGCAAAGGGGGCTCCTTCTCCATCCAACAAACAAAAGCATAGCTTTGCTGTGCTCTGCAGCCCCCAATCTGCATGCCCTGGTGCCAAACTGGCCTCTGCCAGGGCCAGGTT
The DNA here is from genome assembly GCA_033628505.1 of Tringa tobata. NCBI lineage: Eukaryota > Metazoa > Chordata > Aves > Charadriiformes > Scolopacidae > Tringa > Tringa tobata. The sequence goes on from JAHREE010000285.1 coordinate 5,712,534, forward strand.
CTGCCTGGGCTCGGTGCCTTTTCCTTGTGCTGGCAGGCAGGGTCGGGGTGTTTTAGGCGGCTGTGAATGTGGCAGAGCATCACGAGCATCATTCTCTGAAAGGCAATAGCTCCAGACAGGGCTCTGATAAAGACCAAGCGTTTAAAAATATGTTCATGGCATAATTTTATACCCAAAATACATGGCGGTGCACTATACAGCTTAAGTGTAAGTGAATGATTTCATATTACATTGAATATATGGACAGCTTAGCTTATGAAATGTATAACTCATCCACTGTATGGAAAACCAATACGTCTTCCATATGGGCAACAAATCAGAGATGATTATCCTCAGGGAAAAAAAAAACAGAACGGCCATGCTGTATTGAGTATTTTGACTTGGAGTAGATGCAAGTTTTCATTCCTGCTTCATGACTAAATTTCCTAAGCTGAACAGTCAAATAAAATGATCTCACTGCTCCTCTGTGCCGTGGCGCAGGTTTGCTGAGAGCTTCTCGCTCTGCGCCAGAGCTGGAGCGGGCTGGTTTCTAGCCGGGGAGGGCAACGGGAGCGTGGCCACCAGCCCCTGCTTTGTGTTTTTTCAAAGGCAAAGGGTTGGTGGTGACTCTCAGCGCTGGGTTGGTGGCTCCGACGCGGTGGATCGCGCTGGTGCCTGCCGTGGCGAGCTGGCTCTGAGAGCCGTGGTTTGGTGCCGGTGGTGGGGAGAGGGTGAGAGGTGGGAGCCAAACTCCCACAAAACAGCCAAGCCCTTGGCCGAAGGTGCCCATCCCTGAGCAGCAGGGAAAGCTGGCAGGGCACAGGCAGTGCCCCGCTTGCCTCCTCCGGTCTCGGCGTCCGAGGGCCACGGCCGCTCGGACACGGTTCCTCCTCCTGGTACCGGCTTGTAAATATGTCAAGCTCAGAAGATGATCTTGTTATGGGAAGATTATGCTAATGAAATGTTTCCTGAGATCAAACTCATTTTGTGTTCAAAAGCATTAAAATAAATGGCTTCTAATTGAATCTTATAAACGGTCCCCTCCTGATAATGAGCCGCTATTAATTATAATTGAAGGAAGGCAGAACGTAAACACAGCGGCGGTGCGGGGGGAGGTGATGGCATGCTGGGGCGGCCGCAGCTCCTGCTGCCCGTCCTTGAGGGGTCCCAACCTTCCTCTCCCCGTCCCTCCTGTGCTGCTGGGACCGTGGTCCCTGGGGTGATGCCCAGGGACTTTGCCAGGGGCATCCCCAACCGCGTGGGGACATCCCAGGGGACCCTCCTTGGGTCTTTGGAGAAGAGGGGAATCAGACGTGTGCACTGAGACCCTGCATACGCTGTCCTGCAGGCTTTAAAATCTCAGTCCTGCATTACTACTATTATTGTTATTATCTTTTTTATTCTTTGCATGGGCCCAAATCCCTGCCAGGCACAGCGTGTGCTGTCCAGCCGGGGTGACCTCATCTGCTTCAAAGCAGAAAACGGGCATCTGAGCTCAACTAAAGAAAATTTACAGGAATTCGTCTGTCAACAGGGACGTTTCCATTTAATAAGCGCTCAGTTTGAGATCACATTAGCCCTTCAATTATTTATAAGCTGAAATTGTACAACTTCTTCGTTCGGGTCTAAAAAAAGCAGCAGATGTCTTTTGTTTTGCCTCCACCTGAGCCCATCAGATGAAACTAAGTGGGGCCAGGGCAGACGTCCCTGAGGGGTGATGGTGGTTGCCAGCCTCGTGGGACTGTCCCTGGTGTAGAACCAGAAGGATTTTGGGTGTTATGAGTATGGACTCAGCAGAAATCCCCACCAAGGGTGCTCAGTCCTTGGCTGGTTTTTGCAACAGGTGCCTGTGCCCGTGAGCTGGGGTCCTCTCGGGGGGTGGAAATGGGCTCTGGGGCACCCTTGGCACCTTCCTCCTTGTTTTTCCCCCTTTGACGTCTCTATTTAAAGCGCTGCTCCCTCCGGCATGCCTCTTCCCACGTGGTTGTCCAGCACCGGGGCGGTAGGTGGGCGGCACGATCCGGGCTGGGATTTGCTCTGCCCGCCAGGCTCATGGCCCTGCACATCGCTGCGGAGTCACTAATGGCCTTTGCTTTTATGTCTCATCTGCCTGAAGGGACTAAAAGGGAATAATTAAATAGGCAGCAATACAGCCATCGATAAAACTGCGCTGGTAATGATGGGGGAAAGAAAAAAAAAATAAAAATGTAGCACCAGAAGGATATAAAGCTGTAGTGACTCGTGGGCAGCGAGGGAGTGTTGGCAGAAATCATTAAGCTGGGGCAGGCTGTGCCCGAGGAGCTGCGTGTCCCCCGGGCACGCCTGGTATCCGTGCATTTAGCTGCCATGAAATCAATGAGAGCGACTCAGATTTCCAAGCCGGAGCGAGCCGGCTATTAGACAGCACTAAAGCTATATTTAAAGATGTGCTCATCTTGTGCAGTCAAGGGGAGAGAGAAGAAAATTCCCCGGGAAGAGGGATCAGTGCCTCCCCCGCCTCGGTGTGCCTGTTGCTGGCAGCGTTGTGTCCCTGGGGTCCCACACCTCGGATGCGGGGGCAGAGAGGGTCTTGCAGCCCGTGCATGGCCCAAATCTCCCCGATTTCAGCAGCAAGGGCTGCAGAGAGTAAACCCACTGGTGCTGCAGAGGGGAGGATGTTAATTCAGCACAGGAGGTGCTTACAACGCAGGGTGAGGAGGACCTGATGGAGGTCCCGGGGGAACATGGAGTAGTGGATGGGATTTCAGAGGTCGGCTTGATGTCATTGTGGTTGTTTGCAACACCCAGAGGGGGGGCCCTTTGGGCTTCCCCATTGCTTGATGGTTTTGTGGCTTTTTGTGAGAATTCAGGGCTGGGAAAGAGAGGGCCCAGAGCAGCTATGGGGGGGGAGACATCTGCAACTCCCCCATTGGGATGCTCAAAAGCCTCTTCATGCAAAGATCCTTATCATTAAAAATAAAAATTTTGCATCCCCTTGGGTTGAACTTTGCTCTGTCACAGCAATGATTCAAACCCACCGTGAGGTCTGCACAACATAAAACAGGCCTCCCTTACCCCACGGTGCTTTCTGGGTACTTTCCCCTTGGATGCAACAGCCCGTGGTTATTTTCCCGGCGGTGGGAGGTTGAGGCGCCGGCGCCTTTGTCCGCTCGTGCCCCGATCTGGGGTGAAACCCGACTTTCCAGGGCACAGGGATGGGGTGAAGCCGCCGAAGAGACTCATGCCTTTGTCTCCGGCAGTTTGTGGGGATTCCCCCTGCTGTTTTACAGCTGGGAAAGCCAGTACTAATGCGCTAATTAGATTTAACACCCGAGCTAGGAAAGTGGCAAATTAGCCAAAGCGTGGCAGTGTTAACCCCGCGACGGGGCTGGGTTTCTGCGTCCCTCCCCAGAGCAAGCCGGGAGGCGAGAGCTCAGCGAGGATCCCCGGGTCCATGGTGTGCATTAAGCCACTCGCTCCACTTTTGATGCCTCCTATTGCAAAGCCCTCTGTCAGGAGGAAACTGTCCATCCTGCATCCCTTTCCATCCCTCTCTACCATGTGGGTAGCAGGGTGGAGAGAGGAGGGCAGGAGCTAACGCTGCTCAGGCGGATCCCCATCAGGGATATTCCATGGGGGATAATCAACCGCTGAGGTTCCTGCCCCCGCTCTCGGAGCTGCCCCAGCTCCCAGGAAGAAAGCGCAGAGACCCCCCCCCCTCCAGCAGCATCCCCCCACCCCAGCAGCACGAATGAGACATGGGGGTTTTCTTAAGCAGCACATAAAATCCCGGCGTGCACTGAATCAGCTGCTCATTTCAACAAGATGTGGCAGGGACGGTAATTGTATGTTGAGTGCTCTCCGGTTGATTAAGAACATATTTATTGAAGTTTATCTACTGTAATATGTATGAGTCTCTTATTAGATAATTGCCAAACCTCAAACACCTGTTTAACAGATCATATATATAACCCATTACATAGTTGTTAAACCACACTGGTTTTAATTCATCAAACGCGAATGTGAAATCCATTCTAAATTAAATTCATTTTGAGGCACTTTAAAGGAGGCATTCCCTCCCCTTCCCTTGAGCAAAGGGGGTATAAGCACTATATTTCCTGACGGTGATGATGTCTCAGGGCAGCTCTACCCTCCAAGTGCAAATATTGTCCTTTTGTGTTGGGCAACTGACTCGCTGGAGAGATGCAAAAAAAACACTCAAGGGTTTTCATTAAAAAAACAGAATTAAAAAAGCTTGGTGTTAAACCCAGGGATGCCACCGCTGCCTGATCCTGTCTGCAGATCCTAGGGGGACAAAAAGGGCAGAGAAGGGGAAAGGTGGACGGGCCAGGGGCAGGCTGTGCGAGGGTGAGGGTCACTAAGCCTGACACAAAATGGGATGGTTCGCACGTCTCACTTGCTTTTTGCTCTAAATCAGCAAATTATGATCTCAAAGCTCCCTTCCAACCATGAATATTCTGTGATTCCCATTGCAGCCCCGAAGCGCCGCTGATTTACACCCCCTGCCAGCGCAGCGGTGCTGTGCTGCTGCCAGAGCCCCACCACCACCCATCCTGCCTGGAGGATCAGCCCTGAGAAATTTCTTTTTTCGTGCTTTTAAAGCCCTTAATCCCCCCGGGTGGCTCTGCTGCCCTGGCAGCCGGGCAGGGTGACGCTCCCCTGGCGTGCCCCGTGCAGACAGGGTACGTCCCGCTCCCCCCGGCCCCACGGTGCCGCATGCGATGAGAGGTCTCTGCTCGTGCAGAGCTGATCCTTTGTTTTCTTCTCTCTTTATTTAATTGTCCCATGGGGGAATCGCTGAGTGCCCTTCGTTTTGTGATGCAGAACTGGTGTTGACACGCTTTTTTATTAAATGAGTAAGGGTAAGGCCCTTGGAGACGCTATTTAAATAAGGGAGAAATCTTGCTGCTGGGATAGGAATGAATAAATACACATTGGGCTCTGGTAACCCATTTATTTCAATCCTGGTACTTGGAAAAATTTTACCAGTGCAGTTATCTGTGCGATTGCACGGCAAATTGGGCTATGAAATTACAAAGCCTCCATCCCGCCGTAGACACGTCCCTGTAGAGATGTATCCCTCCATCCCGCCGCAGACACGTGGGCTCCGTCTCCATCTTTGGGGGATTTTAGAGCAAGACGTTGAACGGTCGGGTGATATTTATTACCAACATCAGGCTGCAGCCTCGTGTCCCGGGTGCGTGGTACTTTATCTGCTTTTCCTGTTTTTCGGAGCAGGCAGTTTGCTGTGCCTTTCCCAAGGGCAGGGATGGGTGTGTTGGCTCAGGGGCAGGATCAGAAGTGGGGGTGTGTGCAGGAGGGGACCCCGAGGTTGGGAGACCCCAACCCCATGTCACCATTGCTGCTTTTCTGGCCAGTGTCTGCACAAACCCAGCGTGGCCGAGGTGATTCTGCCCTCATTCCCTTCCTCCCCTGCTGGCTCCCCAGGCAGTGAGAGGGCAGGCGGGTGCCCAGCTTTGCTGCGGCCCCTGCTCATAGTCATTCAAGGCTTTGGATGCTTTATCAAGGGTTTCAGCTCTCAAGTCAACATAAATCACGCAGTTGGCAGGCTCTCCCTTTCTGTCTCTCTCCCGTTATTTTCTGTTCATGATAAAACAATGTGGAAAGGAAGCACGCAAGCCAAGGGGAGGGTGAGAAGAAACAAGATCCCTTATCTAAAACGTGCCTGAGCTGCTCAAATGTTTCTGTATCAGCAATTATTTTGCCTGGCTTTGAGTTTTCACAAAGCTCTTGAGTCTTGCAAATGTGATCTGAGATCACGCTGGCAAAGCACAGACCCAAATTCTTCCCTTCTCTCTGAATCTTTCAGTAGCTTTTGGATGAGACCCGTGAAACATCTCACGTGTGCACCAGCACCAGGGAAATGAGCTGGAAGACAGCATTTTCCCGGCTCCGGGGAGATGCTGAGCATCTCCAGCTCTGTCCCAGAGCCCCCGGTGCTGGCTGCCCCCCGGCTCCACTTGCTGGGTTCATTAAAAACTGGGCAGGATCAGGCAGCTTGAGGTTCCTGACTGCTGTGAGTGGAGATGAATATATTCTATGCAAATGATTGCAAACACACTATATGCTGAGGCATTGCACTCAGTGTAGGCTTGCACAGTGAATATGCGTTATAGGGGTGATTTCTGCACACATATCCATGTCTGATGGCCCAATCATTTAGAGCGCCAGCTTATAAACTTCTTGCTAAGTGGAAAAAAAAGAGAAAAAAATGCCTTACTGTTAATAGGAAAGGAATAATATCTCTTCATCTATGTCTGAAACCACCTTTAAAGTTGTACATATATGCTACATTTCAACTAAAGCAATATACAGCGCTCAGAAAAGCAATATCCCTAAGCTCTGCTCTGGCTCTTGTGTTGATTTTGATATTTTTAATATCGCATCCAGATAACAGAGCCTGTCAACCACTATGTGAAGCGTTCATTTAACTAAGCCAATTTAAAATGTGTAACAATTATAAAGAGATGGGCTCAGATGAGTCAATTTGTCTCGAGTGTTTTCTAGCTGAACTTAATAATATTGGAGATGTGAGAGAAATTGGAAAAAAATTCACCCTCTGCGTTCAATTCTTTTGAGAAGTCGAAATACCTAATTCACTCTGGCAAATGATAAATGTTCCTCCCCTCTTCTAATTACATCTTGCCTTAGTCACAGCGGTGTCTAGTAAATCTCCTTTTGAGACTATACACATCACATACCGTCCTTGTTAAAAAAAAAAAAAAAAGGAAGAAAGGAAAAGTTTTTGATTAGATTTTTTTTTTTAAGAGCAATTCATTCTGCTCACAGGATCTGGAATTGGCTTTTCATGTTGCTAACCCGCTTCATTGTCGCTACTCTTTCATGTGTCACATCTTAAATAAACGCTGAAGTTTTACTAAAAAAAAAAAGAGGAGTGGGGGCTATGGAAGTGGTTGGGTGGGTGTCGCTATGGGGAGCTTTATAAGCACAGATGGGAGGGAGCATGCATTGATTTTACTGTCGATGGTGATTTAATTGCTGGAACAAATGAGGGCTTTACATTTCCACACCTAGAAGATGCACTTTGCTCGCAGACAGTGCCTGTGGTTCAGCGTAGATGCAGTTGTTCCCCCTTATTTGAAATAGTTGCTGTTTCAAGGCGCACTAAATTTTAATAAAATTTTTCCCAATTAACAGGAAAATCAAATTATTCAACCAATAAGGATTCTAGTGTAAGAGTCATCTTTGGCTCGTTGGTTGGGCTGCCAGGGAGGAAACCATCCAAACCCCTCCAGCAGCCCGGGAGCGATGGCCAGTGTTCCCCATGAAGCCCCAACTGTCAAGCCCTGCCCGTGGGCAGCCCCACCACCTGCAGATCTGCCCCCCTCAAAATCTCCCATTTGCATTTATTTAAAACTGCTGTGGGATAAAATGCCCTTTATAGGTGTCATGGATCTTCCTAATCTCTTACCTGCCTGGCGATAGTCTCCATTATATTGTGATTACAAAATTCACCTGCTAACACAATGGTTTTACAACATTTGAATGGTTTCATTGCCCTGAGTGGAGTTTGCCACAAGGGCTGTTTTCCCCATCCCTCACAGAGATGAACTGACATGAAAAAAAAGATGGATTTATTTAATTTTCCCCCCAAAAGATAGATTTGAGGCTTGCTGATGGGTTTTGACAGCAGTTGTGGGCTGAAAACACTGGAGGAGAACCCAAGGAGGAGGGGTGGGATCCTCTCTTCACGGGTTCCCGCCACATGTTTTTGGTCTGACCTTTTTTGCTGAGCATGGCCACAAATATGAGCAACATTTCATTGTGAGGGTGTCGCCTGGAGCAGCAGAAATGAGCTGGAAGCTGGTTATAGGGGAATGGCTCCGGCTGGTGCCCATGAAGCCTGTTGGTGATGGAGGGAGAGGGGAAGGAGAGGAAAGCCCCACTGGCCCGGCAGCAGGGGAGGTCAGTCGGGATACCAAAGTGGGGATTTCTGGCTTGGAAAGTGGCTCCAGAACCTCACATGCACCCTGTCCTCACCACAGGCTTGGAACTGCACAGGAGCTTCTGCTTGTAGTTGAGGGTGGCAGTTTGGGCACAACAGAGGGGATGTCACCACTGACCCGTCTCGTTTTATTTTCTGGGTAGTTTGGCAAAATAATGGCTTTGAGGAAACAGGGACACGATAAGTGCAAAGGCTTGTCTTGAGAAAAGAGGCAAGAACAGCTTTAAACCTCCTAACGGGTCTGGGAAGGAGATGCTGATGCTCCTCCTGGGTCTGCTGGGTGGGACGCAGGTGCCGGGTCCCAGCGGCCCCTTGGGGAGGGTTGTGGCCTCCCTGCTGGCCACCATTCCCCTTCTCCTTTCCTCAGGGCTGACCCACACCATGCACTGTGCTGGGGTCCCCAGGCTTCCCCTGCTCTGTGCCCTGGGTTCACTGGTGCCCTAATGCAGGGTGGTGCTCACGATACGCTGCACCTCCTCGGCAGCACTGGGCATCTTCACTCCTGCTGAATCCGTGTGACCTTGCTAAAAATATATGGCCCTGCTGAATGCATACGGCCTTCTGAGTTATGTATTGAGNTCCTCAGGGCTGACCCACACCATGCACTGTGCTGGGGTCCCCAGGCTTCCCCTGCTCTGTGCCCTGGGTTCACTGGTGCCCTAATGCAGGGTGGTGCTCACGATACGCTGCACCTCCTTGGCAGCACTGGGCATCTTCACTCCTGCTGAATCCGTATGACCTTGCTAAAAATATATGGCCCTGCTGAATGCATACGGCCTTCTGAGTTATGTATTGAGAGGACCCGTTGCATTGCAGCTGTTTGCAGGCCGTTGCGTTGGCGGCTCAGTCACTAAACCACATGCCCGTCGTCTTCCCACCCTCTTTTTTTCAGACCCCGGCGCTGGGAATAACTGGCATTTTTCCAGGAAGGAGAAAAAAAAAAAGGGATAACAGCCCTTTGCTGCTGCAGCAGAGGCTCGGGGTGCCTGTCCCCGTGTGCTGCCACCCCAAGCCTCAGCCATGTGTGAAAGGGGCCCTGTGCCACCCCGGCGTCACGACCTCTGCACTGCAGCCAGAGACAGAAAAGAGGTTTAGAAATCTGCTTAGAAGTCTGGCTCATTAATACCCTGCCCAAAGCTTTTATCAAATAATTAGCTTTTGTATTGCACTTCCCAGTCAGCAATAAATAAATAAAGAGGCAGATAAAATAAGCATTACACTTAAGCCGTGCTTTTGGAAACGGCTGGTCTGACCCTGCCTGAGGCCATTTCTCTGGGCCCTGGGGCTGGGCCACTGGCCCCTTGGCACGGGGCTGGCAAGAGGCACAGGGATCTGAGTGGCTCCTCCTGAATTTGGCAGATGGGGTGAACCCTGCCTGCCTTGATGTGGTGGGAGCTTTGGTCCGGATTTGGGTGCTGGAGTGTGCTGTCCCTGCGGACAGGCGGCAGATCGGCAGGAAGGATGCAACGCGTGGTGGTGGCAGCATCCTCTCCCTGACCCCACCAGTGGCTTGGGTTTGCTCCCCCGTGGTGGCTGGAGAAACACCAAACTGTGGGGTAGGTCTGCCTGATGTGAGAGGTGGGAACATCCCTGCTGCCACGCAGTGCCTCCATGCCAGGCTCAGTGGGAGCTCGAATGGGTACCACAGGGTCAGCTGGTGATGCTGCATGACCCTCCTGCCCTCAGGATGTCCCTTGTCCCACTGCTCTCCACCATTGTCCTGCAGCCATGCGGTGGAATGAGCTGGGACTCTAAATGTGCCGAAGCTGCCGTTGCTATTTGGACTGTTTATCTTGTTTGGTCTAATTATGCCAAGAAAGTCATTATAATTTTATGCTCTTTGGATTAACATTCTTGCCCAGGGCACCATAATTAGTGTATGGTTTGTAGCTTAATGATTCTGAGCACAGTCAATGCAAACTTTCTAACCGTAAATCAGGGGGCTCAGGACATGGGGACTGACACGACAGTGGCTGTTCTGGAGAAATAAGCATTTATCTCCCTCTTCATAAGCTGGGCGTTCAGCTTCACAGCACCCTTGAGCTCTTACTGGCCTGAGGCAACCAAGATGCTGCTGAGGAATTGCAATGAGCCACAACCCTCTTTTGAGTCCAGAAAGCTTCTTCTAGGGTATCTACTGCTCTGCAGGGATCCCGTGGGGTGTTACTCTATGGGAGTCCTCAGCCTTTCACCCCCTTGCCCCGGTGCCATTGCGGAGCCATCTTATTCAGGGGAGCACACACCACCCCCCAGCCACCCCGGGAAATGGGATCCAGCATATCACTGGAAGTTTGCCCAGATCTCTCTGAGGAGCAGGCAATTTGGATAATGATAATCTCTCCTTTAGCCCCAGCTATTAGTCACTTTAAGCATCTTTTCTTTCTTGATGCTATTGTTAGTAGTAGCCAGGGATGTCCATGCAAAAATAGAGTGGGGCTGGGGTTGGAGGTGCTGCAGTCCAGGTTTTGGAGGACTGTGGCATTCCACCTTCCCCATGGGTAGTTTAAATTGATATTTTAAAGACTATTGGTATTCTTGATATTTTAAAGAAACCTAGCATCCAATACACAGAGCTCCTACAGGCCTGCAGCTCCACCCGCCTCGAGTCTCCTCATCGAGGGGTAGTGATGGAGCCAGAGACCCCCAACTCATCCCTGGCGTCCTCCTGCTTTCTTATTTATTGCTCGTTGGGCTGGCGATGAGCTCAGAGCCTTCGCGAGACGCCGAGCAGCCAGACTGCAGCCGGCTTGACTTGACAGATTGTTTGGGTCGAATCAGAAGCTCCCGGGAGAGTTTTACAATTTCTTTTCCACTGGAAAATGTCATTAATTCATTACCAAATTGTTAACAGAATCAGGGGCTGTGGTTTTAGCCGAAGGATATTCTCGTGATAAATGTCACGGCTTTCCTTGAGCACAAGTCCAGGGAAAGGTTTAAGAGCCAAAACCTGCAGCACTGGGTGTCTCAACCGTGCACGTTCAGTTTCCCTGGAGTTTTTCCTTGCGACCGGTGACAGGCTGTGAGCGATCCAACCAGCCTTGTAGGGACTCCTGCCGCCACCATCCTGGGTTGTTCTGGGTCCCCAAAGATGCTACCCACTCTCCCAGACCCCCACTGTGCTCACAGTATTCACAGAGCAGTAAAAAGCTCTTTGCACCTAAAGCCCCTCCACCCTGCGTGGCCCCGGAGCTGCTCTGTCACCATTTCTCCACAGTGCTGAGGACCAGTGCATCCCAGTGCCGCAGGGGGAATGGCCGGGACGGGGTGGGTGCTGGTCTTCCCTGGGGATAGCTGAGCTGCCCTAAGTGAGTTTGAAGCCTTTAGCAGAAGAATAAATTGCAGTGAAGTGCATGTGAAGAGCAGCTATTTGATTTTCCGCCGAGGCGATTAAATTTTCATGCCATTTTTGCAAGGCTGTCTTAAAAACAAAACATTACCATAACCCAGGGAAGGGATGCAGGGAAGGGTGAGGTATCTCACTTCGCTGCCAAGCCTCAACCTCAGGGTTTTCCCTTTCATCTGCTGGGGAAGATGGACTTCCCAGGAGCCGGGCTGGGGTTAACTTGTGCTGGTGGCACCGCGGCTCTGCCAGCTCCCAGCGCTGGGGCCACGGCACAGCGGTTTGGAAGTGGGATGGAGAATGAGCTCACCCGATGGAAAGGAGCCAGCCTGCACAAGTGGTGGGGAAGCTTTTTACACCATTAAACAAACCATGCCTTTTTGTATTTTTTTCTTCTTTTCCCCCGGCTCTGGTCTGCAGCCTGAGAGCCAGCAGGGCCCCGGGGAACACCGTGTCCGGCAAGCCAGGGACTCCTGACTTCTGCTGACACTCACGGTCCCCATGGCACGGCATCTCAGCAAGGATTCATGATTTCTCCCTCTCTGTAGTTTGCAGTGGCTGGGCCAATTTTCTTCTCCGCATTTCGCTGAGGGTTAGCACTGTGCTGAGCTCTGCAGTCACTGCTGTCTCTCTTTCCAGCGGTGGCTGCATTTCAGGAAACTAATGAAGTGCTGATTTTCCTTAATTGGCCTCTCAAATTTGCTGATCGCTCCTAAGGATCTCAGGTTAAAAAGAAAGCCGTGTCCCATTATTATTGGTGCTGTGTTTCATGGCCAGTGCAGGCATAGAGGAAGGTTTCGGGGCATGACCTGGATTTTCTGAACTCACTTGAGATTTACTGTCCCTGGGTGCCCGTCTAATCTAGTTGAGGGTGTCCCTGCTCATTGCAGGGGGGTTGGACTAGATGACCTTTAAAGTTCCCTTCTAACCCAAACCCTTCTATGATTCCATGGCGTCCTCCAGCTGGCAAGACATACAGACAGGGGTCAGACTGGTTTTTGGAGGTGCCTCAGTTGTTGTTAAGTGGGGTTTCTGTGGCGCTGCCTCCGTCGGGCAGTGCTGGCATGGAGCTGGATGTCACTGTGGTCCCAGCCCTGATAAACCCACGGGAGCAGCTGGGAGCTGGAAACCTAACACTGGGACATGGGGCTGGTGTGGGGGTGCTGGAAGGGGAAGCCGTGGCTGTGGTCATCTAGATGTGAGCCGGAGCAGGGATGTCAGGGCACCGACGCACTGGGAAGCTTGAAAATACTCCAGATAAAAACACGTCACGTCAGTGATGAGCTGCCTCTGTTTGCACTCCCCTTCCCGGTGTATCCGGAGAGATGTCCTGACGCAGGGCCCCGGGGAAGAACGGCATTTGTGTTTTAAGGATGACATTGGGTGTCATTCCCCAGTGGGACCCGGCGAGCTCCTGACCGTATGAACAGTCGTTTCAAGTTAATGAGAGGTGACGGGGAAAGGACGCCGCGGCACGCTCCCTGCCACGCGCCGGCAGCTCCTGATGTGGGACGTGCTGGGTCGTGGCACCGCATCCGGGGGGACAAGTGATGCCACCAGCCTGCCCGGGAGCCTGGCAGCAGGAGAAAGGCATTACTAACCTTCCTCAAGCTGAAGAGCTGGCCAGTGCACATCGCTCCGGGAGGCAGTGGTGGGGCAGCAGCCCTTCGCCGCCGCTGAGCCGAGTAATTTGATGAGAAGGGTAGTTAGTGTTTCAGGGATGGCAGCAATGGCACCGCAGAGCTCCTGGCTGCATCGTCCCTGTGGCGTTTGAGGGAGGAGAGAGGGGACCCTCGTCTCAGGGAGGGTGACCCTGCCCTGCACCCCTCAAGTGCTGTCCCTCCTCTGTCACCTTGCCCCAGGCTGTGTCGTCTTTGGGGCACGTGGAGCCTTGAGATGGGGGGCGGGCGGGCTGATTTTGAGTAGGACATCCGTGTGTGATTGCAATAGGAATAATTATCCCACCGGAGGGGCGAGGTTGAATCCGTAGCCAACGTCTTGGCAGGGGCTTTGCGAGGCGTCTCTCTGCCTGGCAGTGCAGGGCTGGGCGGGGAAAAACGTGCTCAGCCAGCGCTGGGGAGGGGGAACGGGTTCCTCTCCAGAGTTTGCATCTCATTTGGCTCGTTTGGGTAAGAGCATCTGCGGGGAAGGGCAGCGGCCGGGAGCGCTGCCTTCCCT
>JAHREE010000285.1:5730438-5746048 GCA_033628505.1 Tringa tobata
ATTGGTGATGGCAGGAGTGTTGGCTTGGAACAGAATGATTTTGAAGGTGGATTTATACAGCTTAATCTCTGAACTCTTGTGTTACACATGCAGTAGCCCAGCTTTACATCTGTCAGGCTGCCAACCCCCCCGGGGCAGGTCCCGGACAGGTTCCTCCACACAAACAAGTCGGGCTGTGCTGAGGGATGCAAAACCCCGTTAACAGGACGTTCAGCATTTCTGCCATTCCAGAGATACCTGCAAGGTTTCAGCACAGACCAAAAGGCAGCCATGTCAGGGAAACCAGCACACACGAATACTTCTCATTCCAGGCCATATCCCAGGCTTATTTTAACCACTCAGTGCCCATTTTTACTGTTCTGACAGCACAGAGCCCACGGGAGGATCCTGGGTTGCACCCAGTGGCGTTGAGCTGGTGGGATGGTCCTGTCCCACTGCTGCTGGTCACCTTCACAGATTGCTTCTACCTTTTGAATGGGGAGGAGACCCACATGGGGACACGAGTGGGTGCCTTCCCTGTTGTTCTGGAGGGTGCCTGGTGGCCGCAGGAGCCAGGGAGGTGTCTGCACCCCATCACGTTGGGTTCACAGCTCAGGCTGTCAGGACAAAAGCTCTCCACCCAGCGCTGGCCATCACTGGGAGCTGGATGTGGGGCAAGGCTGGGTTTCCAAATACAACAATTCCTTCTGCCACCTCCTGCGTTCCCAGCCACTTCTCGTTTCACAACATGTTGGTTGTGCTGCCCAGGGAGCCTGCAGTGTCTGTCTGTATCACATTCCCAAAATCTTGATCCCACTGAGTGCATTTCCCAAACATCTGTGCTTTACCCCGTGCTGCAGCCAAAAAAGGGGTCCTCAGTGATAAGAGATTGCAAGGTGATGGATGGACTTGAGCTCAGCCTTGCCTGGACTGACCCACTGGCTGTCCCCAGGCTGGCATGGAAAGGGCAAGGCAGGGGCACCAAGGCTGGGCAAGCAGGGGAAGCCTCTCCACAGGACCACGGCTTTTGAAAATGAGCACAGCATCTTGAATGTCCACCACGGGCAGAGAGCTGTGAGGTGGGGAGGAGGCTCCGGTCCCCATGCAGAGTGAGTGCTACCACTTCAAAATTAAATGCAGTTGCCATAGAAATATTAATTGGGAACAAAATCTGAAGATGACACTTAAGCAGAAGATGGAGCGTTACGGAGAGATGAGGACAGCGATGAAAATAGAACAGTTAAAAGGAAAATTCTTCAAAGGAAGTATCATGTAGGTGAATATTTAATGCACAATCAGCAGGTTGCCACGTCAGCAGTGCTTTTAATATTGTAGGGTAAAGGATGGGAAGTGCCTGCTGGAGGACAGAGCACCCTCCTCCCCAGCCAAGGTCACCGGGCACTGGAGGGTGAGTCTGAGGATGGGTCCTGCAATGGCAGCAGGTTTTTGCTCTCATCTGCAGCGTGGCCGGGGTGCAGGAGCCAGCCGGGTGCCATCTCCACTAATGGGCACCAGCCTCTGAGACCCACATTGTGGTTACTTGCTGGTTTGCAACCAACCTGCAACCCAAAAATCAGATGAGGCACGTGATGGACATCCTCATCACAGTCTGGATTCTCTGCCTGGAGGCAGAGACTGGCTGGAGATTCCCAGCACACGGCTGGGTCTGGGCCTCCTCCTCCCGGGAACATTTGCATGGAGAGCAGGGAAAAGCTCCCAGCCCCGCCAGACAATGCAGGGGAACCGGCTCTTTCAGGTCCCTCTTGCCCCGAAACCGTTGCTTGGCCTAGGTTTTTTGGGAACACGTCTGAGACACCCATAAGCAGAGAGGGCTTTTTAGGTGAAGCAGGGCTGATCTAAGACAAAGCGGTGTCAAAGTGTCCCACTGAGCAAAAGTCCTGCTGGGATCCTGCTACAAGGGGTACCCAGAACTCTCTAGGAAAGGATGTGTTGTTGGATCACCTCTTCTCATAGTGATACTGTCATCAGTTTGGAAGAGGAAAAGGATGTTCCTGTAGAAAAATCATGATTTTTTTTTTCCAAAAAATAAGTAGATGATAATAATAACCATCCCTCTTTTAGGCAGGGTTCAGCCCAGCCAGAGGAAGGGCAGCTCCATCCTGCCACCCCACCATGCTCTCGCCCTGCCAGCTCCAACCTGATAAGCACCAGCTCCTATTTTTCCCAGAGAAGATGGTTGCTCTTCCAAGCTGTTATCAGCCTCTCATCCCTTTCCTCCCTCTGCTTTGGGAAGGTGTCTCCTGGGGACTGTGGTGTGGAAGCCGTGTTGGGATGGGGACGGGGATGGAGCATCTTACGCGGGACCACAATGGTGGTGCCCGCAGGCGATGAGAAAGCCCAGCCACTGTCCTATCACCCTGCCAGGGCAGCAACGCAGGGACGTGGTGTGGGGCTGGCAGCTCTCTCTGCCCTCTCCTCGGTGTCGGGCAGCCCGGAGGGAGCGGGATGGCTACAGCCTGGCAGGGAGCAGCAGCTGCCTGGGCGCATCTATCTCCGCTGATCTTTCCACTTAAAAGGAGGGAGGATTACAATGAAGTCGTACTTTTCCCATGAACCACCTCCCACTGTGTTATGCTCTGAAGTTAATTGCAAATGAGGAGATGGAAATAGCTTATTTTGACTTTCCTTAAACAGTGCTTCATTGACTTTTTTTTTTTTGCCTTTTTTTTTTTTTTGTCTCGTGAGGCAGGCCTGTATCTATTGGAAAATAGCAATTATTTCTGTAATTCCCTAGAATTAGTGGAATTAGTTGAATGGGTAAAATTTGAAGCAAAATGCTGATAGGAATATGCTTAACTTGGAAGTACCATGCACGTCATGGTGGAGCATCGGGCGCTCCTCCTCCATCCCTAGGCATTACAAAGCTCAACGTAGATTTCTTGAAGAATAGTCAAAGATATCTCAGATATGGCCACAAAAATGATCAGCAAACTGGAACACCTCTCTTGTGAGGAAAAGCTGAGAGAGTTGGGGTTGTTCAGCCTGGAGAAGAGAAGGCTCCAGGGAGACCTTATTGCAGCCTTTCAGTACTTAACGGGGGCTTAGAAGAAAGAACGGAACTGACTTTTTAGCAGGGCCTGTTGTGATAGAAGAAGGAGTAATGATTTTAAACTAAAAGAGGGGAGATTTAGGCCAGATATAAGGAAAAAATTTTTGCATTGAGGGTGGTGAATCACTGGCCCAGGTTGCCCAGAGAGGTGGTAGATGCCCCATCCCTGGAAACATTCAAGGTCAGGTTGGACGGGGCTCTGAGCAACCTGATCTAGTTGAAGACGTCCCTGTTCACTGCAGGGGGTTTGGACCAGCTGACCTTCAAAGGTCCCTTGTAGCCCAAACCATTCTATGATTCTGTGATTCTATTCTGTGGTGGGAGCCTGTACAGCCAGACCTGCTTGTCCCGAGGTGGAGGGTAGATGTACCATTGCCTTCCACAAGCCGCTGTTGGGCTGCAGGCGCCCCTGTGGACATGCTGAGCAGCTCTGCAGCTCCAGTGCAGGCTACAAGAACATGGCTGAGGATGGGACCATCTTCTTGCTTATGAAAAAGGAGGAAAAAAACCTCCCCAGCCGCTTTTCTTAAAAGAAACAAGGTTGGAGTGGCCCATCCTGGGCATCTCCTGCAGCATGCAGGGCACAATCCAGGTCTTGGGATCCTTGGTTCTGCCAAAGATTTGGGGCTCGTGGTACTCCATTAAAAAAAATAAAAATGATCCTGTGGTATTTTTAATAACCTGCTGGTTTAACTCAATTATGAGAGCATAATTAACTTGCTGAGATGAAACAGGAGATAAACCTTTGATTATTTTTTTTCTTGAAGGATGCTGCAGATAGATTTTGAACTTTGTATTCAATTACTTAAAAGAGAAAAAAATTAACAGGTTTCTGATGAGAAAAGCATACTACCTCCTTCATAAAGAGAGATTTATTAAGGATAGCGAACGAGTGTACCTCAGGGCTCAATCATCTACTGTTTTTTTTTCAAGGGGTGATTCAATTACTTTAAGATGTGTTGCCTAAAAGAACAAACCAGGCTCTGTTACTTGGCAAATTAATCAAGTTCCTTTAGTGGTTTCTCGGGGTTAATAATTTCATTTAGGCGGCCTTCTGTTTCGTGGTTTCATCCCTACCAAGAAAACACTCAAATGAGAGGGAGGGAAAAAAAAGTGCTATTCATTTTCTGTACGAGGCAGCCGACGCGACCGCGACAGGAGAAGTTTTTCCGAAATGGGCTCACTCAGAGGTGCCTGTGAAAGCAGCAACTGGTTGGAAGATATTAAAAAAAAAAAAAAAAAGTGTTAAGGGTAATATTTTCACTGTGTAAAAAGGCCATTTGGATTTGTTGTCATCTGTGAAGGGCTGTGGATTTTATTCATAATTACTGCGAATGACGTTCTCTGGCTAGTGCGAGCCAATCCTGAAAATGTCACCAATTTTTAACACATTTTTCTCCTGAATATTCATAGCTCTGCTATTTGATACAGATGGAGAAAGTGCAATGAAAAAAAAAAGGGAGTTTGCAAAACTGGGTTGTCCGTGCCCTCGTAATCACGACGTTTTCCCGAAGCCCTGCCCTGGGCACGGGGGAGGCTGCGGCTGGACCAGCGCCGGGACGGATGCTGCCTCTGCCCACAGGGAACGTGCAGTGTGGGCACAGCATCCTTGTACCTTGTCCTGCCAAAAACCACCACGAGCTGGTATTTTGGGATTTATCCCCTGCGCCATTTCTTGGTGGCAAAGGTTTCCCAGTGGAAAGCTAACTGCTCCCGCCGCCTTTGCCTGGAGGGCAGAGGATGGGGATGCTCAGCAGATACAGATCCTCCGGCACGGCCGAACCATCCCTGGCTGGCTGTTCCCAAACCCCATCAGGGAGACTTTGGGGAAAAACTTCAGGGCTATTTTCATGCATCGTAAAACGTCTCTAAAAAGGGCGTGTGTTTTATTCTCTCATCGGTTGGTTATAAATGCAAAAAACCTTGAACCGTGGCCTGGGCTGCATCCGCTTCACATGAAATATCAGTGTTGAAATGCCAAATTCTGCAGCCAGCAATATTTCGGTTGAGGGGAGAGATGCTCGGTGTGACCTTTCTGCGTAAAAACACGACTCCTGCGGGCACCCGGGGCTGTGCCAAGGGCTTAAACCTCAGCCAGCACCAGCACAGAGCAAATATCAGCCCTGCAAAAATGCCCCGGGGAGAGCAGGCAGCCTGGACAGGGGGATACGTGAGCCCCCGTCCCGTTAGCCCTAACGAAGCACTTCATTAGGGGCTGGGTGGGAATCGCCTCCCTCCCTCCCTCCTTCCCTTCTTCCCTCCCACGGCTGGGACACGGATGCTCATGTCATGGCTTATTGCTTTTCACTTGGGCAGGGTTCAGGCGGTGATGGAGTCAAAGGGAGGGACCGTGGCTGTTCCCAGAACAAGAGGTCATCTGTTTTCTTTCAGGGGATTTGGCTCCAATTTCATCATTTTGAAGAACAGTGAGGCCCTTTTATCTGCCGGGGAAGGGCTTTAGAGGAGGGGGGCATGGCAAGCTTGTCTCTGCCTTGTGTGATAACTCATTTTAGACCCTTGCATAAAACCTGAGATGTGCTTCATGGCTTGGGAAGGTGCCCTGTCGAGGCACAGCAGGGGCTGGGGATGCTGTGGAGCCATTGCAGCCCTGATCCTCAGGACCAGGAGGACATGCAAGCACCTGCCACGCTCCACACCGAGCACCCCACCGCTTGCATGATGCCACGGAGATGGCCAAATTGTCCTTTTTACCCTTTATTTTCTCTGCAGTGCCTATAATAGCTCTTTTCAAGGCCACAGCACCCGGCGCTAGTCTTAGCCTCCGCCTCCCAAATACATTTTTGGACAAAAATGCGAGTGCTTGCGTGCTGAGGTGGGATGGATATTTTTAAATCAGCTGCCAGACTCCGCAGAGCAATTATGCTCTGGGTTCCCAAATAGCCCTGAGCTCGGTCACTGGCTGAAAATGCCTCCTGGTCCGTTTGTCTGGGGCTGGTGTGGGTCGGGGAGCTTCGCAGGCAACCCTAAATGTTGGGATTAGGCACAGCTGGAGCTCGAGCGAGGCCAGAGGGGCCCCTGGCCTGGCTGCCTGAGCCCACATGAAAGGGAATGGCTCCCAGATGTTGCACAAAGCCCACCTTTGGAAAAACATCTCTGATTTTATCCTCGGGATTCCAGGCATTTACTTTCCCTTCTTCCCACCCTTCACACTGTCAGCCAGGTCTTGGTACTGCTAGTGGAGCATCTCTGGACGGGGAACTTCTGTCATGCCTGGGTAATGGTGGCCTTTTGTGCAAAGAATTCCCAGGTTTTTTTAGTGCTTTCCCACTTCAATTGAATGTGCTCAGCCCATTGCGCCAGCAGCTGCTTTTACACCCAGAAAAATACGTGAATTTTGAAGGTGGTGGATGTTCCTTTGCTGGGGATGCTCCGAGGTGCCTGAACACACACTACTGGGTGCTGGAGCAACCGCTGGTTTTTAGGACAGTAATTTCCCCTGACTGTCCCCAGGGCTGAGGTCCAGGAGAGCCACCACACCTGGGAAGCAGGTCTTTGTGTCAGTCCTTTCCAGCAGCTCTCCAGAAACGTCGCTGTGACTTGGGACCTGCAATGCCCATCAGACAGCCCAGATCCTGGCAGTGCCCAGGAGAGTTTTTCATCCTGCGTAGGAGCATATTTTGGGCACAAGGTGTTTGCAGGGGGCCAGGGGCAGGCAGGGACGTGGTAAATCCCTCAGCATTTGTTGCTGGCTCTGTCTTTTCTCCCTTCAGTTTGCTGCATGACTTGCTTTTCCCCTGTGAGCGAGGGAAGCGGTGATCTTGCTTTAATTATCACTGTCCTCCTCCGAACATAAGACCATTGAATGAGAGATGGCACTGCATGGAGACTCACCTCCACCTATTCCCCTCTTTAATCCCTTTTTTTTCACCTGGCTGCTCCTGGCCCCAGGTTTCTCCAGCTGCCCATCACCGCCTGCTCCCTGGCTGGCTCTCGCAGGCAGGAACATAATGTGGCACAGCCCTCGGAGCTCTTCTGCTCTGAGGCTTTTAAGACATCCAGGAGGGCTGGGTGCCCTGCCACCACCCCGTGTCCCCTTCGGCTCCGCTCTGCCTGCCAGGCTCTGGCTCCTGCAGTCTGCCGGAGGATTTATCGCCAGGGAAATGCAGTGCTCCGACTTATAAAAGTAGGGCATTCACTTGGCAGCTCGAGAAATAACGGGAGATCAGTTTAATTATTCCGCAGAAATGCTCAGATTGCGCAGATGCCTAACTTAGGTTTAATATAATTAAGATAACTCATGTCTATAAACATGTCTGGGACTGAACCTGATGTTCGAGCTGTGGATCCAAGCCTGCAGTTTTCCTCACTGATTTCAATTGGAGCTTCAAGCGTCCAACACGAGCAGGATGTGCCCAGGCTCGGCACCGTGCCTGACCCCACCAGGCACCACTGGGCCCTTTGCTTTGGGTCTGTGATGCTGAGGAAGATGTTTTTCCCAGGTGCCCAGTTGTTTTCACACGTGGATGCTGGGGGGCAGCTGGGTCCCACGCCGGGGCAGAGTGCCAGCCTCGGTGCTGGCATCCGTTGTGCTTAATGGAACAGAAGGACAGAAAAGAAAAAAAAACCTACCATATTGCTGGCAATATCAATGCTCTGGGGGTTAAATTGAGCCTCTTCTTTTTTTTTTTCTCTAGAAAATCGCTCTTTCCTCCCTGGCATGCATTTGGGACCAGCTGGGCTGCCATACCCGGGGTAGTTTTGCATCCCGGCTGAGCCCAAATGCTTCTCCCAGGGCAGATGCTCGGGATCTGCTTTGCAAGGTGAGCATCTCCTTGGCATGGCAAATTTGGGAACTTGTTAGGTACTAAATAGCTGAAATATTACCTTGTTTTTCTCCACTCCCACCTCCCTCTGGGCTCTTTCCTCCCCCAGCCTGGCTTGTTCCTCCCTCCCCTGGTGTGTGCTGCTCTTCACACCTTGAAATGCCTCCTAAGATTCCTGTAATGGTTTATCAGCCCAAAATATCGAAGCCGGGGTGTTACTCACTAAAGGGCATCCTTGGCTGGGGTGTCTGGGGAGCTGGTGCTGAGAAACACCAGGCAAAACCCAGCTCCTTGCCTTGCCAGGGGTGCAGCATCCCTCTGGCACCGGCCGGTCCCAATCCCCATCCATCCAGGTGGCGATTAATCTTCTCATTTTTAACTTTGACTTTAAAATCCCATGCAGCACGGAGGTAAATGTGCGAATGACACACATCACTGCGGAGTAATTAGACCGAACACACACACACACACACACACAGAGGCACAGCAGTACTGATTTCTGCATTAGCATGATAATGAATGTTCTCACTAGAAGCTTGTAATTATGTTTCCTCTTTTCTTCCCCTCCCCCTGAAAGTATAATTAATTATGAATAGAGCCAGAGTTTGACGCTAACGCTTTTTTTTTTTTTTAAATCCCTTTTGGTTCTATTTCTGCCCTATTAAAAATTTATGAAGGAACCAGAGGTAAAGTCATTTTCCCAGACAGTTCCTCCTATAAATTCAATGGGAATAATATTAAAAATAATAATAACAGAAGAAGGCACAAAGGGACTTTGCAGAGGGTTTTCTCCCCTCTTCTTTAGGCCATTGCCCAAGGAAGATGCTGCATTTGCCCATCGAAAGCCAAGGTCCATCCATGTCGTGGCAGCTCAAGGGGAGCACTGCCAGTGGACGTGCATATGGCTGTGAGTATCACAAAGTGACAAGCAGCCCCCAGAGGTGCCACCCCTGCAGGTCCCCTCCCCAAAGCAACTTCAGCCACACAGGGTGGAAGTCAGGATGGGGTGGTGATGTGCTCTGGGAGGAAAAAAACTTTATTTGTTTAAAGTAGAAAAAAAATTACAGACAGGCACTTTCAATACCTTGGGAAAGTTATTTAGGAAAACCAGATGCAAAATCAAAAACTTCTAAGGAAGTGCTTTTCTTTTTCAGTCAGCTCACAAGGAGGAAGGTAAAGGATGTGTTTCTTGCTGATAAAGCATTGGTGTCTGTGCAGCTGCAGTGCACCAGGACCCTCCCGGGATGCCCATCCCCATGGTGCCCTGGCTGCACGGATGCAGGACGAAGCTCAGGATTTAGTCCCAAAGGCTGTGATGGGTGACTGCTCACAGCGGAAGAAGATGTTTCCTCCCCACCTCCAGTGTGCCTCAGCCTTTCCCTAGAAAACCTGTTTTTAATCACACCATCCTTTGGGGACAGAAAGTGGGAAAATGGTTGAAACCGGCTCAGCGGTTTGGGGTGATTGGTCTAAAGATGTAACATGTGGGGACAGGGACCGAGGATGAAATCTCACCTGCCCACAGGATCTCCATCCTTCCAGCCACCCCAGAAGAGACCCTTCCAGTGCCACAGGCTCTGCCCCCCTGCCAACGAAGCCCGTCTTGTTTCTTCCTCCTCTCCGCCGGTTGCCATTCATACCACCAGCCTTCCCTTGCCGTAGGTGTGAACTGTTTTTTCTTTTTAAATTGCATTTATTCTAACAAATGTCTCATGCAAACACAATTGCAGGTTTGCTAGAGGGAGATGCTATTTGCAGGCAGCCTTGCACAAAGGCAGATTTATTCTCCTTCCATTCATTTGAAGCTAAAGTAATAGCTCTAACTACATCTGACTTATAATAAGCGCGTTACTGGGAACAAACCTGTATTCTGCATGTATTTCTCTCTTTGTCAGCTCCATCTAGGCACTTTTTCTCCCTTCCTCTTTTTTTTTTTTTATTTTTTTTTTTTTTACAATAACAAAATCAGAGCCTTGTCAGTTGAAAGTTTATATGCCCTATTTATAGCACTCCGCTGTCTCCCGGCTTTTATGTTCCAGCATAAGCAGCTCTTTACCCTCTGCTCGCAAGGAGCCTAGCATGAGCCTGAGCAGAGCCTGCACCTCCATAATAGCTCTTTTATCCTTCCCCGCAGAGGGAAGCCTGCTCTGCTTTCCATGGACTTGCCTGCTTCAGCTCCAGCCTTGTTGGAGGAGACACCCATCCCTCTGGGCCAGAGGACTCTGTGGGATCTCTTTTGGTCAGGATGTCCTTGAACTTGGCGGGGGGGGTGGTGTCACTTTAGGGAATGGGGTTGTTTTGTGGGGCAGAGCACCACCATGGTTTGCTGCTATAGAGCATCTTGCTGGTAATCATCCGTCCCGTCGTCTGGCGTGTGACGGCTGGGAAGGCATCGCCAAAGTCTGACACACAAACTTGCCATCCGCTTGATGACTTTCATTAATAAGAAGAATGTGAGTGTTCCTCCAGGGAGCTTCAGTGGTTACTTCAGTGATTTTTGTGGTTAAGCTGGTACTTCAACGCAGCTTGTGTATTTAAGAGGTCTTCACAGACAGGCAAGTCCGGATTCAGCATCGCCCATGGCCCCTCTACAGGCTGTGGCTGGTTCCTGAACTTCTCTGTTCCTTGTCTCTGGATGTTATCTGGGATCTGGGACAAGGACTCAGGACAGGGTTTGGCAGAGGTACTGAGGGAGTGCTCCCTCCCTGCGGGCAGCAGCTTCCAGCACGGTGGTGGCTGAGATGGAAAGCAGATGGTGGTTTGAGAACAAGTCAGAGTCACCATAACCCGCAGCAGCCTCACGACGCCCCAACCCCACCGTGCCAGCTCTGCCGGGTGCTTCCCAAGCCTCCAGGTCCTGGTGTTAATCCTGGCCGTCGGGCTGAGGGAGCAGAGCCCATGGGAGCCTGGTGCCAGCGTTCCCATCCCATGGGATGCTCCCGCGCCAGCACACACACACGCTCTTTTCCCCTCTCTCAGCAGAAGGCACAGTGTCTCCTCTGTTACCATGTCCTTCGTGGCACGTCATCAGGGCTCAGGCAGGACTCTCCCATCTGTTCCAGGCGGAAAGATTAGGATAAAAGGGGTCATTGTGCCTTTCCCCCTCCAACTAACTTTAATCTCAGTGAGGGGAAAACTCTAAATGCTAAAAAAACCTGGATGAGAGTGTCCTGCTCAGATGAGATGTTTGCAGGATAAACAACCATTACGAAATAAAATTTAAAAAAAAAACAAAAACAAAAAAAAATTGCAAAATAAACTGTGTTTCAGGCAGTAACACAACTGGCTCTTGCCTGGTCCAGCACTGGAGAGCTGGGGCTGGGGGAGCACGGATCTGCCGCAGCCCGGCTCCTCCGCGGAGTTTTGCTTGCTGAGGAATGGGCCCGTCTGTTAAATATAGCTGATGAGCTGTTCTTGAATTGCACCTAATTACGTCTCCTCTCCAGCGCGCTGGCGCTTCCCAGCTCTTTGTAGCTACAAGGAGCTGGATGATTGCAGCTTGAACTCCTCAGGTGGAGCGAGAGGCTCATTTGTTATCCCCCTGTTTGGCTGTCGCACACTTGGGAGGAGGGAGATGAGAAGTTGAATTCTTTGAGAAGGGAGGGGAAAAAAACAAAAAAGAGAGGAAAAAAAAAAATCCTGGTGAGATTCCTTTTGAACTCTTTGCTCATTAAGATGTCAAAAGGTTGGGTGCCCTGGCAACTGCTTCTCCTCTCTAAGCAGGGCTTGAAATTGCTGCTGTCCTGTAGGGAATTCTCAGGCGCTTGCCCAGCTCGGTGTCCATGGGAAGATGCCTACAGCCAGGTACCTGACAGCTACAGGATCCCTCCTGAAATCCTTCTCTAATTTAAGCAAATACAGCTCTCCTAGCTGGGAGCATCCACCCCTCGGGGACCTTGGGTGCCAGGTCCCTGTCCTGTGTCACCTCAGCCAGCCCTCCTTGTGCCTCTTCTCTGCCTTTCCAGCCACGGTGAAAATATCAGTTCAGGGCCCTGTGGGTCATTCCTGTGGACTTCACCCAGAAAAAGCCATTGCCTGAAAGATATTTGGAATTTTTTTCAGGCACTGACTCTCAAGCATCGGTTTGGTTTTGCTGAGTTTATTTTTTTTTTCAAGATTGTGCCAAATTTCAGCCCGTCGCTTGCCAGCCGCTCCGTCCGTCTCCCATCTGCAGGGCTTGCAAAATTGCTGCCCCATTTTTTCAGCTTTTGGGGAAGAAAAGCAAATCCTCTTATCCCTGCAGGGCCAGAAGCTGGAAGCACAGGGAGGCTTCAGAATCCCGTGCCAGGGAATGGTCCCCTTCTGCACAACTTATTGCTCCGGGGCCATGTCAGTCCCCAAAGGCGAACATGGGGAGGGGGGAAAAGGTGCAGAGTGAGGCCACGGGTTGAAACGCTGGTGAAGTGGTACCCGGGACCCCCAGGAAAGGGGATGCCCCACAGGGATGCATGCTGGACCATCGCCACCAGATGTCACAGGCTGTGTGAGGCCGGGTCCCCTCCTCGCTGCCGTCGGGGAAGGCTCCCGTGCCACCGGCTGAGCTCAGCTGGGAAAGAGACAGAGCTCTTGTTACAAAGACACTTCAGATTTCTTCCACGGCAGAGGAAAAGCGCCAAGACGACCAAAAATATGCAAAAGATCAACTCTCTGGTTAGAAGTGGCCCGGCTACCAGTTTCAGTCTCAGGCATTTGGCTTTGCTGTGGGAAGCCCTCATCATTTTCTACTGTTTTACTCATAGCCAAAAATATGATGAAACCAGAACTGAATGTGTTTTTTTCTGTCTTATTACAGTAAGCATCATAAATTATTCACCCATGAGACTCAACCGCATTTCTTACTCAAAAGGAGCTTCCTTTTGTCTTCAGGGGCTCAGACCTCAGATCCTCCCTGGGCTAGCAGCAGAGCCAGGGTGGCACGGAGGTGACCAGTGTGTCCAGCTGCCCAAGGTCCCCTCCAGAGAACCCAGGGGCTTTCCCACCCACCACAGCCCGAACACATGGGGATATCACTGCCAGCTTTTACCCGGTGTCCCCATGGTGTCCTGGACCCAGCTGTCCCCACGGTAGGAGCAACCCCAATAGGCAGTGTGGGTGCAGAAATGGGGCAGAAGTGGGTTTTGGGGCAGTTCCAGCAGGCAGTGGGCACCCCCATCATGGCACCCATGAACCGTTGCACCAGGTCCTTCTAGAAACGCACGTCCTAGGACAATGTCAGTCTAATCAGCGCCCTCTTCGTTAGCAGGGACCTATAATTAGAAGCAGCAGCCAGCCATCTGCTTTTATCTCCTCACATCACACGGTGCCTCTCCGCTGTCCTTTATTACCGGCCATCGTTTTAGATCAACGTTTCCCTCCACCCCCAACTGCATCTTATCTCACTTTCGTTATTGCTAATGACCAGCACTGGCACTGCTCCGGGGCGGAGAAGCGAGAGTGGGCAGTGCTGGGAGTGCTGCAGAAACTGAGCCCAAATTTGCTGCCTACCTGCCCTTTATTGCCTTCCCGGTGATATTTTGGGGGATCACAGCCTTGCCAGTGGACCTTGCTGAAATACCCACTGAGCACTGGGGCTGAGAATAAGAAAACGTTGGAGAAAATATACCTTCTCTTCAATATTCCAAGTTTTTTTCAGCTTGTAAAATGTTTTCCCAACTTTTCCATTGTGTCCCATTGCCGGCGAGGATGGCATCTGCCAGGACATCAAGAAGACACCTTTGTGGTCCACATCAAGTGGCCAGGAGCTGCCGGGTAGCAAGACCTTGGAGAAAGGGAAGGAGAAAACCCCTTTTTATGTATCTTTAAATTTGGTGCCTAGGCAAAAGCATAAGACATATAAATGGATTAACAGCCATGGTTTATTAGCGCTCCTTAATTCACTTCACAGGGCTGAGGGAAAAGTTATTAGCAGATGTATGGCCAGTAATAAGCTAATTATAACCCTGTCAGATCAGAGATTTGAAGAGGTGGGTAGTTTCGTGTGTGAGATAACTATAATTGTCTGTTAAAGATTATGAATTAATATTGATTTAATAAAGCTGTGGCCATTTATTTCTGCGGCAAAGACTAGTTAGTTCTGTGAGCTGCCCCGGCACCATGGGAGGCACCAACCTGTCTGCTGGAGGTGGCTCTTTGGGAGGCCAAAATGCACGTGGGGCCGGTCACCGAGCCCGTGTCCTGCCCATCGGTGTCCCCATCGCTGGCTTTGACGGGGACGGCGTCAGTGCCTGGCTCCGAACTCACACCCCGTGTCCTGCAGCTCCGTGATGGCTTACCCTCGGGGTTGGCACACACCTAGTGGGTGGGGAGCGCATCCCCCCGCACACCTCCGGACCCCGGGACGGCACTGGGGGGGTCGGGATGGCATGCCATGCCCTGTGGAGGCACCATGAGCCGGCGTGTGCCAGGAGCCGTGGGGCCGCAGCACTTTTGTTGTGGGTAGGAAGCAGAGAGCGCACCCCGCTTCTACGAAGCGCATTAATCACTGCTCCGATCTGCTCAGTTTAACCATTTCTCTGTCTGGTGCCTCTAAAAGGTCTTTATTTGGCGCCGAAGGAAAGCACACCCCTGCCCGGTGAGGGACGTTTGCTTTTTCTGTCTCTCTAGGGGAGAAACTTCGCTGTCACCACGCACCCTCACACACACGCCCGCCGAAGGATGCTGGGCTGGACCAGGTGTTAGGTTCCAGATGTTTGTTCCTGTTTTTCTGTCGGGTTCTCACACCAGGATACCTGAGCCTGGCTGGCTGCCCGCTGGGGTGGCGTGGGACGATGCCCTCATTGTCAGGACGCCGGCACGGGACAGCATGCACAAGGGTGGGATTGCCCTCGTGCCTCGGGGACCCCGGTGCTGCTTAGATCACGTCCCAATTTACAGCTGCCATCCAGGATCACTTCAGTTTTTCCCCCTCTCAGCACGTAGCTGAGTGCCACCTACTTCAGCATATTCATGCCTCCTCGTTTGTTTCCGTAAGCCGTTGCCAACCTGAAGGCAAGCATGGAAAAAGGCAGGCACAGTCTTCTCCTGCAGATGGAGCGTGGCCGTGGGGAGCCAGTGTGAGCCCCCACGCTGCCAGCTCCCCAGGCTTTTCCTTATCTCCTCCGGGCTGGCAGGCAGAGATCTTTACTTTGGGTTTCTTTATTCTGAGATGGATCCACTTCCCTAAGGTGAGCTCCAGCCCTTCATACCACCCGAGTCCCACCAAATTCCTCTCATGCCCAGAGCAAGTAAAGGCAGGTCCCTGGGGCGGTGGGAAGGTGCTCTGGAGAGGAGCAGCGCTGCATCAGGCAGGTCTCCTCGCCGTACATCCCTCGGTCCCTCCGTGGTGGTGGCACCATGGGTCACACGTGGTGACAGAGAGTAAACTCCTGCCATGGTTTTCACACACATTGGTCCTACTGGGCTGACGCGCTCGTTAAAGTCAATTACAGCATGATTTAGTTTAAGGCAGCAGCTCACTTTAAACGTAATTACTTTCCCCTGAAGCTTTCCATGGGAGGGTGGTTTCAAAGTGCGGGTGGCTCCTTTTTTGCATCTCGCTTCTTTTCCTGGAGGAGCTTAGGTGAACCCAAGCGAGAAAACACCCCAATTTCTTGCGTTCCTGCCAGGCGTGGGGCAAGTTTAAGGTAAAAGGTGTGAAGAACGGGAGGCAGGACTCCAGTTTTCTGCTGAGATCTGAAACGCCCATCTCTGCTGCTGCGTCGCGTTACCGTGTTATCTGATGGAATAGCTATCAACGGCAGCTACGGAAAATCTGTGTAAGCTATCTGCAGCCTGGCAG
>JAHREE010000285.1:5750918-5843159 GCA_033628505.1 Tringa tobata
CATCCAGATTTGCAGCCGGTGGTTTCACGCTGACACGGCAGCCCCGAGAAATTAATCAGCGTCCACGGGGCCGGGTAGGGGGATCCAGCCCCGGCTCAGGGTCGCCCGACCGCCCCTGGAGAGGTGTCACTCGTGGGCTGGGGACCGGGCTGGGGTCCTGGGGACCGGGCTGGGGTCCTGGGCACGGCCGGCGGCGGTGGGAACTACCGAGCTCGCCGTCCGGCGGTGGCTGCGGAGTTTTAGTGGCTGGCGTGTAAATATTTACGGTGGGTAAACAGGGCCGGTGTCTGCAGGCAACAAGTGTACGTTTCTCTAAACCCCAGCTGCAGTCTCGGGAGTGATTGCTTTTATTTTTTTTTTTTGGCCTTTTTTTTTTTTTGTTTTCGGTCGATTCTTTATAATTTCCTGTTCCCTCTTTTTCCCTCGGCCCTTCCTCCTGCTCCCTTGCCCTGACAATGCACAAAGAGCAGGCTGCAGTGGGTGCAGGCAGCTGCCTGCCATGTGGGCTGCTGCCAAAGCCACTGAAGCAGCAAAACCTACAGGGCTCGGGCTCTCCTGGGGCTCTCGCTGCGCCCGGGGCGAGGGGCTGCGCTGACCCCATAAACCCATCCCTCCTTCCACCGCTTTGAACCCTCTGGATGTCCCCCCCTGTGCGGCTTCTGCCTGCGCCGGAGGCTGGGTCTGCTCCATGAACTTTGTGTTTTGGGTCAGCTGAAGAATTCACCCGAGAGGACAGTGCTGCTGGAGGTGATCTGGGCGATTGGGTATTTATTTCCTAACGCCGTCCTTTTGGTTCCCAGGCGTTTATGGCTTGAACTCTTTCTGCCACCTCACCCTCAGTATTCACACGAAGCAAAGGTTGGCTCTCTGAATGCCTGAAAACGGCAGGGTTTTGCTGATTCGGGTATTTTTAATCTGATTTTGGTGGATGTTGTGTTCCGTTGGTATTCCTTGGCAGCGTGGGGTGAGAGTTTTTCCATTTAGCGTAGGGTTTTTATCAGCTAATCTAAGTTTTAGTTTACCACGTGCTTTTCAGATAAAGGTCTGATGCTACTAGTAATTCATAAAGGGAAAGAATGTGAGTTGAGACAACTGGGTGAATTTCCATGTCTTTTGAAATTGGCGACAAAACTCCTGGAGGGCTTTAGTGAAGCCATGCTTACCTGGATGGCTTTAGTGAAGTCATCCTTAATTCTCTGAATTTCACTGCTCACTCGTTGGGTGATTTTGGGGACCTTGTTCAGCCTCCCGTGTGCCCTGGGTCTGCCTGGCTCTGTGTGGGAGCCGTGCCCTGGGTGGGGAATAGGGTCAGCAAGGCTCGCAGAGTGTTTTGAGACCAAGTTCCAAGATGCCATTGGAGGGAAGGGAAGTTCTGTGTGTGACAATATTTTATAACTTCAATTGAGTAAGTTTCAGTATGAGAGAGACTTGCAAAATGCGTTTAGTTTATTGAAAGCAAATGCACTCAAAAGCCCAGTTTGTTGTTGCCAAAAGGGAAAAAGTAGAAGCTATTTTTGGTGCGAGAGAGGAGATGGGGCACGCACATGTCTGGGGCAGGAAAACACTGGTACTTTGTTCTTCTGGCTTCATGTGGGTGGTGGTTTCTGTTATTTAGCTGTGTGTTTCTGCCAAGTTGCAAAACATACCTGGTTCTGAAAACCCTGCGGAGGTCAGGGCCGGCTCTGCGGAGCTGGTACCGGGCCCCTATGAGAACGCCTCCCACGCCGGCATCTCCAGCGCCGGAGAAGTGGGTGGACGCTTCTGGCTTCGCACCTTGGAGTGCCAGGGAGGTGACTGGCATTTTTTCGCGACGGGATCTGGACTGAAACCATAAACTTGTTTCACGCAAGCCACCGAACAGCTGCTGCTTGGCAATACCTTCCACTCGCTAATGGCTGTGGTTGGATTTGAACCAAGTTGCCTCGAGTGGAGGTTGTACCGGTCCCTGGAGCCGTCCTGCGCTAAATCCAAAGGGGGTTTGGTTCAGGCTGTGTTTGCATCTTGTAATTAGGAGATCCAGTCTGGTAAAGGCAGTCCTGTTATGATTGGTGAGGAAGGCGTGTGTGCAGCTGTGCTGAGAGCTGCATGTGTTAAGAGAGCCACCCGTCTCATCTCCTTGGCAGCTCTGGACCGCGCTGGCTGGAATTGGGTCATGGGAGATGTCTTTATCTTTCCTGACATGGCTGTAAATTATTTGTCCCCTTGATGTCCCCTGGTGTTGCTCCTACAGCTGGTTCTGGTTGTTAGAGGCCTCTGCTGAAATACAGTCCTGTTTGTGGTCAGGTCATCCTGGGAAAAACCTGCTTGAAGTCAACTGTAATTTACGCGTTTGAGATGCTGTCATCTTCAAAGCTCTTTGGGGAGGAGGAAAGTTATGGTCTCCCCAGTTTCTAGACGAGTAGGTAAGGAAGGAGGATTAAATCAGTAAAGTTTCAGAGGAGGGTTTTGGCTGGCTAATTTGAGCTGCTGTGAAGGTGCGTGGGTTTGAGAGGGCCTGTGTTTGGAGCGCAGCGCTACCCATCCCTAACCCGGTGTCTCATCCTGACCAGACAACTAGACATGTCTGAAAATCGAGGCCAGGGAGGTTACATGAAGTTCAATGTGTCAGAGCAAGTCTGCTGGAGAGCTGGTGAAGAGGAGTCTCTTTCCCCACGAGTGCTTTGCCTGTTCAGCGTGAGGCCTCGTTACTCCCAGTGACAAAGTACCGGTTCCCTCCCGGCTTCTGTGCCGGCAAGCAGTGATCCCCCAAATGCAGACCACGGGCTAGATGCAGGGGCACTCGAGGATGGAAATCCAGGGCAATGTGTTCCTAAAAGGACCATTATCTTCGTGCAGCTGCATTTGTATGAGCTGTGGCTCGCTTTAGTTCTCACTGAGAGATTTCAACAGAGAGCAGGGTCAGCTCTAATGGAGCTAGAAATGAGGTGTAGCAGCACCCAGTCGCCTCCGTGATTAGTGACTGAGGATTTTGCAGCTGCTTACGGATTTGGGCATCATGAAATCGTGGATTCTCATCTAGGATGCTGTGGCATAGGCTCTTGCATGGCTTTGAAGGGCTCTTGCTGTGTATTATCATAGGAAGGTGGTGGAGGATTGCTGTTTATGGCTGGACTTGTGCTGGCACACAGGCGTTGGCCTCCAGTTTGCCCTGTAATGTCAAAGGGATAGATCCTTTCATAACAGTAGAAAATGGAAATGAGTATCATTTAATGCGTGTGGCTACAGCAGAGACACTTTCTAAAAAAAAGGATTGAAGAGGGGAGCTGGACCTCCTGAGCAAAGGGCATGGAAATGCCTGCAAGAGGCTGGTCAGAGTGAGGGAGGGATCTGGTGGGAAGGGGAGGAGGAGAGCAGAAGGAAATGAGTGATTTGGCAGTTTTGGGAAGTGAACCCTGACCTGTGCACGAGGCAGCAGCAGGGACTCTACTGGGAATTGAGAAATCTGGGTTGCACCCCCAGTCCTGCTGCCCACCCCAGTCATCACTTCCCTTGTTGAGGCCACCAGCTCTCCCTTCCTGCCAACCTGCTGCTGGCAGCTGGGGACACCAGAAGGAGAGGAGGGTGCCCAAGGAGAGGGTGTCCCTGGTGAGCAGGCAGGGCTCTACCCCTGCCATCTACGCTTTGGGAAGTTCAGAGATGGGACGTGGTTGTGGCTGGGCAGGCAAGAAGAGACTGTGATTGCTGCGGACCTTCCTGCTAACAGTATGTGCTTGGGTGCTGGACCGAATTTGGCTTTGAGATGTCCAGAGAGAAACCCTGCCTGCAGGGGAGGGGTGACTGGTGGAGGAGAAGCATTAAAGACCGAGCTAGATGGCTGTGGCCGTGATTGCTACCATGGTGCTGGTGCTGGAGGAGAGCTGGGGTGTGGGGGGATGTCAGGGAGAGCAAAGCAATCGGCAGGGTTATGTGCCTGCTGGGTGGCATGGAGGATGCTGATAATGGTTAGTGCTCTCAAGCGCTTTATAGCTGCGGAGCACTGAACAAACATTAACGAATGTAAAGGATAGCAGCTTTGTCTAGTTACAGAGAAGGGAAGTTAACTCCAAATTAACTTTATGATCCGTGAAACTGAGGGTTATTTAAAAAAATAATAATGTAAATGGAAATGCTGAAGTTTTCCAGAGTCGCTGAGTACGCTGCTTGTTGTTTAATGCCTTCCATTTTTTCACTCCCAGTCTGTGTTTTTGGCTCGGGAACAAATTACAAGCAATATCAGCTTACGCTTGGATTTGAACCCACATTACTCTTAGTCAGCTGAAATATTTCCCCTTATCGCCGCTCCCATAATGTTTATTTTAGACCGGATAGCATCATGGCTTTTCTGTTAGCTGTAGGGAAGAAGCCAGTCTTTGAAACAGCCCAGCACCTTGGAAAAAAAAAAAAGATCCAAAGCCGGTCTGGTTTCTGAATGAGATACAGCTTCATTTTCCACTGAGAGCTTTATGCAAGGCTGTATCCCAGAACGGTTCACGGCATTAAAAACCCAGGAGGCGGCAGATGGATGAATTGCTGACAGATTTAAAATCGTATGACAAACATAAAGCATTCAGACGTGAGGCCAAGGCGGGAGGAAGGTTGCAGGGGGAGGTGGAGGCAGAAAGGTCGAGTAAGTTATTCTGGGCAGGAGGAGATGTGCAGGCGAAGGCAGACTCCAGTGGGTTCAACCTACAAGGGGAAGGGAAGGTCTTCCAGAGGAGGGATGTGGCGAGGAGCCTGCTGCCATCAAAGGGCAGGGAGCCCTCCGTGTCCTGGACCGGTGGTGGGAGGAGGATGAGGAAGAGGAGGAAGGGGGCCAAGTCCAGCCTCGCCAGTGACGCTGAGGCCAGGAGGAGTGGGGCTGCCCTGGGAGGGGACAACGTGGCGGGGTCCAAATGGTTTCCTCCTGTGGGAAGCGGTCCAAGGGAGGGTGCCAGCGCCCAGGGAGGCAGGGGACGTGTGGGTATTGTCTCTGATAGCTGCAGCCCCGGCTCTCCTGGTGCTGCGTGTGTCGAGGGAGGGAGAGCCGGCAGGATTTCCTCTCTGCGGCGCTGGCTCCCGGGTTAATAACTAACCAAGCAGTCTAGGTTTATCCTTTCATTGTGGAAGCGAATTATTTACATAATACCACTCCGCGTAATCTTTATTTAGCATTGTTTCCCTGGCGTAACACTGGACAGAGTGGCGGTGCCCAGAAATGCAGTTTTGGCCCAAATACACGAAAAGTTAACCCTTCCCGTCCGGGTGTGCTTCACCCAGCCCATGCCAGGGAACTGGCTCTAAACTGAAGAAATACTCCAGTGGTGTGGCCATCTGTCATGTAGTTTTTGGAATCTCCATGTCTTCTAAACCCTGTTTTCTGCAGGCTTTGGGCTGGTGCTCTGTTCTGGTACTTGAATGCTTCTCACCAGCTTCCTGAGCAACACAGTTAAGGTTTGTCCTGTGCGTGTTAGGGCAAGAGAGTGGTTTGTGTTGCGTTCTTCTGTGTCTCTATGTTAAAGAAGACAGAAGGAAAGAAATGTGTCAGCCTGTGGGTGGAGTATGACAGGATTTGGGAAGGTTCCTGGTGCGGATCATCCCATCGTCTGTGATCAGTCCCTGAGGACTTGCTGTCTCCCAGGCGGGCAGGTTTTGTCCTCCTCAGGGAGCGTGTAACTGGAAGGTCTGGAGGCTTAGGTGGTCCTGTGAAGAGCTGGGGCCTGATTATTGCGGCACACTGCGGTGAGGGACCGAACCCCGGGCTTGGCTTTTGGTGGGATGCGGTGGGAGAGCGAACGGGTGAGTAGGATGGCAGGCACAGCCCAGCTTTGTGAAAATCTGCCTGTACCTCTGGCTGTGCAGAGCTGGCTGGAGAGGGTGGAGGGTGTCTTTCCTCTACGCTGCGGGATGTGTGGGCTTTTAACAAGCTGTGGCAAACAATGGAAAGTTGGCTTTCTTCTGAAAATATTTTAAAACCTTATAAAACGACTCCAGCAGCTACGTTTTTATAGGACCAGGTCTCAGCTGTGTGGTACTTGATCACTTCGTAAATAGCTCAGTCTTTGGCCTCTGCAAACTTCTCCAACACGTACTTCCCAGCGCCGCAGAAGCACTGGTTAGCACATGGTTTATTGGTGGCAGCACCTGGCTCATATAGCAGAAGCACTTTGCAGCTCTGCGTAAGTGTTTACTGCCGTTTGCCGCGTGATCTCTTTGGCCTGATGTTGCGAAGGAGCTGGTTTCAGGAAGGCTGTGAGTCCCCAGTGATTTACAGTGGGTTACCCGGTGGTACGCGCACGGTCCAGGCTGGCCGTTGGCATGCGATGGCCTCTCCCGTCAACCTTGCGGGAGGGCGATGCAGATCCCGTGTTGGTGAGGTGGACGTTACCCGATCAAGCCTGAAACTTGCTGGAACAAAGGTGGCTTGTTAACACCCTCCTTGAACCAGTTAGGCCTGGCAGGGTGCGTTGGATCAGCGCTGAGACGCGTGACTGCAGCATTCCCCATCCGCTGCTTGAAGCCCTAAAGCTTTGTCTACTGACTCGTCGAGCCCCGGCCGTTACCGTCATGCGATTCATGATATCATGTGGTATGTAAATCCTGGGTGTGTAACAGAGCAGTGGTGTTCAGTATCTCAGCCCTGCGCTCGGGAAGCTTCTCCAGTCGTTTGCCTGGGGGTGTTTTTCCATTGGGACCTTAACTAACTGTCCCGTCTTCTCTGGCGCGGGAGTTCCTTCTGTTTGGTGAAGGGGACGACTCTTTCTTGTTGGAAAGACTTCCTTGATCAAGCTCTTGTTTTTCTGCAGGCACCACGTCACATAATTCCATTAATAAACTTTTCAAGCTCCATTTTGAATGCATTTGCAGCTTTTTTGGTTGTTTTTTTTTTTGCCTTTGCTGCAGAATTTCAAGCTCATGCCAAAGTCTCAGCTTCATTTCTAGGTCACCGATCTGCCCTTTCATTTCCCCCCTCGCGCTGAAGCTGGCCGGCTTGTTTTGATTTGGTAATATGTGAGGTGGTGTCCACAGACAAAACCAGGCAGGCCAGTGAAATTCATGTTTCCCTGCAGCCTTGTTCCTGTTGTGTGTGTGTGCGTGAATAATAATTTCCAAATGCTAGACCAGAGGTGGTTAAAAACTGTCAAAGAAATAAAACGCAGCAAAGTCTGCGTTACAGGAAACTGTGTCCAGTGTTTTGAAAAAAACCCAACAAACCTCTCTGAACTGGCAGTGGAAAAAGCCTTCAGTATTCTCATTTAAGGCTTTCTAGTCTTAAATGTGGCTTAGTTGGGAGGTGCTGACGAGGCAGCCTGAGCACACCCAGGTGATGCAGGAGGCTGGTTGCCTCTGGCTGTGTGCAGGGGCCTGGGGCTGGTACCGGTGCCTTTCTGTGCTTGCTCTGCAGAGTTGTTTGGGATCTTTTAGCTGCTGTTGAGATGTTTTTGCATGATGTGGCACGGGCACCTGGGCAGCTAGCTGGGCTGCGGGCTTGTGGCTGGAGTTGCTGAGCGTGACTGGCAAAGGGCAGAGGGGTGAGAGGCTTCTCTGCAGCCCGAGGGGACGCTTGAGTGGATGTGAAGAGCTGGAAACAGGGTCTGTTGCTTGCTCTGAGTTGAGTACACGTGTGTGTTTTTGACTGAGCTGCACGGCAGTGGATGTTCAGAGGAGATTTTATGCAACTCCGGTGTTGGGACTGCGGAGCAGTTGTCATGTCATCAGTTAGATGCATTGAGCATCTTTATTTTTGGAGCAAATGATCCTGCTGACAGCATGTATAGGAGGTGTCAGTCAGCCCTTTTTTCTTCTTCCTCTCTCTATTTTTTTTTCTTTATTTGTAGGTTTTAGTTTTGGCTTTGCTTTGCTCTCTTGACAGGGCAAATGCTAAAAAATTTTGTTGTGATTTTTGATGTCTACGTGTCTTAAGATGCCATGATTAGAGATGCACGTAAAGAGCTGCTGCGGTTTTGGTCCAGAACCCAGCCAACTGCCAGCAGCGTTCCTGAGGGCTGTGTGGTGATGGACTGAGAAGCACTGCAGGATTTTGGGTTTTCTCCAGCATTATGAAACAAAAGTAGAGAGAGATGTCTGTGCATACCTTAAGGGTTGTGTTTTCGTTTCAAATCTCTTGCTGTGGAAAGCTAAGGTTTGCATCTTTTCCACTGAGATTGGCGCTCATGAAACCTAGAGCGCATCTATGAATGTCCTTACACTCTGCCAACAGCAGGTGAGAGCTGAGAAACGGGGAGTTTGGTTTGCCCAGAGGTGGAAGAGTCGTTCTGCAGAGGCAGACATGAGTTTGCAGGCTCCCTGGTTGCTCCTGCTTCCCTGCCAAAGACGGTGTGAGTTTTGCTGTCCCTTCCAGTGAGACAAGAACTTCAAGCTCCATCTGTGGCTTGTTGTTTTTTTTTTAGTGGTGTTTTTTTTTTTTTCTTGCGTTTTGTTCAGTTGGGCTCTTTGAATGTCTGTGGATTTCTTCTCGGCAGGAGGCTTTATTCCCCACACAATGTATTATTGTGTTTGTCTTGCTCTAGTTCCTTGTTTCATGCGGAAACACCTTGAACCTTTGCCTGAGTTGGAAGATGGGTGCAGAGTCAGACCCCTGGCTGCAGGCGCGGGGCCGTTCCAGGAAGAACGTGTCCGTGCACGACTTCAGCCTTGAGTTACCCCGTTGCTGCTCCAGGCGTTAGAGGTGTTTGGCCAACGCAGGCACTCCCCTGCGTCTTCATCAGGCAGTCTACACGTACTTCTGTTTCACAGAGGCTGATCCCTAGGGTAAAGAAGGCTGTAGCCAGAAATAAGTGAGTGTTCACACTTGCCTTTATGAACTTGTTGAGTATTTTGCCAATTAATTCTTAGGTAACTGAGGCTGAAATCCCTACTGTAAAGGAGACGGCCAGGAATGCTGCTGACCTGGGGCCTGATCCTTTCTTCACTCCCTCCAGTTTTGCATAAACTTGGTAAAGGTGCCTGTACTCTCTTTGCCCTTCGCAGTTTTCTCTCCAAAGCCTCTCAACCGGCAGAAGAAACGTCTAAATAAATACAGCAGCTTCTCCTTGCAGTCTTGCCAAGTCAATTTAGTGTGTGTGTTGAGGAGGCAGCGCAATTAGTTACGGAGACAAATGGGTCTTCTCTGTGTTCTGTGCTCCTGTCACACGGCAAGCTCCGAGTGTTGCGATAAGCATAACAGTGAAATCTGTATTAAGCAACCAATTAAGGCATCTGCAGAAGGAGGGAAAAGTAGCAGCTTAATATTAACTTGCTAAGAAAGGTGGAGCTGAATTCTATCTTTTAATGGGTTTGGGTCTGTCAGACAAGGGTGATTCCTTCTGCTTTTTTTTTTTTTTGTAGCGTCTAGCTGACTTTTTTTAGGCTGTATTTTTGAGGTATGAGGGCTTTGGTTTTAGTGCTGGCTAAAGGAGTTTGCCACCTCACTGTCCCTCACTGTGTTCCTATCCCAGTGCTTCTGCCTCCTGTTATTTTTGACCCGAGTAGTTGAATGGATGTCTTTTGGTTGCGTTGGGGTTGCACAGCTTTGGGGGTAGTAGCCCTCAGGCAATATTGGTGGAAGTTACGTCCATTCCTGCTCGTGGTCTGGCCAGCTGAGAAGCTCTGTGGCATTTGCTCCTTTTCCGTGGGCTGGAAATGGACTGTCTGGTTCAGAAACGTGGCTGAGAGTTTCTGCTCCTCCGTGGCAGGGTTTGGGCTTCCCACATCGCCCTCCTAACGCCCGCTGCTGCTTTGTGTGAGCTGCCGGCTGCGATACCTTTGTTCCCTGGATCTTCCTTGTGCTCCCCGGGAGACTCGAGCGGCCTGTGATGTTGTGCCTTCGGCCCTGTGTATCCAGGGGAGAGCTGAGGGATGGGAAAGTTGGTCAGATGCCTTCTTCTGCACTCTCTGGCAGCTTCTGCGAGCATCAGTCGTGGCTCAGTTAGGCACTTGATGAACAGAAAATGAGAGAGAGAGAGAGGAGGGTCCTTTTCCCAAGAGAGTTTAAAACTGCTCTTCTACAGGATCTTTGCTGAATTGCAAATTGCTATTTCCCTCCCACTTCTTTTCTAAATCTGCTGCTGTTCTATGCTAGAAGTGCAGTAGTTTTTACTGGTGGGCTCTAGTTTTCATGGCTGAATGTGTATTGCAGCAGATTTGTAAGTAACTGACGCGACATTGATCATAATTGGGCAGAGTGTAGCTAATGACACTTTAAATATTTACTTGTTGGGGGAAATGCTGTAACACACAGTGGTCTTTTCCCAGGCACTGGAATAGATTAACAAGATTGGGCTGTATTTGTCATGGTGTTTGGAGAGACAGACAGCTTTCTGTCACTTCTTTGACTGGCAGGTTTTGAGTTTTTAAGACAAAACAGAGTTTGTGTTTCTTCCTCCACTCAAAACCAACCAAACAAAAGCCAGGTGGGGGGCAAATCTCGCATGCTTTCTGCTTATTTCTGCCTGAAAATGTATCTTCTTGATGTGTCATTAACCTGGTTGCTCTCTGGTGCTATTTTTAGCAGCCTTATGATCTACGGACAAGGACCTCTTCCAGTAAGCATTTGTGAGCAGCCCAGGCTGGGGCAGGGGGGCATTTGTGCAGAGCCCGGGGTGTCCCGGGGCGGTGGGATTCTCCCTGCCCTGCTGGGGGGGCCCGGAGGAGCTGGACACAGCACCCCCATCCCCAGTCCCACATAGGGAAATCTGTGTAAAGCATTACTCTTCCATTCCTGTGGCCATGGTAACCGACTTGGATACATCAAACTTGACTAATTAACCTAATGGAGAGTCGTTTCCAGGCTGAGTCTCTCCCCCCGGATTTCAGAGCAGAACTTGTGTTGTCTCATCCACCACCAGCCTCCGGGGCCAGTGCTGACTTTATCAGGGTGCAGATTTCTTTCCTGGGTCTGTGTGACCTGGGGAGGATGTCTCTGAACCAGACTGATGTCTCGGGTGCTTCTCTTGCTCTGCATTCCCCTCTCATTTTATGACCTCTCAGATTCCCAGGAGAGGAAGGTCCCAAACTCAGATGGGAAGAACTTGCTGTGATTTCCTCCTTCTGGTCCGAGTGAGATGAAAGTGAATCCTTTTCTGTATCTCTTCTGTTTCTGTACTGCACTACAGGATCTCTGCCATCCCAACTGTTACTGTTTAAAACCTGGTCAAATCCTCAGGCTTGAGGCAAAACAGCACATCCTGGAGATGTCTGTGCATGTCTTTGGGTTTCCTCATCTTGATGTACTATAGTTAAAGGCATCACTACTTTGCACTGTTTCTCCTGGGTTTAATTATTATCTCGGTGATTGGAGCTGCAGACTGCAGCAGGGACTTAAGAGTTCAGCCTCAATTAAAAACCATCCTGTGCCAGGCAGATAGCGGCAGGCAGCACTGCTATTCTCAAGTGTCTGCAGCAGTCCATCTAAACACCATGTGATCTGTTCAGTTGAGAAATCTGAGTAGGCAGAAAGCAGTTTCTGGGATAAACCTTGTGAGTGCTTCTCAAAATAGCCTGAAAGCAAGGTTTTGCGTTCCACAGCCGCTCTTGGTCCTTGAGGCTGCTCAGAATTTTAGGTGGATTACTAAATATTGCTAACCTCTGATCCTCAAAAATCATGAGATTCTTTTTTTTTTCCTTCTTTATTCTTTTTGATGCTGCCTCTGGTGTGTTTGAACTTAAAAGGATTTGCGTTTTCATGTCTTTTTAGGCTTAATTGTAAGTATTGGGACCTTCCTTGCTTGTGGTTTCAGCTTTTTATGTGTTTCAGCAAAGCTGAAATCGCCGTGCAGTTGATGACCTCGTGTTTGACCCTTTGAAACCTCTTGGGCAGCCCGGCAAACAAATGTGCTGTGAGAGGAGCACATGAGAGTAGCCTGAGCCATTACGCTGGTCAGTCATTGACTAGGACTCTTGTTTTTCTTCCTTTGAAGATCTGCTTAATCATTGGCATCGCAACCCCCACTGTGCTGGGCACCTGGAGGGGTTCGCTGGCAGCTCCCCATGACGTCCTGGGTGACGTGGGAGATGGCAGGGGGACTTTAGAGAGTCCAGTGCTGTAATCAGGTTTTACTGGAGAAGAGATTGTCATTGATATCCCTGGGATTTGGCATCTATATAAATACACGAGCCAAGCTCTATTTAAGCGTGTAGGTTCACGTCAGTTCATTTGTCTGGGAGCAGGGTAGGGAGCATCCCACGACAGTGGTCCTTCAGTGTAATTTCCATTCCCAGTATAAAACATAGATGCTGATGAGGTGGGACTTGAGAAGTGTAAATCCCTGTAAATGCCAGTGCAGCTGGATGGAAGTGAGTGCTTCAGACGTGGCTGATTTCAGACCTGATTGAGAGATGGGGAAAGTATCTCTCACTGCGTGGCTGAAACTGGTATTGTCACACTGGTGGAGAATAGTGCCTACTGAAGGTTTGTGAAGCAGCTCTGAGATCTCACGACTGAGTTGGTTTTCCACCCTTATTTGCTGTAATACCTCTGAACCTTCAGGAGATGCTGCAGAACTACCTTCGCGCGGGAGAAATGAGAATTGTTTCTTTCTGTTGTGGGGGAAAAAAAGTCTGCTTGTGTCAAAGGCTTGTGATCCTTTAGCTTGTGGCTTGGAAAAACGGGAGAAAATTGGTTGTGAGGGCTGACTGGCATGTGGAGAGGGTAAAGTCCTGGCTGTCTGTGGGCCAGGAACTTCTGTGTCCTTCGTGTGTGTGTTGTGTTGGTGGAACTGAATTTCATTGGCAAAAACGTGGTTTGAACGAATATCTTAAATGCACTCTGAATTGCTTGCCTAAAGGGTGATTTTAAGCTAGGTTTCCAGGAGCATCCCTGCTCTTGCTCTGCCTTTGCTCTGCTCTCCCCTCCTGGACCGGCTGTCTGCCTGAGAGGCATCTCTGCTGAGAGCGGTGTGTGTTTCACGCTCGCCGTGTTCTGAGCAAAAGCCATGAAAAATGTCATTCGGATGCCAGTGATTGGAGGTAGCTCTAGAAAATAATTTTCTGCTGGTGGATAGTCCCAAACTATTTCCCTCCACCCCCCACCACCCCTTCCCCAAAACAAAAGAAGAGATGAAAGGATTCATTAGGAATTATTCACTCAGCTCTGCCGCCTGTCTGAGATCTGGCTGTCTGCGTTCATCCCCCAGCCCGGGGAGGGTCAGAGGGCATCTCCCTGGGGAGGATTTGCTGTTGACTGAATTGCACTCTGTCATTATCCTGCTGGATAACGAATGCAGTGGCCTCATTGGCACCGGCTTCAGAAAAAGCACGGTCATCTGCATGCGGCCT
Organism: Tringa tobata; assembly: GCA_033628505.1. Lineage (NCBI taxonomy): Eukaryota > Metazoa > Chordata > Aves > Charadriiformes > Scolopacidae > Tringa > Tringa tobata. Next base: position 5,764,149 of record JAHREE010000285.1, read on the forward strand.
TGAGGCGAGAGGGGAAAACCTAAGGAGAGCGGCGTGGAAAACCTCATCTTGTGGGAAAAATACGGGACGGATCCAGGAGGTTTGGCACAAGGGTTTGCTTCCTGCGTGATGCTGAACAGGTCTGTAGCCACTCTGGACCTCTGTGTTATCTTCCTCTTCCTCGGGAGGTGGGGAGACACAGCAAGAGGGTTTAAAGGACAAAACCCCTTCTGATGGGGTGAAGCTAGTTAGATTTGCTCCTGTTTTCCTCAGTGGAAAATGTGGCATGCTTGTGAAACAGTTTGAGATCTTTTTAATGAGATTTAAGCCATTTTTTTTTTCTCTGTTTGTTTTTGTTTTGTTTTCAAATAGGTTTCCTGAAAGAAAAACATACAAATCCCCCTGAGCTAATTGGTGTGTGATTTGAATTCAGCTGCTACCTTGGAAGAGCTTTTCCAGCAGCTGATCCGAAAACAACCTCTCCCACAATATTGTGGGTTGTCAGTCAATGCTAAAGGATCTTGAAGCTGCTGGTGGGGAGGAGAGAGATGTGTTTTGTTTGATATGCTGCATCTTTTAGTTCAAGTGTCATAAAATACTCGAGATGTGTGAAAAACACCCTAATGGAGAGGGGCTATCAGAGGGGATGAAAGTCTTGGTGCCTGTGAATGAGTAAGAAACAGTTGTGGGTGCTGGAGCCCGTTGGGCTGGCTGAGGAAGTAGATAGACCTGAAGAAAGTTTACATTTTAAGCACCAATTTTGAATGATACCCACTGCCCTGTGCCTTGATCTTCTGGCAGCCGCAGGCTTAGGATGGCTTGAGGCTGTGCCCTTCCAGCATGTGGTTGGACATTGCTGAGCTGCACGGGGGTGGCCAGATGCAGCCCTGTGAAGTAAAGTATTAAGCTTCAAATGTTGGCCCTCATTGCCTTTAGGCTAAGTCGGTTCCCTGGAAGATGCTGTGATAAAATTGCTGGCCCAGGTAATTTGCATCCTGATGATGAGCAGCAGAGAGGAGAGCAAGAGTTTGTGTCTCTGCTTATTGCTGCCATCCGTCTTGCAATCAGGAATTTATGAAATGGCCTTTTGTGTTACAGAGCAGTGTGTGTGAGTGCATATTTAAGTGGTTAGCAAATATATCCAGTTGCTAGATTGGATCACATCACCCTCTAACAAATATAGACGGTGATGGGTCACATCTGGGTGTCCTGACAGTACAGTACAGGAGGGGAGGTAGTCTTAGCGAGTTTTAAATCTTATATCTGAAGCAGGGTAATAATTGCTTGAAATCACTGTAATTCTGCCACCGGCATTAAAGGTTGTAAAATTATCTTGTGCTGTAATAAAATGAAAAAAATACAGCTGCCTGGAAAATTCTTGTTGCTGTAATCCAGCACAAAGTGTGTGGGACTGGTTGTGAATCAGTTTAATTGCTTTTGGGGGTCTGATCCTCCAGTTCCTCACTGCTGCCAGAAATCCTCCTCCGAGGGACGGCTGTGTCCGGGCTGGTGTTCAGCGGTGCGGTGCATGACCAAGTAGTAGCTTGTAGCATTTATGAACTAGGGCAGAAGTAGATCCCTTTATTCAAGGCAGACTCGCATAAGCCTTCAGTACTATACACTAGGCCCCAAATTTGCCTACGTTATAAATAAGTATGTGGCTGTGTGCTTGTGTGTGTTTCTTTTTTTAAGCTGAAGGCAACCCCTTAAGCTCTTTTCTGCAGGTCTGTTCAAGCTGGGGCATGGGGAATTCCTAAGAGGATTATCGTGGTTTACTTGATACAGAACTTGAACTTGAGCAATGGCTTATCTTATCAGTGATAAAAGACATGGAAATGAAGTTTACGTAACCGAGGAGGCCTTGAACATGGCTTTTTTTTTATTTCCCTGCTGGAATGACAGATCTCCTGAGTTCTTCCCCGCTCACAATTGCAGTCTTTTCTGTTATCTGGCACTTACTGCCCGGGTACCGCCGGTGATAATTTATTTCCAGTGCTGTGTTTGGAGCTGTTCTCCAAGAAAAGAAAAAGAAAGGGGTGGAGGGGGAGGGCTGCAGAGGCTTAGGGCATTGCTGCTTTTGCAGGAAAGCTTTGTGTCCAGGCTGGAGAGACTGGTGCCGATCACGGCTTGGTCACAAGCTTCTGCCTTACACTGATCTGGGCAGGTCACTCGAAGAACAGCAGAGAGCAGAGCCACTTCACCAGGGGGCTGGGAGCATGGGACTGGAAAGTCTCTAAAAGTTGTGAGTAAACTTGAGCCTGAGAACCAGAAAAGGTGCATGAATAGGGAAAGGTGCCCAGTCTGTTCCCAGTGAATCAGAAAAAGCAAACAAGTGGGGAGGGCCGGGATAATCTCTTTGGTGGCAGCTAGTAAATAAATGCAGACAAATGTCTGCTGCTGACTGATGGCACTGATACAGGATGGGACAGAACATTTGTGCCCCCTGACTGGCCTGAGCATCGTGGCACAGCTGCTGTCTCGCCCCCTCGAGCAGGACAGGCTGTGGCCACCTCCTTGTCTCCCCCTGGGGCACGGGGACTGGCTCTCAGCCCCCCTGAACTGTGCTTTGGAGGGGGAGATACCAAAGAGCCAGCACAGCAGATGTTAGGAAGAGGAGAAGGAGCCCTTCCAGCCTGCTGCTGAGTTTGGGTGGGTTTGCTTGCCCCGGTGTCCTACACCTGCCTCGGCTGTGCTGCGTGGGAGGAATTTTGTTTTTTAAGCTCTGGCTGTCACAGATAGTGACAATGCCACAGAGGTCCAGGCTGCGCTGTTCTTCCCACAGAAGGACTCGGCAGACAGTCGGAGGCTGGCAGGCTGACAGCACTTATTAGAGGTAACCTTCAGGAAATGCCACACGCAGCCCTCGCTGAGCTTTCTGGCTCCGGGCACATACAGTATTTACACCAGGCTTCTTGAGTTTCCCTGAAGGCTCTCAGCCCACAGCTGCCTCTCCGTGCTCTGCCACCTGCCCCGTGTCCTCCTGCTCCAGTACCCGGGGTTGGGACTGGCCACGGGGCTCCTCTGGCAGGACCCCACCACGCTGGAGAGGGTTGGTGACACCACCTCTTCCTCTGTGCGTGGTACAAAGGTCTTCTCCTGTGGCCTCCTAAAGGAGGTGCTTGTGGTAATGGGCTTTTGGAGCCCTGGGTGAATCCAGCACCAAGTTTTCACGCTTGAATGTGCAGGGAATGAGGCGTGAAGAAGTGCAGCACCTGCACAGCAGCTCCTTCTTGAAATGCAAGGGAATTACGTGGGATCAGCTCTCCTGCCTGAGCAGGTGACTTGCTCTTATGGCTGTGTGTGGAGTTAAAAGGCAAAACCTAAGCACTAAGATTTGAAAACTTTCCTCAGGTTGTCTTGATAGTGTTTCTTCATCCCACATGGGGTGGGAGAAAGGAAATGTGATACTATTTTGTTCTGGTAAATGGCAGTGCTGAACAGTGGCGCCTGAAAGGCTCTGCGGTGACAGAGCCTGGACGGTGTGGGGAGGATGTGCCCCACACTGGGATGTGTGCCCCAAAGGAAGGTCAGGTATCTTCTCTGCTCCCTGGGAGAGAGGTTGGGGAATTTATAGCTGAAGGGTGGGATTATGGGATAGGCACGGGCCTGGCCTTGCCCTGCTGCCCCCAGAGTCGGTGGCTCATGTGTCTTCTACAAATGAGGAGTGACTTTCCCAGCAGAGGCTGGCTGGAGGCTGTGCTCGGGTTCAGCTGCTTGATCCACCCACTCTCATCCCACTGCTTGTAGTGCACAGAAGTCATGTGTTTGAAGGGCTCCCTTCAGCGAAGGATCAGCTGTGATCTACCATATGAAGAGCAGAAAACTGCTGTCCCCCAGGGTGCGACCCTTCCTGGGGACAGCAGGAGGTCACTGGTGCTTGGGGCCAGTGGGGGTTACGCTCCAGGATGCTCCAAAGCCTGTTTTGGCACAAGCATTTGCAGCGGGGGAAGCTTTCTCTCCCCACTACCTTGTGAGCATGGGGAACCCATGGAGGAGCATTAAGATCCCACTTTATTCTTGTTAATTTCCTGTATTACTTATTCTGTGAGAGGCTCATTGCTGGGACTTGCTCAGTGGGGAAGAGCAGGAGAGGCTGCCTCAAGCAGAGGTCCCTTGGCCATGTCAGCTCTGAATCCCCTGCTCCTCTAGTGTGGATTTAATTTCCACGGTGCTGGAAATGCTTCCCCAGTGCCCAGCTATCAATTGAAAAGCAGTGGGGGGGGAGGTCTGCAGGGGGGGTGGCGATGGTGGGGAATGACTTGTGGTCTCCATGGCAACCTAGAGACGATAAATGGATCAATGTGCTGTTCTGCACCATCTGAAACTCAAGCGGCGCTGGCTAAATCTGGGGGCTGCCTTTGCCTGCCAGATCCTGCTGTGGGGCCATTAGTGTGAGACGGCTCGGCAGGAGAACCTTCACCCAGCGTGACTCCCAGGACGGGCACTGGCCCTGTTTGCTGTGAATACGTGGTTTATACTGGAAACCCACGCTTGGCTCGGCTGAGACCGGTGGGGTTTTGGGTGTCTTAGTGCTGCAGCGCTGCATTGGGGTTAGGTGCTGTGATGGGCAACCGGCCAGGCATCCGAGTCCCAGGGATTTGGGAAGGGTAAAAGAGAAACGGCTTGTTTCTCCTCTGCCGCTTTTTAAAACCTCCAGCTCTTTCTGCACAAGCGAGAGGGAGATTTATGCTTCCCTTCCTGTGAGCTACAGGCTCAGGATCCTGGATGAGGTTTCGGTCGGGGCGGTGGGTAAGGGCAACTGCCTTTGTTCTCGCTTCTGCTTCTGGTGCTGCGGGTAAACAGAAGATCTGTCTTCTAAGCTGCTGCTCCACTGTTTTCACAGTGGCCAGATTTACTTAACAAAAGAAAATATTGATCTTTCTCCACTAGATTTCTTAAAAACTTATCTTGGTATGAAGTTTCCAGTCCAGTGCTTTTTAAACAAGAGTCTTTCCAGTGGCGAGGTCTCGTACGTGCTCTGGAGTCGCACCTGGCTCAGGGGTTCAACCAGGGACTCCCCAGTTCTTGGCCAAGACCAGGGGCTGGTGTTAATGGGGCCAGAGGAAGGCAGTGGCTGGCCTAGCAGCACTTCTTTAGTCCGTGCTTATCTGCCCGTGTGGTGGGATCCCAGGTGTCTCCTGGCACTTTGAGTTGCTGCAAATCAAAGGGGCCGCTTTCTTTTGGCATTGAGTTGGCTCTGGCGAGGAGGATCTGTGCAGGCAAACTCATGATCTGAGGCGGTGCCTGGCCTCTGCTGCTCTTGCACCTGGGGGCATCAATGCTTTTCCCTCACAAGGGGAGGAAAACTGTTGCTTTCCTTTCCATTTTACAAAGGGGCCTGGAGAGATGAGTTGCCAGAGGCTGCACCTGAGGCTTGTGATGAAGCTGGGAATCCATGCAGAGCTCTTAAGCTCAAGTTGTCTGCCCGGACTTATATGTGAGATGAAAACTGGTATCTGTAGGGCTTTTCTCACCTTGATTTCCAAATGCTTTTCAGGATGATTGGAGGGACTTGGATTCCTCAGCCAAGCCTGTTTGGGAAGGGATGCGGGTGCATTTCACTTCTAACTCGTGGTGTTATGTTTGCAATTTTGTTAATGCAGACAGGGAGACCTGCTGTCTGCAGTGGGGTGGAAAATCCCCAAAGTATGCTATGAAACCATTTGTCTGTTGTGGTTCTGTCTGTCCATCTCTGCCTGTAACCCCTGGCACACCCTGCAAGGCTCTTGATGGGTTGGTGGCCTCTGACACGTACAGGCACCCGTTTCAGAGATTGCTATTGCTGCTTGTAAAGGCTCACCTGTGGGACAGTCCGGGCAGATACCTGGGCTCATAATTCTGTGTGGTGCATCGCTGAAATGTCCAAGAAATCTGCCATCTCTGTTGCCTTACAAATAATTTATGGGTCTCTTGACTCCAAGCTCATAAAAATCGATAACTCTTCTTGGTTTGTGGTTTTTTTTTTTTTTTTTCCCAGCAGCAGCTTGGTTAAACTCTCCCATTCTTTTGAGCTGCTGATGTTGAAAGGCCGTGGCTTGTTCGCTTACCTGAGCCATGTTTTCTTTTTGCAGCAGAATTGATCCAGGCTTTTGCAGAGAGTTGTCTGTCGCTGTTCTTCACCAGGACGCCGGGCTCAGGGTGCCACAGGAGAGAATCATCCTCTGTTAAGCCTTTTCCATGGGCTGTTGCAAGTCTTTGCTGTTAAAACTCCTGCTCTGGGGCAAAGCTGGAGAGGTTGGAGAGGTGGAAGCATTTTGGTTTTATGCTCGAGCACTGTGGTACCAGCTAACAACAGGTTAAAGCGACTGCTGGAAGCGACTGGTTAGCCCAATAATTTGGATATGGATATGTTAATTTATTCCTGCAATTTCTAGGCCTGTCTCCGAACGGTGAAGCGCTCTGATGATCTTTGCTCCCTGTCAGGCTTGGGAACGAAGCCTGAAGTGTACCAGTAACAGCTGTGCCCTCTGTGTTGGGTTATTATCCTTTCAGAATTTAATAACGTGACACCCCTTTTTACTGGATAGCTTGTCCTTCCCTCTAGGAACAGATCGATAACAGACCTTGTATCTGCTATTTGGATGTAATTGCTAGTGTCAGCTGATGTCTGGTGCTGTTTCTCCAAACAGCCCTGGGAAGCGTGGTGGGCTGCGGGGAGTGAGGATTTCTCCAGCCCACTGCACCCTATCCACGAGCCTGAAATGAAGAGATGGGTTTGGAGAGAAGTTTTTCCACTGCTCCCTTCTTTTCCGGCTTGTGTTTTATGATACGTGGGCTGCATGTTGGGGAGGGAGCCAGGAGCCTCCAAAGACAGCGGCAGATAATGCGTGTGAGCCAGGACGCTGCCTTTGGAGGACTCCAAGGAAATTAAAGCTGACTGCTTAGTGATGGTCTTGCTCTGCAAAGCATACAGACTCTGCAGGTTAGCTATAGACGGAGGAAGGGTTTGGCTTTGCATGAGGAGCAGGCGAGAGGGCTCTCCATTGCGAACAACTTATTCTTCCTGAGTCTTTAGGGTAATTGGAGAGGGTAATTGCTGTACTTTCATGCATCTAATCCGTGGGTTGCCTGGGGAGGAAGGAGGAAATGATTCAAGTGCAGTGCGGGCGTTGTGTGTGCAGGTAGTAAAAAGGAGTTTACTCCAAGGCTGCTTGTCCCCTGCCTCGTTGTCCCCCTTCCTTGCTCAGGTTTCCTTCTGCCTGGTTGCTGGGAGCCTTTGCTGGGGTAACTGGTGGGATGCATAGCTGTTGGGAAGGAGAGTGTGAGCTGCGGGTAATCTTGAGGACTCCTTTTCAAGGGAGCGGTACATTTTTTGGTGAGTGAGTTTGAGGTGAGGATTATGTAAATGGAAATACGCTACTCGGAAAATACAGGAATATAGTAACTATAAAAAGTCTGCAGTATCTAGAACTAAAATAATACTTTATAAATACTTCCTAGCGGTGGGCTTGGCCTGTGTAATCCTACAAGGAAAGAGCAGCAGAGTGATTGATGGCTGACTCCATCCTGCTTTATCCCTAGACACGGAGTGCTGTGTTAAATATGGTTGTCTCTTGGTATCACACCATTAACGGGAGGCATAATATTAGGTTACGGTCCGTGTGGCTGGCTGAAGGAGGTCCATGGGATGGCATTCCTGCCTCGTTTCAGTCTGTGGCAAAACTCCCGTAGATGGAATCAAGGCTAGGCTCTTGCTCTGTGTATTTGTTTAATCACCCTGTCTCCAGAGAACACAGAACTGCCGGGAAATGCAAAACCATTTCATTAAGAATACTTGATGCCCATTTTCCTAGCTGAAAGCTGCATGCTATTGTGGGCATATTTTTGTTTATTTATAACACCTGCACTTATAGAGCTGTGCAAATCATGTGGAGAATGGGATGAGTACCTAAATCTGGGGGGTAGTGAGGCGGGGGAAGTATTTGGAAATACAAAACCTGCCCTGTGCAGCTGTGTGTGCTTCTACCGACCAGAGCCGTGACCCGCCATTGGCCTGTGCTATGCACTGCACTTCCCCCCTCATTTATTTATTTTTTAATTTTCATTATTATCTCTATTTTTGTACCCAATTAAACTGGGAGGAGGGAGGGGTGGGAGAGCGGAACAAGACAGATGGATATAATGGGGCTAAATCCTGCCCAGCTGTTTTCTCAGCAGCCATCTCCCTTACAATCCCAAGGAAATAAATGCTTCTCTTGAGGGTCCTGATGGTTAATGATGATTTGAAGAGCACACACAAACATCTCTGCAGATGCAGCCCGCCTGTGAGATTCCGGTCGTGCAGCGAGCCCTGGGACCCCGCTCCTCTTGCATTCAGTGTGATGATAAATCATTCATAGCCTCAGCAAATGCAATTCTCTTCCTCGCTCTGCTCATAAACAGTCCAGGACCCTGAAGAAAGCCTGCATTTGTAGTTCTTGGAGGATGAGGCAAGTGCTGTGACAGCTGGGAGGATCTGAAATTAAAGTTACGGGAAGGGCTCTGCGTGCATGGTGTTAAAGCAATTCTGTATGGTGATGATTTTTTTTTTTCTTTTGTAGCTCTCCCAGGGTGATGGAGGGAGAATAGGGATGTACTTCTCTTATGTCCTAACAAATGAAAACTGTTGCTGTGCTTAGCCCTTCTTCTGTAGGAATCTGGTAGCAAATGTTTATTGTGATGTCTTTTATGTGGCTCTTGTGTTCAGGTGGTAAGGGGAAAGGTAAAGAGGTGCTGAGGTGGAGAAATGGAGGGACCTGGAATTCTGATTGCAGCTGTGCAAAACGCAGGTTCACAAAGGTCTCCTGGGCTTTTTTTTTTTTTCATTTGTTCCAGCCTGAAATGTGAAGCAGGTTGGCTGGGTGGAGAGTGAGTCTGGAGCCAGCTACAGCTTGGAGATGTTGTTCCCAAAGCAGGGTTGAGTGACAGCAGTGTCCACATGAGCTGAAGCTCTGTGTGGAAACAGAAGGTGTGAGGGAGGAATGGGACCCTCTGTGGGCACCAAAATCTCAATGTCTGTTGCTTCAGACCTGGTTTGAATACCCTTGCTCTCACAGTGGGCTGAGCTCCCAGCCGGCATGGTGCTGGCCACTTTAACGTCCGTGCTTGCTTCCCTGCTGTGTTGGCTGGTTGGTATTCCAGTTCTAATCCCCTGGAAACCCCAGGCAGGAGGAATGCCCTTGGCCATTAACAGCTGCCAGCTCCAGCCAGTGTGCTGAGGAGGGTCACTGGGCTGGAATAACTCCATCTCTTTCTGTTTCAAACAGACATCCAGCCCTTAGACTTCACTCCCGTTTGTGAACTAATTTGGGTTTCTGGTTATGAGTGCTGCACAGCGAGCTACTACTGGGAAAGGGAAAAACACACATGCACCTACACACGCTCTAGAAATATGTCAGAGTTGGGCTTGCTCAGAAACTCAAGCCCAAGCATGACCTACTTTGAGACTGTTATAATCTGCAGGGGAATGCCCTCTGGATTAGATCAGCATGATCCTATCAATTTGTGCTTTGGGCTGGAGGAAGCACTGACTGAGTTGCTTATTTTCCCCTTTTGCACATGAAATGAGGGAAGATTTTTTTTTTTCTTCCTCCTACCACTCAGACTTGAAACCAGAGGAGGTGTGTTTGGCAAGTACAGCAGCTTGGGCTCTGCTTTTCCAGTGTGGGTCTGTGCTGAGCACCTTCTTGTTGGGGGGCATCTGTACCATGGGACAGCAAAGTGCACCCTTGTCTTGTGTCTGCTCAATGAAGTTGGTTGGCAGAGGTTCTGGTCCTGGGCATGGAAAGATGCCTCAGCCAGTCTCCCCCTTTGGTACCTTTTTGATATTCAGCTGTTTCAAGATGTTTGGGTTTGTTCTTTTTGTCTGATCTGCTGCACTGAGAGACACTTTAATAATAAAATGTGAGTCTTTCCCCTCTTGTCACCAGCCATTGTTTATGCAGGAGCTAGAAATCTTTCTTTATTTTTCCCAACTAACAAATTGCTTCCAGAACTCAGCAAGGATGTGCATATCCACAGCAAGAAGGAAATAAACAGTGAGGCTGCATTTAATTTCAGCGTCTGCCAGAAAAGGGGAACCCAACTCTTGCCAAGGAAAGATTTTTGGAATAGAGGTGCACCACGCTTAATTTTCCAGGAGACTTTCTGAAAATAAAGAAGCTGGAATGGAAATAAAGCTCGCTGTGATGAAGAGAAATTGCTACCCGTTGGCTGGGAGTTTAGCCTTTGATTGCAGAGGTAGCTTTGCCTCGGGTGACTCTGGGGGGCTTTCAAAGAGGCTTTTCTCCCATCTGCGGTACCTGGCACAGCAAGAGGGGTGAGGAGCAAGGGGTTTTTGGTCCACTGGTGTGAATTGTTCTGCCAGACTTCAAAGAGACGTGGAAATACCTAATCTGTCGCTTTCAAAGGGAGGAATAAAATATTCTGATAGATTCTAAATGGAACCGCGTCAGCGGTGCCTCTTCCACCGCTGCCTTTGAGCTGCTCACTGATCTTTCTGATTGGGGTAATGCAGTGAGGAAGATACAGTATTCCCTCGAGGGGAGCAGCTTGTGAACATTACTGTTCAGTCAGCCTGAAAAGCTCTATTACAGACAGATTTAGACCCGTCTTTGTGTGCTGAGAGGCACAGCCTGGCTTCCGGGAGCCGGCTTTGTCTTGAGGACAGGTGCACGTTGGGCTGAATTATATTTACCCTTTTTATTTCCTGCGTTGTACCACTTTCACCTGCTGTCTCGGGGAGGGGGTTGGTGAAAGGGTTGGGGCGGGCTGCGGTGGGGCCGGTTATCCGGTTTGTGGGTCCTGGCAGCGAGACGTCTCTCCAGCAGGACTGCAGCATCGCTTGCTCGGGCCCAGCCGTGGCTGGCAGCTCTCCAGGCACCTACTGAGCTGTCCTCAGCAAGGCTGGAAAGGTGAGGGGGAAAATAGAGCTGCGAACAACCCACCCATGATTGATTTTCTTCGTTTTTTGCATGCCCCGAAAGGTTTCTGAGCGCTAGCCTGGCAGCTGTGGCTTGTGCTCGTTGCTGGTGGGACTGGAGCAAGGTCTCAGAGTGTCTGTGGGGTGAGCTGGGGAGCTGCCCTGGGGTTTCCCCGTATATGTGCTCAGGCTCAGTTGGTTGTGACTGCACAGTTCCTTCAGATGCAGTTGTCAGGTACAGAAATGGAAGGGTTATGCCTGATGTTGGCTGCTTCTTTTGCTATCTTATGTATTTCCATGCCCTAGTACTTGGATTTCAGTCCTGAGAGCCTGGTCTTGCAGTGAAAGACACTGAGTACTGCATGTGGAAAAAGTCCCAGGTGGTCTCTATGTGTTATTGGGAGCTGCTGAAGACAATTGGGGAGACTAAAGTCTGGTGGATAAACCATCAGCCTCGTTGAATGTGCTGCGAGAGTGTCTTCAAGATTTTGTCTGTGTTTCCCAAGTTCTGTAATAGTTTGCACTGATCTGGAGGAGATGACATGTAGGAGTTTTTGGAACAGTATGAATATGGAAAAGGGAGAGGATTTCCTGAAAGCACAGTACAGATTGTTCTACATGTCTCAGCTACACTGGTGTGTTTGAGAATATATCTTTTATCTCCATCGTTTTGCTCTTTATGTCCATCCCTTGAGTAATTTCAGCAGGGCAGTTGGGATTGTTGACCCCTCACATGGATCCAGCTCTTCTGTTCTTCCCTGTAGTGGTCATGTCTCAGGTGCTCTTTGGGTATCATACCTCCCAAGTGTCCTGGAAAGACCACAGGCTCCCTTGTCCTGCCCTGCAGAAGCAGCACAGCTGGAAACAGCAGTACATGGAACAGAATAAGTGCCAGCTGCTTGCTGACATCCCATGGGATCGGACTGCATCAGAGAACTAGGCTGTAAACCTCTCGTACTGCGACATGGCGGGGAGGCATTCCTTGGAGATAACAGTGGAAATCCATTGCAGGGTGGTTTTGGTGCCCTGGCTGCTGTAAGAGGAGCAGGACTGATTCTCTTCATGCCTTAAAGTTGTGTATCTCTTGTCAGCAGGAGGCACTACGTGTGGTGGTGTTCCTGGGGTCACAGCATCTCCTGTGGGGGCCTGAGCTGCTGCATATGGAGGGCAGGGACAGTCTTTTATGGCCATGCTTCTGGGTTAGGTTCACTGGGGTGGGAGAGTGCCTTCAAGGCAGCTTCACAGCTGCAGCAGAAAAGTCCTCGTCACACCAGCAGAAGCAGCTCTTGGAGATATGCTAGTTCTGGCAAGTTGCTTCCCAAAGCACGATGTGGTAGGCTCTGTAGAGTAGTCTGCCAGATCTGGCTTAGTGTGGTCACAGCTGCAGGTTCGGCTGCCAGAGGAGACGATGCAGAAGGGAAGGGAGGAAGGAGAAAGTTCCCTTTGAAAAATGGCAGTGCCAGCAGGAGAGCAGCGAGGGTGAGGCCTATTGATTACACGCTTATCTCAGTTTCTTTCATGCCTCTCTTCCAAGGCACACTGTGTGGACAAAGAAACCCTGTGCAGTGGTCTGAGGAGGATGGTGGTGGAGCAGGCTCTGGTGCAGCCTCTGGGAACAGGTGCTGCAAAGTCTGGTCTGTTTGGGCTTAACCAAACTTCACTTCTTGGAGACAGCACAGAATCACGTGGGGTTGGAAGGGACCTCTGGAGATCATCTAGTCCAATCCCCTTGCCAGAGCAGAACGTTCCCGGTGAGATGAGCTTCCTGGAGGAAAGAGTTTTGCTCTTAGCATGGGGTCTGAACTATCTAGTGAAGGCAGCTATCGTGTGGGCTTACTGAGCAGCTCTGAAATTTTGAGGATGTCTTTGTGCATCACTGTAGGAATTCATAAAAGTCCTATTCATGCAGTTGGCATTAAAAAAACTTAAAGGGCCATTTATGCAGGGAACTAGTCTTGCCCCTCGAAAGAGCTAGCTGGCTCAGCAGCTGCACACAGCTCAGTTGTGTCGCCACATGGTCTAGGATTTATCTTACTTGTAAAATGCTGCATTTAAAGAATTTCTCAAGCCCTGAAATGCCTCCCCCAAAGCCACTTGTGCCACATTCTTATTATCCAAGTATATTCCCTTATCTTTCAGCTTTCTGCTTTCCAAGTACAATACAGATTAGCTGTGGAGAACTTCCAATCGTTTTGCAGGTGGGCAGTGGTGACTGTGAGCCGTCTTCTGAACTGGGAAGCTGAGAAAGAAGCACCAAGGTGGCCTACCTGCCTGGAAGCTGGGAGGCCTGTGGTGTTCTCCTAATTCACACTGACTTGCCTGGTTATCTGTGTCAGTGTGTTTGAGTGTCTGGTCCTGCGTTAAAGGCTGTTGGTAAGAGTAGCCATAGTAAGAGTAAGTTTTGCTCCTCTGTGTGAGTATGATGCCACCTTCCTAAGTCTGGCTGGGAGGACTATATTCTCTTGTAATTGAGCCAGAAACTGGGACCTGCAGGGCTTGACGTTTGCAGGGCATTTCTGGCATCTTAGAGCTGTGCAGAAGATGGACCTCTTGCAGCAGGGCCCTCCTTGTGTTATCCTGTGGCTGTTGGGGTGTGTGTGAGAGCTGGAGGCAGCCTAGTCCTGGGAGATGCCCTCTTTTCCCTTTTAGGAAGGAGCAAAGATCCAACACGATCTGGAGAGACAAGCTGGTGTCACAGAGGGCTTTGGCAGCCATTCTCATGTAGACTCTCTGGCTGGAAAACCTGGGTGTCCCTGGGTACAGGCTGTGCTGGAGAGGAACAGTTCTGGGTGGATGCAATCAGTGTGGCCAACTGGTGGAAGCAGATTGCCTTTTGCTCTGTGCACCTCGTGCTAAAAATACCAGGGTGGCTTGGGAAGGGTATGATGTAGGTTGGAAAGCCTGTGTGTGGGCAGAGAGGCATGGTAGCAGCCTGTTCCTCAGGGAAATGCTGGGGAAACCCAGCACCGTTGGAGCGAGGACCCAGCACACGATGAGCCAGGTCTGGCAGCCTCTCCCGAGGTGCGTGGTCTCCTCTGGGAGGATGGATGTTCCTTGTGGTGTTTGGGAGTGTGAAACGTGGTGGGTGATGCCACTCCATTCCCAGGTTTCTTACAAAGCCAGTTCTGTCCTCTGCATGTCACTGACCGAGTAACACACTTGTTTTGTTGATTTGGAGTGGGGAAACATAGCTGGAGTGGGAGTGCACATGGCAGATGACTGTTTTCTTTCAGAAAGCCTGGGGGTAGTAAAGACCTAATTAGCATTCTTGTGAAGGCAAGTCATAGGGAGACTCCAAGATTTAGGTTTGCAAGGAGGGAGTTGGCATCAGTGAAAAGAACAGATTGCTGGAAATGTGCAAGCAAAGGACTTGGTGCCCTGGTGGAGGAGAGAAGGCAGTGGGGCAGGGGTGATGGGAGCAGCCAGGTAGGTGGTACGAGGGCACGGGTTTCCTTCAACGTTGATTGAATGGTGGCTTGAGTCAGCGTCCCGTGCTGGTGCCTTGTATTTTTTATTGTGCATCTCACTCTGATGTTGAGGTGGGAAGACCTATGTCAGGGTTTTTGCTTGATGGGGAAAGGTGAGCTCTGCAATGCCTGGGGGTCAGTACTCTGCCCAGGTACCAGACTGCTGATCATCAGCACAGGGGTTAAGCAGCAGGTTGCTTCATCTCTGCCGTCCCATTTCATTTGCTGTTTTGGAAGGCTTTTTTTGGAGGTGATCCAGGGATATAATCCTTGTGTGAGCCCAATGATTTCCAAAAGTTCGTGACTGTTTTTCCCTGTACCCTTTTGTCTCTGAAGGAGACCATACGTGTGTTTATGTTGGCTGGGAGAGATGCTCTTGGAGAAAACCAATTAATGTTTAAGACATTGAACCTCCGGTGTACATCTAATCACCGTATTTCTGCATTTGCAGTATGTTCAGTGGGTTTCATTTATCATGATGAAGTTTAGTTGAGCACAGCTCTCTTGCTAGTCTTCCAGTCCTCTGCCTGAGGCACATATGCTGCCATTAATTTTCTGCTATTATCCACTCAGGTGTCCTGTGTGATCCAACATGCTTAATTTCATTCTACTGAGCACCAGCTCTTCCGATCTGAAGTTAGCAGTGTGATTTGCAAGCATCATAAGGAAATGAATCTTTCTTTTCTGGAGATAACTGCTTCCTGAATTTCTGTTCTATTTGTAATGCGCTAATAACCTCCATCCACCAAATCCTGCTCAACTGTTTCTGTCCCTTGGGTTTCTGTTGAACGGGAGTGTTCCTTGTTGTATCATCGTTGCATCTAGAGCCTGCTGAGGATGGGTTGTGCTTGGTGCTGCTCCAAGTCCAAGCTGGTCAGTGTGTTAGACACATCGCAGGCTCTTTGAAGGATTGGTGTGGTGCTGAGCTGCAGCAAATACTTGGAAGACATGGGTATCAGAAGCCTTGGAAGAAGGGAAAATGACTCCATTTCCATAGGCTGAGCACGTAAATCCAGGGAATGTGGCGATGGGTGTGGTGTAAAGCTCTGATGTAGAGTAAAGATGATTATATGAAAGCTGCCTTTAAATGGGCCAAGGTTCAGAGCTGGCCTGCCTACAAAGCATGACCGGGGGCAGTCTCTTTGGCAGTAGGTAGGCAGACAGGAGAGTTTTGAGAAGGCTGTGCTGAACCTTTGCAGCTGCTTGATGCTTTTGAATCGTGGCTTCAAAGATGTGCTGCTTTGGGTGTCTTTGTTCCTGGGTGAAGGAGCCAGGCTCCCCCTTGGTTCTGATACCCCAGGGTCCTCCACAGCATCCCTGACATCCGCTCTGATGCTCAGGTGGTGCTGGGCAGAAGTGTCTCTGCTTTTGATGCCCAGAGATGGATCACTTCTCCTGCCAGGCTGCAGTTGTTTTTCATAGCCTGGGACTCCGAGCTGGAAATGTCCGACTATCAGGCCCTAGAGCTGGACAAAAAATGCAGGAAATTTGTGGACTGAGCAAATACCTCTCGTAGCAGACTGTTTGTACAGAGAAGCGAAGTTTAGAAGCAAAAGCAAACATGCACTGGCCAAGGGAGAGGGTGAGGCAGGGGAAAAATGCTGGGCTGCCTTTGTCTGTCTCCAGGTCCGTTTCTTACTTGGCTACTTCCAGGATTTAACACTGACGACCCACAGCTTGACAAGGCAGTGTTTTGGTATGTACTTGTTAAACCCCTCAGCCCGTGCAAGGCGTTTAAAACCCAACAATTTATGGTCCCTTCTGCCTGCGCAGACACTGAATGGAGTAGTGGGAGCTGGGGGTCTCTGCTTCCCCTGGGGGATGCCTGCCCAGAGGTAGTGGGGGGTACGGGTGCCTGCCTGCAGCCTCGGGAGCAGGACAGAAGGGTGTCTGAGCTCCTGCCCTTTGGGCTCAGACATTTGTGCTGCTCAGGTTTGTGTATGAAAGGGATCTCACGAGGCCACTAACATGGTGGAGTTTCCTTTTGAATGTTCCCCTACCTAAGGATAGCTCTGCTTCCCAGGACTGAGCGCGAGTGGGCACGGCTGGCCTTAGGGGAAGGAAGAGCAGTGAGGTTTTTCTTTTGCAACTCCCTTTGTAGTCCCTGTGTCTCGCCTTTGAAATGCTTGTGTGGCTTCCTAGACCATGGGGGTCTGCAAGGCAGCAGGAGGAGGATTGTGTAACGATGGACTTGAATTTTTCATTAGTTAATGATGTTCTATAATTTAATTAAAAGTATCTTAGAATATCTAGGCAGCAGGAGGAATATGTCTTTGCCTCTCCTCAAGCCTACTGCTGATAAGTGCATTAATCCGTTTGCATTTGTTCTATAAAGGCACGTTTCTATCAGGTTTTTGGGAAAGTCTGTTTCCTTTTAAATGGAATAAAGATAAGGCAAGACACTTGAGTCCTTTGTGGGTAGAGCCTGTAATCCTCCACATAAGGGGAGTTCTGTTTGAGGCTTTGTCTAGCGTTTCAGTGGTACGGTATGTTGCTGACTATTCTTAGCCTGCTTTGCATAGGTAATTAATTTGTCCCCTACAGTAATTTTTCTGTAGTGATAATGCAATAAATGCCAAACTTACGTGGTTATATGTAAGTAAATGTAAAAGAAATGGTATAAATGACTGAGATGAGATGGGTGTGTAAAAAAAATAATAAAATTGTGTGTTGAGTGGCAACAACAGGTTGTACCATTTTCAACATACAGTGCAAATAGTTCACACTGAGCAATTCATAGCCTGAGCCCTGATAATAGTGAGTACAAAGAGTGCATGTCACACTTGGAAAATCTTTTTTACAGGTGTTTTCCATTTAGACCTTGCAGTGGCAAAGTTTTGTTCACTGTTTGTTTTATTTTTTTACAGATGGAGAAATTGAGGTTTGGAGACCTTAAGTGACATGTTCCAGGAAGATGTTATCAGAGCCAGGATTAGCTGTTGGGTGTTTTGTGGCTTTCCATCTTGTGCTTGTGCTGCTCAGCATCCTTGCAGGGAGAGCGTAGGTTTGACACCCTGGGACGTGCCAGCTCCCTGTTCCTTCGGGCTGGAGGCAGAGTGCACAAATGCCAGCTTTGCCTTTCTCCTTCCAGGGGCAGAAGAGGTTGCCAGCCAGCGGGGAGAGCAGAGCTGAAGATGAGGGTTTGCTTGCAGTAAAGAGGAGGCCCTTTATGGAAAGGGCACTGTATATAATTGGACTGAGCTGTGTGTCAGCTGTTTCCTGCTTGTATGGCATTTGATCTGCAGCGGAGATCAAGTCCTGATGACGTCGTCCATTGAAGCTTTTGCTGCTGTTGTTTCAAGGGAAGCCTGTGTTACTTATTCATGTGGTTTTCAGAAGTTGTCCCGCAAGAATATGTTTGAGGGTCGTTCTTGGTTTTGTTTTTCCTTCTCCAAATGCTTTCCATCTATTAGACATCCTCTTTGTCTGCCACTTCTTCAGAAGCAAAAATTTCTGGCATTCTTGGTAGTTTGTTTAAAGGAAAAAAAGTTGAAATCAACAAAAAGGCTTCTGTTGTGCGTGCATTTATTTCTTTGTGTGCAGGGTCTTTCACTGTTCAATTCTAAACAGTTGAATTATTAAACTTGAAAAGCATCTGCTCTTTAGAAAGCATTCACATGTACTGTAAACACGATGGATAACAAGGCAGAGCCTAATCTAATTGATACAGCTCTGTTGGTTTGTAATGCGGGTTTGTGTGAACTCTTATTTTAAAGTTGTGGATTTTACAGTTTACTAGTTGGGTAGATGGTGACCAGCCTTCTAGAGTTGGCTCCCTTCTGCAGGACTGAGCTTGCTGCATGGGTTCTCCCTGGGCCAGCAGGGAGGCAGCCCAGGGATGGCCCACGGGTGGAGGCGAAAGGCTGGTCCAGGCTCACCCTTGGAAAAGCCAAAGCTCCCCAGCCTGGGGATGTTTGCACAGGTGCTTTTTTGGATGTCTCACTGTTCCTGAAGAGCTGCAGCCACCCGTGACTTCAGGAAGGCTTCAGTTCACCAGGGCTGGAAGTGAACCAGTGCTAACCCACGCCTGTCCACGGGCCACCTCTCAGAAGCTTTTGTTTGGCAAGGCAGTTAGCAGTTAGGGCTGTGGTTTATACCCAGCTGCCTCTTCAGAGCTGTGACACAGAGATGTGAGATGACCGTGGCAGTTTGCTGTGGACTGGGGGCTCTGTGGTTACCCCCTGCAGCAGCCCCTCTGTGACCTGGGACAAGTTTGCACTGGCTTCTGGTGTGGCTGTTGCCTGGGGAGGAGCTCGGAGGCTGAGGGTGCTGTGATGTCTCTGTTTTGTGTTGGGGGAGAGGAAAGATTGCATCCACTGACCTGCTTGAGGTGTTCCTGGGACTGTAATCATACGTTTGGCCATATTGTCTTCATCTCTGTACCGACTGCTAGACCCTTTTCTGGCAGGGAGGCAGAGAGGGACTGATTGATTTGCACTGAAGCGTTCCTGTATCCAGGGCTGGCTTTCCTGTGTGCTTCCTCCTCAATGCCTCTGAGCCTCATTTTTTAAGCTTACAGATGTGCAGAATAAGCAGCTCTGTCAGCAGCTGCCTGGGCAGAACAGGCGGCCTCTGCAGTCCTACCTACAGTGTCTCCCACTCTCTGCTCCAAGTGGCTTTCCCCCTGCTCCGATCCTCCCACCCCACTGTGAGTAACTAACCAGTGCAGGACCGAGGGTGGCTGGGAGGCCAAACTGGGGTTGAAGACTTTCCCACATGAAAGGTGCTGGCAGTGCCAGCAGAGATGAGGGTGAGAGGAGACAGCTCTGCTGTGCCAAAGCACTCTTTCATCTCTTTTCAGCCCTCCCCGTGAGGGGTCCTGGCTCACAGCACACAGATGCCTTGTGCAGATGTCTTGGCTGGGAAAGAAGTGGCCCCTTTTCCCTCCCAAGCAGAGCAGGGAGATATAAGCAAGCTATTGATTTGCTTGTAGCCAAAGTGAGCAGAGCCAGGCTCTGCAGTGCTTTATTGAGCCTGGATTAAGGCTTTGTTACTCACTGAAATAATAATAATAATGAAAAAAAAAAGTAGAGAAAAAAAGTTGAAAGTAGAAGGGTTTTTTTTCTGTGTTGGTAAGCAATTTGGCATAGGGGTGTTGTTTACCTGCTGGTTATTTCCCAAGCAAATGGGAGGCAGGGACAGACCTTGGATGCTTTCTCATCCCATTGAAGAGGGGAGCGGGGCAGCCCTGGGCAGGCGGGCGGCCAGGGCTGTCACATCACGCGGGGTGGCACAAGGGCAGCGAGTTGGTGGCAGGAGTCCAGTTGTTAATGGGCAGGTGCCTCTCCTGCTGGTGGGAATTGCAGTAGGCTTGTTAGTGGCAAGGAGAAAGATGCCAAGGAGTGGCTGGGATGGGAAGCTGAACTTTTATTGCGGCCCTTGGCGTCAGTCGCTTGCCCCTCAGTGGTACGCAGGAGATCTGCCTGGCTGATCTTCACCGCTCTATTTCACTTCTGCTGGAGGAGAAACAGGGCAAGTGATCTCTGGGGCTCTTAATCTGGTCTTTTTACTGAGCCCTAAATACAACCTTGAAGGCTTTTCCCTCTGGCAAGCAGGTATTTTTGAGGAAAAAAAAAAAAAAAAACGAATTTTGGGAGCAGCGTAATTTATTTCCTTGGTGCTCTCCTGGAAGGGTCTTCAATCTCAGCTTTGCATTCCCTTTTGCTGCCGTTGGGAAATGATTGCTCCAGTGCCATGCTCCCGGCGCTGCCGGCATCAGCCCGGGCAGGTTGGTGAAGGCGATGGCTGCGACGGGTGCCAGCGTGGATGAAGAGCGCTCTGGATGGCGTTCAGCGTGGGGAGGTTGGCCAGAGGACTGCAGCAGCCAGCTCTGCAAAGAAGGGTGAACTGGCATTGAGGTCCTGCTCTCTCAATTGGGTTAAAATTTAACTTCAATTGTGTGGCGGGGCGTGAGCACGGGATCACACCGAATACTTCTGTTATCTTTAAGGCTGGAAGCTCTGTTGGGTACACACGGTGCAGCTGGTTTTACGCTGCTTTGTGGAGCCGAGCTGTTGGCCAGAGTTAGTGTCTACTGCTTGTCTGAAGGGCCCTGCTGAATTCACATCATCTCGTTTTATCCTGAGGAGTTAAGGTTGCTCTGTGGTACCACAGGAACTTCAGCTGAGATGTTCTCTGCGTGGTGCCTGTACTATTGCTGGTGTCACCTCGTCCTCGCTTTGCTCATGTGCGATGGAAGAAATGCTCCTTGGACTCAGGAGGGGAAAGGGGCTTTTCTGGGTGTTTTCAGTTGCTAGAGAGCCCGAGCGATCTTTAATCTCAAGGTGCAAACTGTCATCGCAGCATTTTTCCGGGGAAAACCAGCCTTGAGAGGAAATGGAGCTATAAATGAGCCTGGCTGGGCTTCTGGCTGAGTGTGTTGAGCGAGTTTGTGTTCTCTCTTTTTGGCCGGAGGCCAGGCTTTCGAAGGCAGAGCTGTGCTGCGTGCTCAGGTACCCCCTGCCCCTCGCCCGCCGAGCTCTTGGTGAGTGAGTGCCCGCACACCATGTCGGGGCTGATGCCCTGGTGAGTGAGTGCCCGCACACTGTGTTGGGGCTGATCCCCTGGTAAGTGAGTGCCTGCATAGTGTGTCGGGACTGATGCCCTGGTGAGTGCCCGCACACTGTGTTGGGGCTGATGCCCTGGTGAGCGAGTGCCCACACACCGTGTCGGGGCTGGTGGTGTGTGTGCTCAGCCCCGCTCACAAGCAGCGAGGTTTTTATGGACGTGCGTGCTGGCATTACGTAGTTTTACCCGCAGACTTCGAGAAGCCAACCTTGTAATTTTAGCAGCTGGCTCAGCGCTGCTTCGGAGCAGATAGGCTGGTTAAAATAAATAAATAAAAACACAGGCCTGTGTTTCCTGTGCATGTCAATATTGGAATAATTCTAAATGGTGTGTTTTCCCCTGGTCACTGACCTATAGTTTATTCCATTATCGACTGCTGGGTTACTGGCTCTTTGTATTCTGTGGTTAAGTGAACTGTAAGGCTGAAATCATTTGGCTGTGATGGTGTTGCTGGGCAGGAACTTGCATCTGGCTGACTCAGATTGGGGTGAAAGTGTACCCTCTGGCAACTCAAATACTCATTTATCTCCACCTCCCCCCTCCTAATAAACGGGTTAAACAACATAGTGGAGTATTGATCCTGCTTTCATCAGGCGGCCCCAGGCTGTAGCAGTTACCTTTGTGCCACATTCCTGCTGCTTTCCCAACAATGCTGTACATATTCTCCGAGCTCCCTCCCTCCCCTTGGTGACCTTCTCCTGGTTGGGCTGTGGTGGGTGTTGCTGCTGGATGCTGGTGCCTCTGTGAAGCTCGTGCAGCACCAGCGCGGGGCAGAGCTTGGCAGCGTCCATAGGTGAAAGCGTGCTCAGTTGGTTTGAGGCTGTGAGCACCATAAGGTTGAGTTTTGTGGCTTGGTAGCCTGCTTTTGTTCCTCAGGCTCTGTTCTAGGATCTGTCGGCCTTAGGTGAGGAAGTTAGTCTTAAAATAACAATGCTCTGTTCCATCATGGCCATTACAGGTAGACTTGAGGGCTGGCTGAAGACGATGCAAACCACCTTCTGTCTTTATTGGTGTTTGAATTAGTGCCATAGTTATTGGTAGATGTTCAGTGAGTGCCTCCTCATGTTCTTCCTGGGCTTGTGGCAGTGCTGGACCTCTACGGATGGAGTGACTTGTTTAAAACTCTGAAGAAGACTCCTGGAGTGGTCAGTGTTGCTGCTCTTGGCAAGGTACTTCTTTCTCAGAAGTACCTGACACTTGGTGTCCAAGTTGCCGGTGGTGATTTGAGTACAGCCTGATCCGAGACCGTGGACTGTCCTCGCTGTGCTGCCACCCAGTAAACCATCATCCCCTTCCACACCAACAGCCTGGGGCAGTGCCGAGGGGCTCCAGCCCCTGCAGAGTCTCCGTGCTGACTTGCACCCTGAGAAGCCTGCTTTGTCTTTGAGGGAGGAGGGCAGTTCACTATTTCTTTCCCTTTAAGCATGAACATTTACTCAGCTTGCACTGCCTGAGGCTCGTTGGGGTTTTTTTTGCTGCTGTAGAAAAGCACCTTCAATACACAAACACTCAGAAATGCTGTTCTGTATGATCCATTCACGTTTCAGGTCTAACAAGGGCTTGATCTTTGTTAGCAACTGATTTGCGTGTCTTGCTTGTGGGCTATGGGGGTGTTAAAAAGGCTTTCTTGTGTGCTGCTGCTCAGCTTCTCAACCAGATGTATCCATCATCTTCAAAAGAAGTGGGGGAGAAGGATGGCTCATACCTTTTTTTTGAGCCACTGGTATTTGGCATCCAAATAAACAGGTGTTCTGGCATGGGAGCAGAGGAGTCCTCGTCTCTCAGAGCTCCTGTCTCTTATGTCACATGTGGATCTTCAGGGAGTTTTTATCAAAGAGATGGGTTTAGTAACAATATAAGTCCTTTATTATTATTATTTTTCTGCTAGAGACTTGGTGAATAACTGGGTTCCTAGTGTCTGTGACAGGGTAGGCTGGTGCAAGAGGTAAATGTCTCTGGAGCGCAGCCCAAAAATCGCCTTGGATAGCATTAAACTCTGAAAGTAAATAACAGGGCTGCTCTGCAAACCTCTGGTCTTACGGGGCAAATATTTGGGACTCCGTCAGTCCCAGCGTTATGGGCCATGTTCAAATGAGGTCACGTCTGCTGTTACCCATGGACAGATACTGGGAGTAACCCTTAAACCTCTGAGGAACCCAGGGCAGAAAAGTTCTAGAGACTGGGATTTTTGGCACTTTGGCTCAGGAGATGAAATGCATGTCAGCATTGGTCAACATTTTGTATGTGGGTCTCCCCACAAGTTGGTATCTTACCTCCAGGGTTTGACCTCTAAATCTGGCCTTGCTGGTTGCTTGGTATGGAGAAATCCAGTATGGATGGTATGGGAAAAGCCGCCTAATATCAGCCCTCTCTTGCCTGAGCCCTGCCAGAGGTGTGTGCAGAAGACGGGCTGGTCCTTGGGAAGACCAAGGCAGCAAACCACCAGTCAGTCTTAACTTTGTTCCTTGGCTTCCAAGCGATGCTGATTCCAAGAATAAGGCAAACACTGCGGTGGCCTTATCCAGGGACCTCGCTGACGTCAATGTGTGCTTGTCCATTAACCTCGTTGGACTTTGGGTCAGGTTTCTTTGAAGGCTCGGCATTGAAAGCAGAGCTGACAGGCTAGCTGGGGTCACTCCAGCCTTTGCTGGGGTAACTCGAGCAAAGACAAGGGGCAAGCTGTGGGAGCCCAGCCTGTTGGGAAGGTCAACCCAGATGTGATTGGAGACAGAGGCGTTTTGCATGGCCCTCTGTCTTGAGCTTCTTATGCCAGACATCTCTTACAGAGCTGCATGTCAAGATAGGCATCTTGACATGCCATCTCCCTTTAAATGTTTGTTTATCTGCTTGTCCTCAGGGTGCTTTGAAAATCTGTGGGGGTGCCTAAAAGGATGGAGGCACCCAAGTGTCTGCGCACAGGGTCAGCGCAGCAGGCTTGGCTTTATTTTGTCCTTAAATAAAAGCAGCTCCTGAGCAGATGGAAGCATTAGCATGAGAGCTGTACGCCTTTGTGTTTTAATGCTGTCTCCCTGAGCAGCTAGAGAGACACATTATGAAGTTCTTTCTTTAAAAGGACCTTGATCGGCAGCTTAGCTGGGGTGGCCTCAGAGATGACTCGTGTGCCACTTCTTGGTGCTTTGTATTGTGAAGTGCTGTGTGCTTTGGGAGCTGCCTGTGAAACTCATTGCAGCTCTTGTGATATGGGAAAGTCCAAATGCAAGCCGAGATTTGTAAGTTGTGTGTGAATAATGTAAACTGGCCAGGGCACCTGTCTGCTTGGCTTTAGAGCTCTACATCGCAAACAAAGAAACAGAAATAAACAAACATTGGGTTTACTTACCAGTAATGTGAATTTGCTTTAATTGTAAGCAACAGGAGGACAGCAATTTTCACCTCGTGTGACCTTCTTACAAACCACAGCATCTCCCTCATTTGCTTCCTATAGTATGCATTGGTGGACGTCTGCTCCTCAGGCTGTCTGCTGTGTTCATTTTGTTGATATCTGAAGCATTTGGGCACTTTACTGACTATTCTCCTGCTCCTTTCCTCCCCCTTGCACGTGCTGTTTCCTCAAGGCATTTTGGCACTGAGGAGAACGCAGAAGTAGCATTTAAAACATAAAAGATTCCAGATGTGAGCATGACTTGGACACTGCTGGTGGAGGAGAAACTCATAATCCACACAGGTGTTTACATTATGGTGTGACCACATGGTATGTGTGGATAAATACATCCCAGATAAAGTTGCTTGCTTTTGTAGGTTAGTTTCCTCTCTTCTTTTTAAACTGTGACTTGAAATTCAAACCCTGGGGAACATGCAACTGTATACCTGTTAGCCGCACTCCCTGCTGTGGTGTCAACTTGATGGTTGGAGCTTCACATTCTTAAATGTCAGCGATGAGGTGTTAGAAGTTCCCCTCTTCCTGCCGGAGGAGGTTGGAGGAGGCCCCTGAGAACTGTTTGTTGTAGGAAATGAGAATTGCCAAGATCTTCTATTTCTATGGAGACTACGTGATCCCTTCACCTTGTGAAGGATGGAATAATCCTGGCATTGCCCCTTCAGCCCCATCCCTGGCCAGATGGCAAAGCTTGGTCATCCTTCTGATGCAGTGATTAGCCTCTGCTGCCGTTCTCTGAAGACAGGCCAGGAGAGAAGGCTTTGCTGTGAGACTGAGTCTTCTTCCCCGTTGATGGGAGCTGTAGCACTTAGTTTCTCCCAATGCTGTGCAAATTGTTTTGCGAATTTTATTCCCAAGGAACAGGCAAATAGTTCATATTGCACTTGGGGGACGTCGCATGCTAATGAAACTGAAAATTAGATTTTCTTTTCCTTGGCATGAAGCTTAATTTTGAGCATCTTGAACAGCAGATCGGCGTGGGGTTGTGAGCTAGACAAAGTTTTGTTTTTACGAGAGCTAGCTGGAAAACTCATCACTTCTGCTGGTGCTGGTTCTCCTTGAAGGCTTTGTAGTGACTGTGGTTATTACTGCTGCTGACTGCGTGTTGGCTTTGTGACAGAACTGTTAATCTCTTCGTGGCAGTCCTCTCAGTCCTTTTGTTTACCAGGTAACCTCGAAGTAAAAAACACTACCGGTGGCTCTGTATCTTTTTTATTAACACAGCAGATCCCAAAGCACGCGAGCGGGGAAGGGTCTGTCCATAAGGCAGCTCCTCTCAATTTATGATGCTTCAGACAAGCCCCGCGTGTTGGCTGGAGAAAATTACGTTGAACCTCCTAAGCTCTTAAATTATTTTGGGGTCTGGAGTTAATTTGGAGCCTGAAAAATGGATGCCACAAGACTGTCTCCAAGATACCGCACAAGTGGGTGACGTTGGTTCCTGGGTGAGCAGGCAGCTCGCCCGCACGATGGTGAGCAGCAGATCTCTGTGCTGGCAGGGCCATCGTGATGAGGGGATGGAAGGGTGCTCTGGCGTGTTCCTGGGTTTGTGCTCTGGTCCAGCTTCCCATTCCCATTTTTCTAATGGATGCTCAGAACACCCGCAGCACCTTGATTTAAAGGAGAAATGTTGTATGGAAGAAGGAATTAAAAAAACCAACCAACTAAACAACAACTCACAACAGAGGATTACCTAATTTCAAGCTAGCGTCTATATCATTTCACACTCTCTTACTCCTGTCAATCATGGCTCTTTTTATGTATATATTTGAATTTTCTGAGACAAACCTTGCTGTCTAAGGCTGAGGTATCTTCCTGCAGGCTATTTTGGGCATCTGCTTGAGGTACTGTTTCCGCTTTTCCATTTTATAGCCGTGGTGCTGCTTCCCTTCCCATCAGGCAGGGAATTGAGGCTTCTGACTCAGTCCTCCGAGGGCACTCGTGGAGTTGACTGGGAAAAGGCAGAGCTGTCAGACTGGGAGGGATGTGGATGTCTGAAGTGGTAGGAAGGAGGATGCACATACTGGCCAGTGTGAGGCTTTGGGGAGCCAGATCCTCCATTTCTGCCTTTGATTTGGTGTGAAAGGTTCAGCTTCAGGCTTCTGACGTACCCGGCCCCAGAAGGTGTTGCAAGAGCAGTTGTTTGCATGAGACCTTGTTTGATTTCTGTCCTGACCTGGTGTGTCGTGCACTGGAGATGATGATTTCATAAGGATGCTCTTGGATAATGAGTGAAGCGCTCTGATATATATTCCCAGACCCCAGAGAATATTATTTTTGGGTATTTCTCAGGCCAATAAGAAGTATCTGTAAAGTGTGTATGAGGCTGTTGCTTTGACTTGTATGCACAGACATTAACAATGATAAATCTGCTTTTTTTTTTTGGAGGGGAGGAATGAATTTTTTTTTTTCCTTTTCTTTCCTTTGAGCTCCTCTGGACTTCTCTTCATTCAGGTAGAAAAAAATGAAGGCATAAACCCTAAGATGTGGTAAATGCATTGGTCCCAGGGGAGGTGCTGTGCCTTAGGGGAGCGTGGGCTGGGGGCTACAGCCTGTGCTGAGCCACTTCCCAAATGTGTCCTCCAGCGTGTTTCCCACTGAGGTGGGGCCCAGAGCAGTTATCTGAAACAGTAGTAACATAAATTGAATGAGCAGTCCGGTTAAATAAGTAATGAAGTTAGCAGGGTGCCTAATTAAATTAAATTTAAAATTATGTATGGATGATGCCTTTCTAATAATTGCTGTAGGTTTGTCATTGAGATACTCCACACTGCCCTCTTGGAGGAAGATTCCCCTTTCTCGGATGAATATGTTGGTACCACAGAGGGATGCGTTTTACACTTCAGTTTGCTTTGGCTCCTTCCTGATGCTCTTGTGACTATTTCAGTGAAGCTGTTGTTTATTTTACTGAGACGTATGGTGGGAGTTTGGGTGATTTCAGTCTCTGCTGATTATATGTTGGGTTTTTTTCCCTTCCTACAAAGGGTTCCTGCTTTGCTCCTGCCCTCATAGACTGGCCCCGGTGAGTTTTCCTTGGCCCCCTGTGTCACACTGATCTCGCAGGGACTGTTCCCTTTCGTGCCTGGGGAGTTGCTCCTGCCCTTGTAAAGCTTTGGGGCCTGATGGCACGTCTGGTAACTCTGGACATGATGACTTGACCCATTGTTTTATTTGAAAGCAGTCTCTTAATTTGCCTCTTCCCAGGCTTCTTTCAAACAGCAGCGCTTTGAAGGTGTGTGTCAGTTTGGGAATAAGTGTTAAGCTGAGGAGGAATTTATGAAGTGAGGGAAGGAAGACGCATGAAGAAGACACTGATGAAGACGCACGAGAAGACACAGCCATCACAGCTGCCACAGGAAATTCTCCTCTCTCCAGACAGCACGTTGAGGACAGTCTCTTGTTGTCCTGGGCACAATCAGGCACTTAGTGCATTTCAAAGATGGGTTGTCAAGGCAGAGCTGGCTCTGGCTGGCAATTACTGACCTTTGAGGTAATGTGTCCTTAATAGAAGGATGTGAGTACGTCAGAGAAAGAATTATCATTGTCATAACCATCTTTTCACCTCTTCTGAGAAGAGGTGTATAAAGGACTGGTACTCCAGTGAAGCTGGTCCTGCCCCTCCAGGAGATGAACACTGGCTTTTTTGAAGGCGAGAGTAGAGGTGGGGAGAAGAGGGAGCCCAAATGACCAGAGCTCTGTTGCTGGTTTAACTTTTTTTCCTTGCCCCACTCTGCTGTTCACTTAGCATCAGGGCTTAGGTATGAAGTCCCAGACAGAGACAGTGTCTTCAATGTAGTATTCAAGTTTGTCTGATACAGAGCAAGGCCCTTGTGGACCCACAGTGT
Source organism: Tringa tobata (assembly GCA_033628505.1). Taxonomy (NCBI): domain Eukaryota; kingdom Metazoa; phylum Chordata; class Aves; order Charadriiformes; family Scolopacidae; genus Tringa; species Tringa tobata. The sequence goes on from JAHREE010000285.1 coordinate 5,792,304, forward strand.
TTTGGCAGGGGAGGCTGTTCTGCCTGAGTCAACATGTGCATTGCAGAGAGGTGCCTGGGACGGCAGCTACGGTGATGAATTATGGAAGAACTTTGTCATATTTGGTGCAGTCGGATTCTTCCCTGTTGGTTTCCCTGGGAAAACCTCCCGGTGATGCACAGGAGGCTTTTGCTCACGAGTTTTTCTCCAGGAACAGAAATGCTTTGCAATAAGTTTCCCTGTGCTGCTTCATCAGAGGAACTAAAGGTCCTTTGCAAACCTTTAATTAGTGCTTGAGTTGTCACGGTACCTTTATGCCCACCACCCGTGTGACTGAGTGGCAGATCGGTGAGCCGTGTTACCCACCTCCTCCCGGAGTGGAAACGTGGGAGTAGAAGGATCTTGGCCGTAGGGGTTTAGAAAACCACAAGGTCTTAGTGACTGATATAACTAAGCGACTTGCACGGGTGCAGTGACCTGAGCGCGGCTCTGCACATTTCATGCACAGTTGCTTTAAAGGGATGCTGATCGTTTTCAGCATGACCTGCTAATTATTAGAGCAGATGAAAGCTTTTTTTTTTTCCCCTTTTTCTTTTTAAATCTTACTCCCCCTGCATGTCCTCTTCTCCCTCCTCCTTCCCCTAGTCCTTATCTCAGCTAATCAACATGACATAAACAGCCCAAAAAGCAGTATTCTTACAGCAGCTATAAACTAGAAAGGAGTCAGCGGGCGTCTGGAGCCCCTCAGGAGGGACTTGCCTGGTATAAGCCATTGCTTTTAACAGCCGAAGTGAGAGCTGCAGAGTTAGAACAGAAAAGCTTTAAACTCCTTTCTTTTGAGGTCCTAATATGCAGTGACCTGTATCCTGTGATATAGATTCTTAAGACAACCTAAGCGTGGAATTTCAGTAGCGATGAGGGGTTTCCCAGATACCTGATACATCCCTGATTAAAAATAAATAAATACGAATATCTTTTGCTGGTAAATTTTCAAAAGTTCAAGATGTATGACTAGGTCATTCAAGGAGAGTCTTTCCATCCCAAATAGCCATTTAATGTTGATGCAGTGTCCCTCAGCAGCAGAAAACACAACTATAGGAGGGTAATGTTAATTTGGTGCAGAAGTAGTTTCTGTGATTGCATCAAGCTGGACACTTGGGTTTGTTTTCTCCCATATTTCAAGATTTCTTATCTAGAGCCGTGGGATGGATTTTTTTAGAGTTCCCTGCTCTGTTTTTGCTGAAAAAAGTTGTGCTCGTGGTGGTAACGGAGAAGGCTGAGACAGAGGACGAACTTGTCTTATGAGTTTCAGCTGCAGTGGTATGTTGGAAGGAAGCTGAGCAAATGGACACGATGTTTAAATACTGTGTCCTGAATTGCTTTCATTTGGTTTTTATTTTGTAAGCCATTGGCTGGGTTTTCTGTCCTTTCAGAAATCAGCAGCTTCTTATGAAATATGGAGCTGTTTAAAAACAGACAGCAGCTGCTCCATCCTTGCGTCAGCAAGGACTCGGCAGAAGGAAGGGGAATGGTAGACGGTTGTTTAGCTGTGATATTCTTCCCTTCGTTGCTGTTGTCATACTGTGTTAACAGAAGGTCTGATCAAATATACACCAGGAAAGTAAGACTTAATGTTTCTTTGTTCTCCTGGAATGGTGCTGGGAGGGGCGGGGGGGAATGTTTGAATGAGACTTTTATTTATGTGGTTCAGATAGCTTGGCGTTGCCAGTGTCGATAGATGTGTTGCTCTGCTCTTATTTCTTAGGCTGTGTGCTGTATTTTTAGCTGGGAAAAGACTTTACTTAATTTTTGTACAAAACCTCTGCTATGCGTTACAGAAACCTCTGGGAGGGTAAATATTTAGCGGGGAGAGTATGCTCTCTTCACACTGACTTCCTAACTTGTTTTAAACTATTTTTTAAAAATCTCAGCCAGATTATTTAAAAAATAAAATGAAAAATGAGGAACGTTGTTGCACAAGAACTGGAAAGAACCCAAATTTTGGGGTTTGCTTACTGTTAAAATTGCGACATGAGTGGAAACATTTGGTAAAGAAAAATTAATTGCCTGGTGTATTTGTGGTTTCCTGTTTAATCTCAATTTCTAGAGGAGGTTGAAAAACCCGTGGATGTTTCCTCAGATTACTAGATAGCATTATACCTTGTGTGCAGGATGAAAGACCTTCAGCAAAGCGTGCCAGATATCCATGGTTGCTATAAAAAGTCTCTCCCATCTGGAACATGCCTGTTTTCTCCTTTTCTGTAGGATGCTTTGAGCAGAGATGAACACGCAACAAAATTTAGCCTGGTCCAGTCTTCCTTCACTGAGAGAAGCCTGAGTCTAGGTACTGTCTAGGAGCATCATACCTGTCCTCGGGTTAGTGACGGGGCAGGGTTTCTGAGCAGTTTCTTATGCCTTCATCCTTTTGGTAAAGATTTGCCAGCATGGATTTCCTTCCAATCTTAGAGTCACCTGAAGAAGGATACTCCTGTTAACCCCAGGGAGACCTTTTAATGAGGTTTAAAGCCATGGATGTGGCTGGCTTGTAAGGGAGGAGAGGGTCAAGCAGCCATCCAGCAGAGGAAGGGCTTGAACGTGGTTAAACATCTGCTCTGGCCCATCTCGCATCACTCTTGATTAATAATCTTGTGCCTCTTGAGTTGCAAAGCTATACCCTGAGGGAATCAGATGTGAGAAATATCAAGGCTGCTTGGAGTCCCACATTTGGGTGTCCAGGGATGTGAGGGAGCTGATCTGGTATCATCCTGGGAACTGGAGCCAATTCGTCAAGGTGAAGGTACCTACAGACAGCCTGGTGTGGCCACTTCTGTTTGTGCTGTACATGGTAGGACCTTGGCTTCTATGAGCTCTTGCCCTTTGAGAGGCACCACCATGGAATTGCAAAGCCACTTCTGTGCTAAGTTGGAGCTCCTTTTGAGGAGCACCTAGTTGTGTACTGGGTCATGCATAGGAGGGGCTGGGTGGACAGGTAGGGTGATGAATGCTGCAGCTGGTTGCTGAGGAATGTGGTGGTTCCCATGCCTGGAGGATTTTGGAGCATCTGAGAGCTGCTGGGTGAAACCTTGGGCTGGACACATCTGATCAGAGGTCAGATCAGAGGATCTCTACTTTGGCCCACAGCCCCTGCGTCTGTGTCCTCGTTTGATCATGCAGAAGATGTTTGTGTACACAAAAGTATAACTCGTGATGACACAGAGCTTAAGGTTGTGAAATCTGTGAGGCTCCTCTGGGTATTCCTGTGGGAAGGGAAGAGTTATCCCTCAGAAAACTTCCATGGGGAAATAGTTAATCTTACTAAACACCAGAGGTTGTTTTCTAAAGCAAAGGCAGAGGCTGTGGGGGGAGCGTGGTTAACCATGTAGACTGGAGACAGGCTAAAACTCATAAAGGAAAAATGTATGTAGGAGTTTATAGCTGTGTATGAGTGTGTTAAAGCTTTAATTTGAGATCACTGGCTGAGATCAAAATGAGCTGGCGTGAAGCTACGCCGCTTTCAGGGAGCTGAAAGCAACTTTGTGAGGTGGATGTTGGCCCCACAGCTGCAGGCACTTGATGTCTGAGAACAGGCACAGTTGCTTAAAATCTGCTTCTGGTTGCCCTGGAAAACAGTGAAGCATTGGGTTTTTTGGTGTAATTTGCAATAATGAAAAACTTATTTAAATAGTAACGCTCATCCAATCCTTCAGCTTTCAGAAAGTCCCCCATCCGGATTTCAGTGCGTGTGTTTGCTCTTGGGCTCTTGGGAGTTAAATTTTCCTCTTGACTCAACTGTGGAAACGGTCTTCATTTATCATTTCCCAGTTTAGCTCCCGTATTAAAATTATAACAAGGCTGGGGTTTATTTTTGTCTTGTGTACATTTATCTCCTGTGTATCCTTGTGTCTATTATTAGAGTCCTGCTCTGTTGCTAAATGGATTGGCCGAGCTCTTGGGGACAAAATATTGAAGCATATGACTAGTCTGCAATACCCCTCAGCCACTCTGCTTTTGCAGTATTCGTAGTGCCTGGGTTTACCCAGCCTTTGTCATAGCTTGCTTATTTTAAACGCCGAGGATGCAGTGGGCAGAGCCAGCTCAGAGGAGATCTTAAATGGCATATCAGCTCGTAAGTGGAAGGAGGGAGGAGGTGGATGTGGAGGGGAAGCTCCAGCTGAAAATAAACAGAAAGCAGTGGTGTGTGTTTGGGAAGTGTCTGAATTGCATGACCAGGGTACAGCCCTCCTCTTTGGCTTTTTTTTTTTTTTCTTGATGGGATATTTTTGTTTCAGACTGCAAATAATGGAATGTGGAATCCTCTGAAGGAGGACTGGTGTGGTTGGCTGGCTACGGACTTACCCTTTCCTGAATTAAAAAACAGATTGGAAACTTTTTATGGGTCTCAACCGTGTTTCAAAATCCCCGTGACAACCACTTCTGCTGGTCGGTGGCTGGACACTTGTCCACAAATCTGTACTGAGCTTTTTGGCTTGCACAAGAGTGATTTTATAGTTCCGCTCGTCTTGCTGTCCTCCTGTTTCCACATCCAGCCTGAGCTAGCTGGTTTCTTGGGTTTTCTGGGATACGCTACGTTTTGTAACTAAGCTATTGAATATCTTAACCATATTCTTGCTTTGCTTGCAGGGTCTATTTGTACATGTGGCGTCTTACATTTTCTGTAGCTCTCTCCCATGTCTTAGAAAGATACTTGGGGTCCTGCACAATGTAGTGGTATGTCTTTCAGAGGACTAGTTTTTGATGCTTTAAAAATATTTTAAAATAGCCTAGGCAGTGTCTTTGGCAAGGACACGCTCCAGAACTCCCTGAAACAATTAGAGAAGACTCTTACTGGTACAGCACAGCTTGGGATCAGATTCTTGATTTTGTTTTTCTTTCCTTCTAATTTGCTTCTCTAAAAGGCGTGATGAAATACTTCCCCTGCTCCCCTCTGGGTGTTTTGGTTTTTTGGTTTGGTTTCTTTTTTTTCCTCTTTTAAGATCCTCTTGCTAGTGCAGATTTTCTCCTTTCGTGGCTGCTTACCCCGTGCCAATTTTGGGTGTGTGTAGCCTTGGTTCTGCTTTGCTGACACGGGCCCACGGGGGACATTCTGCTGCTGGACTTCTTGATCCAGTTGGAGGGACACTGCCTGGGAATGCCAACTTTTGCACAGATCCTTGAACGAGTCGTCTTTTTCCACCTCCTCCCTTCTTTGTGTTCCTCATCCAGCATCCTTTGGTTCCTGCCTACGTGCCACGTGCTTCCTTGTTTTGCCTGCATTAGCAGCACTTTCTGACGTTGGAGCCCCTTCCTGAAGACGCCTCTTGGCCCACGCCAGGCTTTTTCTCTGCTGCAGGCTCTGCTAGTAGAGGCAGGTGTGCCCAGAGTGTCATTTTACCTGGGGCTGGGTGTATTTTTGAAGGCTTTGGCTTGTGGAGCGAGAGGGTGGCTTAGCCCTGGCCGTGCCGCTGCGGGCGTAGGAGGCTGGGGGCTGCGTGGCAGGGTCAGCACACGGGACTGAGCTGCCTGAAAAATCTGCTACTGTGGCCACAGAATTACCTGGCAGGTGGGGGGAGAGTTGATCAAACAAACCTGCTCCCACTAATTGTCAGGCTTTTGTATTTGTTTTTGTGCCTCTCTTTTTTTGTCTTTAATTTGATGAACTCTAAAACACGCACGACCGAGTAGTTTAATTAGCTGTGGGAACTGCTGGAGATAACTTACTGGCATTTTCTGCAAACCTCACTGCCCTTTTCATGTTTCCAGTGCAGCAGAGTTGCTGTGAGCGAGGAGGCAGGAGCACCCATCAGTGTAGCCCAGATAAGATGTTATCACCCAAACAGAGATGAAAGAGGCGGTGCAGCTGGCTGCTGTGTAGACTGTCTGCTTGCTGGTGGGAACCAGTCCCTGGTACCCTCCCCATTAGGCTCCTCGCAGGGATGGGATGAGCCTTGGGCACAGCAGAGCAGAATCCGACCGTGTCCACATGCCTTATGGACCTACCTCTTTCATCCAGGTCACTTTCCTTTGCGTTTCAGGGGAAATCTTACGCATCCATGCTTCATGAACTGCATTCTAATCTGTTAATCTTTGGATCTTCTCCTTTTCTACCTGCCACTCCAAAACATTTCTGTGGCTGTGAAACTTCTTACAGGAGGAATACCAGCATTGTTGTTAAAGTTGTCTGGGCTTTATGGAAATGTGGACGTTTGTCATGGTCTGCTAGAGCGTGTTCAGAGGCTGCTAATGGGTGGTATTCCCAGAGACTGAGTTTGGGGTCCTGCTCTCTGGGCAGTGAATGGAGGCTCCCCTTGGCTTTGCTGAGTTCAGCCCACGTTCTTCTCCCGGTCCCATCAAGAAAGTCATCATGTCTGGATCCCTTACCGTGGCTGAGCGTGTGGCTTCCAGACCATGGGCACTACCTGAGCAGTGGTAGAGGAGCTGTTAGTGCCTGCTTCTCCAGAGAGAGCAGAAGTGAAGACCCACTTTGGAATAACGGAGATTATAACAACAAGGTTCTGGCTTGTGGTTCCAGCTCTATTAGCAATGGACAAAACTGCCTTTCTGATGTATTTTTCTTGTGCTCAGGGTGATTTTCTGTGGTCAAATCTGCCTTCTTTCTTGTTTTGTCCCTCTGCATGAATGGATTGTATTTGGAGCTGGCTTCCGTGTAGAGTCTGCTTCGTCCTGACACCCAGCATTGAATGCGTCCTGGTCTTGCCATCTGTCCGGAGGCTGTACATGATCAAGTGGTTTTAATTGATTTTGAATCATCAAAGGTCAAGGATATTGTCACAGAAGGTTCATTTAAAAAAGAAAAAAGCATCCTGTAAGAGGTGCTGTTGGTTATTTAAATCCTTAGATTTGGGGTTTGAGAGGAAAAATTATTAAATGATGTCTTAAAGCTGAATAAAGAAGTCAGTATTGAATGTTTTAATGTCTTACAGATGCTGTGGGGTTGCAGGGTTTTATTTTAAATTTAACAATGGGAGTTGGAGCAGCTCCAGCACTGTAAAGAATAGTCTCTTTAATTAAGGGTTTAAGCTGGAAGAGCGTGTGTAGTGTGATGCCATTTTAAAGTTTCAGCGGGGCTTTGTAGTTTTAACTTGTTATTCCCCATCTTGGATCACGTATCTGCGTGTCTGAGGTCGTGGTGGGGATGTTCCTTGCCTGGAGAAGGGAGGTTGGTCTGTGTTAAGGGGGTAGCGAGGTTTCTGCTGAGGTTTTAGCTCTGACTGTATTATTTTCTCTTTCCTGTGGCTCCCGATGCCCACTTTGAAGGTGCTGCATCTTTGCAGGCACATGTACGTGGTGCATTGCATTACACCCAGGGGGAAACATCAGCTTTGTTTTTCCCAAAAAATGGTGTGGTGTTGGTTTTTTTACTTCTCAGGTTGGGGGGAAGGTATTTTGTAGCCATGTTCTTAGATGTCACCTTGGTAATAGCCAGCTGTGAAGGAGGCTGTGGGGCATGGGACAGGAGACCAGGATCAAATGTGCTCTGCTCAGGAAGGCATCCCCGAGACTCTCTGAGGTTTTGCTGGAGTAGTGGAGGATGAAATGTGGCCGTGTGCCTGCGGCGTTCAGCGGAGCAGGGCTAGATCCCATCCCTACACAAGTTCTGAGGTTTCTGTTCTCTGGGGCTTGGTTGCCTGTTACTCACTGGGGTGGAACCCAGAAAATTGGCCGTTAAAAAATAAATTACTATTCTCCCCTAGAAAATGCAAGCATTCCAGGCATGTGTCCCTGAGTTCTCATCTGAGAAAACAGCATTAAGAGATTTAAGCTGATGTCTCTTAACTTCAGCCCATTCTCAGCTGGTGGGACTTGGGGAGATAGAATCATAGAATCGTCTAGGTTGGAAGAGACTCTTGGGATCATCGAGTCCAACCATCTACCCTACTCTACAAAGCTCTCCCCTACACCATATCCCCCTACACCATATCCCCCAACACCACATCTAAACAGCTCTTAAACACATCCAGGGATGGTGACTCAACCCCCTCCCTGGGCAGCCTATTCAGAGATGCTCTGTGCCAGTTCTGCCTTTCTCCCCCATGCGTGGCCTTACCTGGCTCTGCGGTAGCACAACGTGTTTAATTATCAGAGGCAACAACTGCTACTTTTGGCCATCTCGGAGGCTTTGCTATAAGAACCCAGCATCTGCCAGGGTTTGCTGCATCCTCATTCGTGCCAAGATGATTGCTTGACTCTTTTTGGGATAGTTGCTGTGAGAATTAGGCTCTTCTGTGGCATTAGGAAGAGCATTTGCGTAGCAAAGGCTGAGCAGCTGTGAGCCTGCCAGGTACCCAGGAACCTTTATGGTTTGCGTTTAGTGTCTCCTGGTGTGTTTATCCCCATAAAATAATTAATTGAACTAGAGCTCCAAGCAATGTTATCACCTTTGCACATTAAAAAAATCATAATTATGTTCTCCGACTTAATGAGGTTTAGAAAGAAATGGGGTTTTTTTGTTTGCCTTCTGATTTTTGGAGTGTTAAAGGCTCCCATGGGTCTTATCTGGAGATCTCGGGGGCAGTGGCTGCCCATGTGAGGAGGACTGGCCGTGGAGAGTCACCAGCCACCAGTGCAGAGCAGGAGCCTTCGGGTTTCCCAGAGCCATTGCCAGACTTGGAGCCGGATCGTGAACGCTGGCAACACTATTTTGAGCGTCGAGAAGGGAGCTAACTGTATTTTTGTGGTGGCCCTGGCTCTGCTATTTTTTAATTTTGTCTTTAATTTCTATTGTTTTCTTTGCTTATTTGCTAACTTGCAAAATTCAGCAAATTGCAGAGGATCTCCCAGCCCTCGGGGTGAGTTTTACTCAGCGCTGCAGTGAGCCAGCACGTGGCGGTGGCACTCGCTGAGCTCCTGCTCGGAGGTGTCAATGAGGCTGCTGTGATGGACCTGCTGGCCTTCAGGTGGTCAGGGTCTGTGCCAGGGTGTGGAGATAGTGGGGTCATCCTGGGCAGCTGTGTGTGTTAAGGGTAAATATTAGCTTCATGTTGTCTTGGGAGCTGCTGTGTGTTTGTGTTAACTGCTCATTTTGGTAAGGATTTGCTTGAAATTTGTCACGAGGCTCCTGAACTTCAGCAGTCTTCACTACACTGTTGACTTGAATGATGTCTTGAGTGTCTTCTCCTCTTCTGTTTGAGTTTTGCTGCTGGTCCTCAGTCTCGCTGGGGTGTTTTAGTGCTTTGAACTCATTCAGCTGCAGAATAAGCCCAAACTGTGCCTGGGCAGGTTGCCCTACGCTGCCACAGGGACGCGGGGAGTGCCGTTGGTTCTCTAGGACATCCCTGCGATGCCGTCCTGAAAGGAAGGATGAGTTCTCCCAGGACTTGCTGAAAGAGGATTTGTGAGGCGTCTCGCTTCCCTGCAGCTCTGCAAATCACGCCGAGGAGCCCCGCAAGCCTCCTCGCCGCTCGCACGGGAGGGCAGTGACAAAATTGCAGGCGGGAGTGTTGTTGTGCCGCGTGTTTTCCCTGGAGCTGAGGGCAGAGCCCCGCGCGGGCTGGCTGGAGCCAAAGGCAGCAGAGCAAACGTACCTGCTGAGTAACGGCCTCAAATCACACCGGAAAAACCCAAACGTCGCGCCGAGTCCGTGGCGGGCGCTGCGGATGCTGCGCCGGTGAGAAGTCAACAAATCCATTAAACGGGGAAGCGGTCCCCGTGCGCCGTCCCCCCCGGGAAGAGGAGCATCCCCTGCCCCACGGCCCGGCCGTACGGCTGGGCGGCGCAGGAAGGAAACGGTTAAAGGGAGGGAGAGGTTGTCGAGTTGGGTTAGCCATCAGATAGCTAATATTTTAGAGGTTTTTCAGAGCTAAGCTATAAAAAGGCTGTAGCAGTATTTCAACTCGCCCATTGTCTGCTGGAAGCCAGCCAGCGTTGCCATGCCGACGAGGAATTATTACTTGCTGCCAGAGCTGGAGGAAAAGCTCATACTTTTGGCTTCAAAACAGGAGGGGTGGACTTATGTAATCCACTGTGTTTATAGGCTGAGACTGGCAGGAGCATTGAGAAATAATTACAGGCTTTCCATTTCATTTCCAGCTTGGTTTTAAGGCTGTGTGGCCTCTCTTTATTTATTTATTTTGAAGTTGAGAGGGTGGCCGCTAAAGATGCGGGAGGTAGCGGAGGTGATGCGGGGATGCTGCTAGGTAAGTACCCCCCCCCTCCTCTCTCCTACCCTCGCCGGGCTGCTTTTGTTTTGGTGGCGTTTTGTCTGGAGAGCTAAACTAGGCCACAGCAGAAAGAAGTCGCTTTGAAAAACTGGGACTTGGCCCGGCGACACAGAAACAGTGTTCAGTGCTGGAGGCTGAGAATACACTTTTGCGGTTGCCCGGAGGTGGCCAGCCCTTTGCCGACGGAGGTGAAGTGCGAGGTTTTGCGAGCCCCGGCTGCTTCCCGAGGTGACTTTATCCCTCCAGACCGCCTTGGCTTGGAGCAAGTATTTTTTGGGAGAGGGTAGCAACAGGGGAAAAAGGGGAGGACTAAGTTTTTGGGGGTTTTTCCTTCCCCCCCCCCCCGCCGAAACATCTTGGTCTCACGCGTGTCTCCATCGGCTGGAGAGGGATTTGTCAGGGTGATCAAAGCAGTTTTGCTGATGTTTTGTGCTTTTGAGAGGTGAATAGCAAAGTTGAGCCTGTAATTAATGTGGGTTTGTTCGTCCCGGGAACAGTCAGCAGATGATGCTGTAATTTGGGCTTGCCTGAAAAGCAGCGCGCCGTGTGTTTTGACTTGGGTCAGGCCAGTGGGAGTTTGCAGCTGCTGTTTTTGTGCTGGCTGTTGCATAGAGGGAGTCACTGCTGGTAAACTCTGCTTGCAAAACTTTGAGGTTTCAGGTGGATATGCTGGTTCTAAGGGTCCTGGGTCCCGTAGTCCTGGGGAGGATGCTTCTGGAGTGGTGGGAATCCCTTGCTGGGGAGAGATGGTGGGATGGTGTTTCTGCTCCCGCTGGAAAGCTGCGGCCGAGACGGGGATGCTGTGGGTGGGACGCGAGGGATGGAGCAGGACAGTCTTGGTGCCACCCAAGCTGTGCCTGGCTTCGTTGTGCTCATTTCTCTTTCAGTAAATGTGAATATTGTTATGACTGTGACTTTTAAAATCTCTCAGATATTGGTTGTAAAGCTCCTAGGAGTGGACAAAGCCCACTTTTGGAGGGGATATGAAGAATACTTTGATATGTTGCAAACTTGCTGTGGAGGTTACAAAGGTGTGGAGAAGCTGCAGTGTGCTGTGATTTATTTTTTTTCTTCACATTTTCCTTCATTGCACAGTGTCCTACTAGGGAGTTACATTCTCAGACCATGGTAATCTGACATTTTCTGTTGTAATATGGTGTGTCCAGATTAAATATCCCCACTGCTGTGCCAATATATTCCAGAGAGGAGTCCAATGTTGGCTAGTGTGCTTATCTTCAGAGATACTGCACTCTTTAAGCAGACTTACAGTCCCATACGAACAAGTTTGGGCTCTAACTTGAAATACAGGGGTGCCTCAGTGGAACACGGCAGAAATAAACTGCTTTTTCCACGGTTTCCCATAGTTACTGTTTGTATTCAGCAGTTATGGGCAAAAACTTGAGAGAGTGGTGGCATGCTTTGAGTTGGGAAATGTTCCTTGAAACAGCAGGCTTGACTGGCGTTATCAGTGACACATGGGTGTGTTATACAAAATAATTCAATAATTTAATGATCCATAATACTGTTCTAACTCCTACCACAGATGCTGTTGGACTCAAAGCAAGTTAGATTTGTTACTGCAAGGCTGGTTGGTTTTTTTTTTTTCCCCCTTCCTCTGGGATTCATGCCAAGATGAACTGTATGTTCTGTTCTTAAGAGCTATGAGTAATGTATGTGTGAATCTATAACATAAGTAATACGAGTATATAAAATGTGTGAGTATGCAGGATTCGTGTATCCTGCATATAGAGCGCGCCGCACACATGCTCTGTGTGTGTTCAGAAATAGGGTGCGATACGTGTCTGGGCAAAATTAATGACATGCCTTGCAGTTACTGCTCACCACAGAGCCCTGTCTGATGGCCCCATCCTGCAGAGCTCAACCCGAATCCCAGTCGCCGGCTAGGGTTTGCCTGTTTAATTGCCCCTTTTGGAGGAGTTACCAATTAGAGGGAGTTGGAAGTCCCTCCCTGCTCTCACAGGGGAAGTCAGCCTTAACGAAGATGGGAGGAGATGCTTGGCACCACAGGCTAACGTTTCCCGAGTGGTCGGTGGAGCAGTGAGGTGTTGGGGGTCCCCCTCTGCACCCCCCCGTAGGTGCCACTCCAGGAGCTGCTGTACAGGGGATGCACTCCAAGCCAGACCTGCTGCTTCTAATGGGACCTTTTTTTTTTTTTTCATGAATAAAATGAGCTTTCTCTCATAAATTATTATTTTTTTTTTTAATGTGAAAAATGAGAAGGTGGCAAGTAGCCAATTCCCCCGCCTCCCTCTTCCCAGCTACGATGAGGTCATTGCCTCTTAAAGTTTATACCACGCAGTGAGACATGGCTGGAGGAGCAAGAAGGCAACAAATGTCTCTCCTGGGGCGTTTGGGAGTGATGGACGCCAGTCCCTGAAACCTTAGCGAGCTGTAAACGATGCCTGAGCAGGACGTGTGAGTGGGGAGGGGTCCCCAGGGGTACAGCTCTCTGGGAAAACCTTGCAGGATGCAGATGTGGGTGGGAGGGGAGAGCCCTGGTCCCTGCCTGGTCCCTGCCTGGTCCCTGCCTGGTCCCTGCCTGGTCCCTGCCTGGTCCCTGCCGTGCCGCAGGGTGCCCAGTCCAAGGCAGGACCTGGGATGTGTGGGATGCGGGTCCACGGGGTGGCTGTGCTGCTCGGTGGGCTGCGGGGTGGGATCTGTGTGTGAAGGGCTGGGCACGTGCTCAGGTGGGATGCGATCAATCAGGCAGCAGTTCTGGCACTCCTTGCCTTGCTCCTGCATCCACTTACTTTTCCTTGGGAATTTCCTCAGCGCTGTTTTTGCAATGGAGTTGCGAAAGTTCGTGACCCAATGAAGGATCTCTCCAAGACCTTTGTGTCCCTGGCCGAGTGGCTGCCTGGAGAAGTTGGGTTTTTTCCCCTTGAATGCCGTGTCGAGCTGCTTGCAAATTCCTGAGCTATTGTTTTCTCCTTGTCTGTCCCCCCCATTGCAGTCCGGATTTTCTTTCCTCCATGGTGGAAGTGATATGGAAAGGGGAGTGGGGGGTATCATGGGGGCTTTCCTAGAAGCCACAGTCCAGGAGGATGGATTTTAAGGTCTCTGCGGATCTGGCCTCCTCTTCACAATTTCTGCTGGGGTGCTTGGGGGTGGTGACCTGGACTGTGTGTGGTTTTAAGGTGAGGTGTTGGCCTGAAATAACTATTTCATAGGTGCCGTAATAAATCAATAACTGAAATTTTGGAAGGGCGTGTTTACTGCCTCCTGCCTTTGCCACGGCTCTGATTTTGGTCAGAGTTTGCTGTGCCTTGCAGGGGTGGTCAGGGAGGTGATGCTTTATGCACCTCTAGCTTTTATAGTCCCATCGTTGCTCTGGGGAGGTGCAACGGGCTGAGTCCATTCTGCGTGATCCTGTCCTCAGAGTTGGCCCAAAGGGGTGTGAATAATCAGTGAATTTGTTCTGTAGACCAGAAATCAAATATTTGCTGTGTCAGAAAGAGGGGAGCTGTGGGGTGGCAGATGATGTGCAGATAGTGGTGAGAGAAAGCAAGAGACGTGGATGCTCACTCTTATTAAAAAAAAAACCACCGTTGTAAAGCCCTTGGCAGCAAGCACTGCACGGGGTAGAAGTGTGGGTTTGCTTTTGTGGGTTCATTTCCCCGTGTGCTGGTGCTGTGGGGTGCTGTGGGTGCTGTACACAGCCATCCCTCGCCCGTCAGCAGTGGGTTTGGGAGGTGGGCAGCCACTTCCACCGTGGCTTACACAAAGCGAATCTTGGAGGAAGCTGTGAAAAGGTTAAGAAGTGGGCAGGGGGTGGGGGGAGGCAGTTGAGATGTCATCTGCAAGCGTGGCAGTTGCTGAGCAGAGGACAAACACCAGGACTGGCAGATCAGCCAGCATCTGCGGTGCTTTGCAAGGACAGAAGAGGGTTGGGAGGAAGGTCTTGGGAGATGCTTCCATTTGGTGGTGTGGGGAACTAACTTCCTTTTTCCAAAGGAAAGCTCGCAGGTAGCAGTTCCATGTGTAAATGAGGGCCCGGGGTGCACTGGTGTCAGCAGCCTAAAGCTTCCCCACGTTGGCTTTGGTCTAGTGCAGGTGGAGACACAGCTCTGATCTCCCCTGGCACCAAGGGTGAAGATGAAGTGCAGTTAGAAGTTAGTAAGGGAAGGGAGTTGGGGAGGAGGTTCTGACGTGCTGCTATGCTTTTAGGCACAAACTTCAAAAAAATGAAATTAAAATTGCTGTTCTATCACAGCTTGTCCATTCTGTGGAAATTGTTTAGGCATCCCATTAGTCGCAGCTGCTCTCGTGATGTTGCACCCCAACGATATCTCCTGTTCACTTCTCTGTCTTTGTGCTTCTCCTTAGTAGCCTCGTTGATTTTTTTTTTTTTATTTTTTTTTTCCCTGTCGACACGATACAGTCGCTCCTTGTTAGCCTATCTTGCTCTTTCCTCTTTCAAGGAAGGGAAGGAGCAGGGGAACCAGATCTGATAATTCCAGTGAGTAGAACTGTTCCCCTGAGCCCTTTATAAAGAAATAAAAAGGCTCTCCTTCTCTCTGCTTCTCTTTGAGTACAAGCACTTTACCCTCTTGGATTCCCTGCAGGCTCCTCATACTGCTAAAATTGAAACATCAAGATGTCTGAGGCAGCAGGAATTACCATCAGTGTTTTGACACCTGGAGGTACAATTTCTATTAGCTTTTATATAAAAACAACACCAGTTTTGCCAACAGAGTTCTCGTTAAATAATGCATGAAGACCCCGCTCCTGACAGTAGGTATTTTTCTTTCACTTTCCTGGACTCTTGGATAATGACTGAATTTTTGTGACCATTGGGGAAAAAGATACACACGCTCGCACATAGAAACGTGTATGCGGACACTCACATGCTTAACTCCTGGGCAGAGAGTCAATTATCCTGTTCGCTAATTAACGTGGAGAGATGGGGGAAAGCAATTTAAGGTTTGTCTGTTGTGAAAGCTTGGATTGTTGTTTTGTTTTTTGGAAGCAGCAGAAGGCAGTCTTCCCGAGACCCTTGATGGTGACTAAGACTGCTTAGATGGGATGTAAGAGGGACCCCGGGGGGGGTCTGCGGTGCTGCCGATGGGAGATGAGCACAGGGGCATCAGAAACAAAAAATGGGTAACTTGGGTTTTTGCAGAGACGCTGCTTGGCGTCAAGCATATGCTCTGTGCTCGCTTTTGGGGGAAATGAAGTGAAACAGAAGGGCACAGCATGTGGATGTGACTGCTAATAGTGAGAATCAAAGTACAGTTTTGACATTTCTAACCTAATAAGTGGTGCTGCGTGTGAGAGCCTGCTTATTTTCCTTTTCACCATGAGATGCTTTGACAGAGGAGTAAAGTCCCATTTTGACATTTCTGTCATTTTAACTAAAGAGAGAGATTACAGTAAATTGGATTAAGTGAAAATCTTCTTCAGATGTTTGTGGTTTGGGCTGATTTATGGATAGATGTCATTTGAACGTCATTCTGCATTTTTTAAGCATCTGCTTGATGGTTGCTCTAATGCTGTTGCTGCAAATAGTCCACGCAGGGGAGGGGAAGCTGAGCAAGAAGCAGCTACCCGTGACAGATCTAATGCTGGTGTGTGGCTTGGGGACAACAAAACGCTGTCCTTCTCGTGTTCCCAGACGCATAGTGCCAGATTCTGTAATGGGTGCTTGGTTCTCATTTTGAGTTCCTGTTATTAAACTTTGTTGTCTTCTACTGAGAGTCATTTAAATAGGCTTTTCTAAGTGTTTTTCCCATCCTGGAGAGAGATGGTTCAGTGCATGCATTTTCTTGTCTGGCACTTGGCAAATCTTGGGTTGCCCATTCCCCTGAATGACCAGAGAGGACGTTCTTGGTTACGCTCGTACAAAGTCTCTGTCTTGGCCCCCTTGTTGCCGGGTCCTTCGCTCCCAGTGAGCTTATGTGTTTATAACTTTTTTCCAGGAGCCAAAATATTCTCACAAGCGTGTGCTGGCTCACTAACATAGGAAGGGCATGTGAAAATACTTTGCGTATTTCCAAAAGATAGCGTTGGAAGTTCTTCCCGAAATTAACAAGGTGAGACTTCTTAGGTATCTATGTCCTTCGTGGCTTCCTCTACCTAAGCTGTTCAGAAGCCGCTGGTACCATTTGGAAAGCTGCATAATCTCTTGTGGCTGATGATGTAATCAGCACTGTAATCAAATCTGGCAATGATGTCATTGATGGAGTCCACTGTTGCCTGCTGCAGTGATTAGTGGGATGAGATTGAAGTCTTTGTGCAAACGGTGATGGGAAACTGGGAAGTCTGCATCCCTAAATTGTGGTGTTTGTGTAATTTCTGGCACAATTTTGGAAAATACTTCTGATCCACACTCAAAATCACTAGATTTGGGTCTAGGTGTAGAGGCTAGTGCATTTCAGTTGTGCTTTCTAAAAGTTCATTTGCGAGTTTAATGTTGGTTTAAGTTTTGTAGCTATACTGGGAGGTGTAGGGTACTTCTCGGCCAGTGTAGCCCCTGGAGCTGCCTCTGCTCCGTGCCAAGTGACGGCAGCACCGGCCCAAGGGAGTGTGTGACTGGGGCTGGGAGGGAGAATATAAAAGTTGCCCTTAAATCCTCTGAAGGTGTTGGATGTCTTAGACTGTGTCTGAATGGATTTTATGGATTTTTACAGTCCTGGGGCAGGAAGGTGCTGCCCAAATGTAGGTTAGAGGTACACAGAAGTACTGTCGGCAGTGGAGTGTGTCAAATCCCAGCTTCTCAAGGTGAATCATTTGATGATGCTTCGCATCTTCCCTCCAAACCGAGCCCCACTGCTTTGATTGGCAGCATCTCGGCTCTGCCTGGGTTTTCCCGTGTTGTCATTGATACCAGGGTTGTGGTGTTTTGTTTTCTGCATCTGTTTCCCCGGGCAGTTAAAAGATTTTGCCTTTTGCCATGCAAGCATTTTGTGCCTGAGCTAGTGACTGAAAGTACAATTCCTAAAATTCTATATTATTTTTCTATGTTATGATTATTAATGGAAGATCACACTACTGAGGGAAGATAAATTTGTAATCCTGCTTAGTGGCTGATCTTATCCTGGCTGAGTAGCTCTCGTTGCATAAGGGACAGTGACCTGAAATCATCCTTTTAAACCAGCGGACAGGATGCCTTTCCCTTCTCCCCTTTGCACAGATGGGTGTGAGACAGACTTTTGAAATGGTTTAAAGTTTAGGGGTTTCACTTTAAAATGGGAATACCTCCCGATTAACTAACATTTAGGTGGATGTGCCAAAGAGAGCAGTGGGGCTGCAGGCGTGGGTTATTTTAATGCATCAGTTTTGTGTTAGACAGACTTCAGTGCATCTCTTGCAGCCTGGCTTGCTTTTTGGGATTGCTGAGAAGTATTGAAAAGGTTACCTGGCACGAATGAGGAGGAGGAGGAGCAAGCAGAAGGGCTTGATCATCACCCATCCTGGGGAGGTATATGAGAGAGGCCGGGGTGGGAGCTTCCAGGGTTGGCTCTGGCACTGGGGAAGAGCTCTGCTCCTTCCCAGGCATCCCGCTGCCCCCGCTGGATGCCAGCAGAGAGGGCAGGTGGGTGAGCAGGAGGGGAAGAGCTGCTGCTTGTGAGCAGTGAAGAATTAAAAACATCTGCTCCAGCTGTGTGCCTCTGCACTTATTGTTTTTAACTTCTCTCGGTGAAGCAAATGAGCGTTTCTTGGCAGAGATCTTGTCTTGCTGGAGTTGAAGATATTTCCCTTTCTCCTCCCATCCCTCCCGGACGCGTAGCAGCCCCAGGTTGAGCTCAGGTGAGGTATCTGGTCTCTCCTTGCTGGGGAAGAACGGTGGGAGTGCATTTGATTGCTTCCCCATCCCCTAAGAAATGCTACATTAAATATCTTAGTGTCAAGAGCTCTAATCTAAAGATGTGACACTTGTTCTGTCACCTCACCTGCCTGCTGTCCCCTTGGAGGAGAGAGCACAGGCTGCTGGTGTGTACAGCCATGGAGCAAGGATGGGGATTGCTGCGCCCAAGCGTTGGCTCCTCTTTGGGTCAGTGGAGCAAGATCTCAGCTTGCCATCATGGGTCAGACCTTCAATGTGCAGTTCCTGAGCTCCCAGTCCCTCAGAGTTGGGGACGACTGGTGCCAGATACAGCTTCAGCCTGCTCAGGAGCTTTCTCCAAGCTGAGCAAGCACCTGAGCAAGCAGATGCCCTCTCTCCTCTCCGAGTGCTCACCTGTGATGGGATGTTGGCAGCCCCTGGAAGTCACTCTCATGCTCAGTTTGCAGCCTGTGGTGAGGTTCAGCAGCAGCAGCTGGGAAGTGTTAGGCTGTGGGCAGTGCTCTGCAAGAGATGCTTCCCTCATTTACTGAAGGTGGTATCTTGGTGGCTGGCAGTGGGGAGGGAAGAAGGGGTTTTTTTCTCTGGTGTGGGTGAATCAGTGGTGTCTGTGATGGGTTCTCACTGCGACAGGCTCGAAATGGGAACTCTCAGGGGAGATTAGCCTGCAGCTTTTAACTTTATTAAACATTCTCTAGTGCCATCCCAAAGGACCACTTCTTAGTGCTCCGCAACGCTTTATCTGTATTTTGAACATCACCTACATGAAGTATGACCATGTATGGCCTATATTTACGTTAAAGCATACATACAAATAGTTATGAAATGATGGATAGTGTGTTCTGTTCTTCAGGTCTGTAACATGATGATGTCTTATAGGTAGGTAAGAGAACCTCAGCTGGAGATACTGCAGATTATTATAAATCCGATAGCTCACTCAGAGCTATGTCTTTGATTGATTTAGGCATTTATTAAAACACCTATTTAATGATTGATTAAGCCGTTATAAACTGTTTGTAACTTTTAAAATGTGACCTGGTGTATTGTAGCTCCATTAGCATCTAGCTAATAAAATACACTGTAATGCCTCTTAGGTTGACAGAAGTTGTATTTCAGGCCTTACATGTGTTGAAGTTTTAGGTAACTTGTTACAGATTGTTCTAGGTGTGTTCAGAGGCTCAGAAGTACAATCTGTTCCCTTAGAGCGAGGTGCAGGGCTGGTCTGGCAGTTGTGTGTTGACCTTGTGGGTCTCCTTCTGCTGGGATGGACCCTGTTTGCTTTGGTGTTACTGCTCCGGGACCTTTTTCTTTAAAAAAAAAAGCCTGCCTCTATCTGTGTGTGGAAGTGTTTTTTCCATGAACTGCTCAACTTTCCATTTGCTCGGGCTGTGCAGAGCTGGCTGCCGGGATGAGCTGTGTAATGGGATATCTGAATCGCAGCAGGAAACCTGCTCCAGTTTAAGCAGACCTGATTTAAAAGCAAATTCAGTCAAACCAGTACAAACTCCTGCACGGAGAAATTAAAACCGCTTTGTCTGATTAATGCCGCTTTTGCTCAGGTCAGTAACTACTGCTGAGGGATGCTCAAGTGGAAAACGAGTAAAAACCTCTCTCTTGAGTGATGCATGTGGCTGGTGCTCTGCTTTTCTCCCTGGGCCATAGGAAGGAGGTGAAGTTTGCCAAGGAAAGGGCTGCTGGTTTAATGTGTATAATCCGTCCCCGCTCCTGCCTAGCAAGTGACTTTCTGCTGCACGTGGTTAAATGATCTGCCTTAATGAATGGCGTATGTTCCAGGAGGTGATGGTGTGCTTTTCCTTGGGAGCCTGAGCCTGCAGGACTTGGGAATGTTGTGGTAAGGCTGATGGTGTAAACGAGCAGGTGGGGATTCACGGGGTGTGGGAACGGTCTCGCCGGTTGGTGGCCGATGTGAAAACAAACCCGGGAAGCCTTTTTCAGGCTGGGGGTTGGGGGAGAGAGGAGGCATTTGGGGGAAGGCTGCAATTTACATTTCTCTTTCCATGTTGTCAAACAAGTCAGCATTTGTTTGTTTACCTCTACATCTGTCTGCAATGTTTATTTGTTTGTTTCTGGAGATTTGCTACTAATGGGTAACCAGCCACGCCATAGGAGATGTGGGGAGAAGGGGTTGTCTCCGGTGGCCTGTGCCCCGTTGTTCCGTTCCCAGCCAGCTGTTCTGCAGCTGTTTTCACTCTGAGACTGCAGGGATTTAAACTGGTGGGGGGTCCCAGAGCTCACCCTGCACCAGGCAGGTGACAGGAGGTGAAGCCACCCCGCTGTCCTCCAGGTTCCCTGCCTGTGGCCACCTCCAAGAGGATGTGTGTGGGTGCTGTGTTCCAATACCAGGTGCTTCTCTGGGACATTGAGGTATGGCGAAGAAAGGGATGGTTTATTTACCTTTTCTGACTGCTTAAATATATTTTTTTTCCTTAATTTATTTTTTTTTCATTGTCTGGAAAGTTTGTAACATTAACCCAGGGCTCAGAAATAAACCCTGGTGGATGCTGATGAATTGCGAGGGGGGGAAGCAGCGAATTCCCCTTTGGGTAAGAGTTTACCATTCAAGCCTTGACCTTGTTAAAACATGTTAACTCAATAAAAGCCTGAGTATTTAAAGACAAGTGACTTCTTCCTGCCTTGAGGGGCATAATTAAACCATTCCACACCCCTTTAAACCAGAGTTGTGGGAAGAGGAGGAGGACTAAGGAGCTCCCTATCCTGCCTGCTTCAGTAGCCTTCCACTGGGGTCATCTCTGTCCCTTCCAATGGGGTCAACTCCATCACCCATGAGCTGCGTGGAGCTGCTGCTGGGAGGCTCTGGCAGTTCTGGGAGAGTCCAGCAGTGATTGCGTAGGAAACCCACGATTTCCCAACTGCTGGGAGGATGACATTGCTCCTTTTGCAGGGTGAACAGTTCTTGCATCGGTTGAAATTGTGGTTGAAGTGTTTTGTATTAAAGCAGACTGAATTTCCTGCGTAAAGTATGCAACAGAGCTTTGCTGGGGGGGGAGAGAAGTGGGGGTGGTTATATTCATCCGTAAAAATTCCTGTACAACTTAAAATTGGGAGAGTTATCACTTTTCTCAGCGTTTCCTTGTTTAAACATCCATTATAAGATTGTAAAGGACACACTACTTTTATATTAATGTCCACGGGATGGACATTAATACAAATGGACACACTGATGTGTCCAAAAGCACCTTCACCTCTTAATCTATTATAGGATTTTCAAGGGAAATACAGAAGCTTGCTGCGTTTCCAGTTTGAAGTGTCATATTTGTGCCTACGGGGCTGTAATCGTTACCCACTGGTGTGAATCCTTCTGGAATTGCTGAACAACTAAGGAGTCCTCCACCCCAGCCAAACCCAGGAACACGCACACACTGGCCGGCTGTGCAGAGGAATAGTCCCTGCTGCGGCTGCCTTACCCCTGGGGTGCTGTTACTGCCTCTTGGCTAGTTAAAAAGCACCGGGCTTCACTTTTTAATTATTATTTTTTTTTTCCTGAACTCTTCAGTTCTGTGCTATCTTCTCCCTGGGAGAAGTGTGTTTTCCAGGACGTTTCCCACAGCAAGTTCCTGTGCGAGGGCAGGGTCTGTGCTGGGCAGGAGGCTCCAAGAGGAGGAGGCTCTGGGGGTGGCAGCATCCGAGTAGATTCCTCTTTGTACAACCGTTTGGGAGACCTGACCTGCTGGACGAGACCTCTGCTGAGAGTCTGTGCTCTGTGGCAGAGGCTGGGTGGGGTGTGAAGAGCAGGGGAAGGTGGTTGGCTCAGATCCATGTTCCCTGTGTGGGTTTTGGGGGGTTTGTAGGGCCCCCACGGGGCAGTGGGAAGGGCTGGCTCTGTCTCAGTACAGAGCCCTCACGGGGACCACAGCTATTTTAAGTGAAACCCACCATCATCAGCTACTCCCGTTGAAAGACCAGGGCTGTTAACTGCGAGTCCTCCATGAGCAGCTCAGCTGCCCAAGCAGAGGTGATGGAGGTTTGGGGATGGTAGTCCTCTTGGTTGTCTGTGGGTAAGCTGTCCTGCGTCAGCTTGGTACCAAGGGAAACCCACTCCCTTCGCAGAAACAATTTTAGATGCTGTGTCTTGTCTTGCTGTGGATAACGAGAGTTCATCGTAATTTAAATCTGAGGCCTTCATCAGGGTTATAAACTCAACGCGTGAAGGTGGTGGGAAACATCCTTAAGTACCCCCCAGATGGACTCTGGAAAGATTATTATGCTGTAATCTGTTTCTATAGCTCCACAAAAGCAGTAGTTGACCTGAGGACTGTGACTCTGCTATTCCCTCTGCTGGCATCCCCGGTGCTTTTGTCCAGACCAGTTTTGTCCAAACTAAATGACTCTGTGTCAGAGCTTCGGTTTGCCCGTGAGAGGTGCTTCCCAGCTGATGGGGATTGCTTTGCATCAGACATTTCCCTCGTGGTTGTTTTTGGTTTCTGCTATGTGGTTGGAGGATGAGGAACCATCTGAAACCTCAGCCCCAGGGCAGGTGGGTGCAGGGTGATGGGAGGTACCTGCCTGTGCCTGCACAGTGGCAGCAGAGAATTGGGCCAGTGAGTCATCTCAGGAATAGCTTGATGTTGGCAGCTGAGGTGTTTTTTTTTGAAGTAGTAATAATTATTATTAATGAATAGCTTTGAGTCCAGCAATTGCAAAACAGGATGGACTGATAGCCCAGGGACTAGGCATTTTGCTGGGAAACAAGGCAAAACTCTCCCCTCCCTGTGGAATGACAAGGTAGGAGGCCAGAGACTCCTGATCACATCTTGCAGGTGCTCATTGCTTCCCTGTGGAAGAGCGGACCCTGTGAGATGTGCCTCACCTGTGTAGCATGAATTTCAGTCACCTTTCTGGGGCTTCTTCAAACTAGTACACAGGCTCTAAGAAGCCTGTAAATGCCAGCCAGAAACCGTTGCTCCAAGCCCAGGAAAGGCAAATTAAAAATAGCATGACCAGGTTGCAGTTTGAGAACTGTCCTGGTTGGAAAGCCGAGGACTCCTGATCTGCTGGGGACAGGCTGAGGGCTTTGGACAGCTTGTTGTCAGCAGGACTGAGCTTGGCAGGGAAGCGCTGAAATCCCGTTTGCCTACTTGTGCGGATTCAGTTATTAAACACATCAGGAATCCCCATCTGCTTTGTAAGCTCCTCTGGAGAAACGTAACCCAAAGCTTGGCTCCTGCGAAGTGCTGTTTGCCTTGGAGTGAGGTTAGGGGGAGCTGGAGCTGTGCAAGGCTCCTGCTTTTTGGGGTAAGACTCCCCTGTGGGTGCAGAAGGGGTGATGCCCTTGGCATTGGGCTTGCTGCCCGCCAGGGCTCGTGCTGAAATGGGCTGTTGGTTTGTGTACGGCGGGATCTGAGAAGGGGATGGAGGAGGTGATGTTCTCCTGTCCTCCTTCCCTTGCTGCGAATTGTCCAGCGTTCTGCCAGGTGCTACATGTTGTGTGCAAATGTTGAAATATTTTTTTTTGTGCCTCTTGAGAGGCTTTGACTTTCTGTCTAGAAGCTATTAATTACCCAGACAAGGAAAGCAGAACGTACCCAATTTATTGCCCCTACTGCTTAGACCTGTCTCTCCGGCTGATCTGCTAGGAACTAATGAGCAGCTCCTTTTGCTGGGCCACCAGCGAGCTTGAACTTCTCATCGCTTTTCCTGGGGAGAAATGAAAGCAGCAGCAATGTGCAGGAACAAATGGCTGGAATTTGGTTATTAACCTGGGCTGAAAATTGACTCTATCTGCTAGTAATTACCCGGGGGATGTTAGGAGAAAGGCCTAGTGGAGGGTTCAGAGCTGGTATTTGACAGATGATCACAAGCAATTGAGTTAGCATTACTTCAGTCCCCCCCCTGCGTCTGAGGTGCGGCGATGGTGCTGGGGAAGTACAGGGACTGCATTGCAAACCTGGGGTAAAATGGGTTAGTTTGAAACAGCTCTCCTCCCAAATGACTCCCTTCTTTAGTGATGCTTTATGTCGCAGCTGCATAGCATCTCATATATTTTTGAGTACCTTAGTTTACAGGTCATTTAATTTATTTGCAGGCTTTGTTTCGGTTCCCTAGGGTAATTTTGTTCCTTTGCACATGTCTTCCCATGGAGGCATTAAATTGTGCAGTTTGTCACAATAGTTCAGCTTTTATGTTGGCAGTCGGTGCTCTTCAAAGATCCTTCTGTGAAGTTTAGACTCCTGAATCATTAGAGGATCATGAAAGAAAAGGAATAATTTAGAAAGCGAAGATGTTTTGTCGTCTTTGAAACCGGGAACGTGCGAAAGGAGAAAATGTTTAGCAGTACAATCCACCTCAAAGAACGTTTCTTAAGAACTCCAGAAAATGAATTTCCCTTCTTTATTCAGGATGTAAATAATCGAAAATGTCACTCCTGAGCTGAGTAATTTGTTCAACAAAAGCATCTCGAGGAGATGACTCCCCTAGCTTTCATGAACGTGCCCAAGACATCAGAGGACCTGTCTCTGCAGCAATACGAACTGAAGGGTTTGAAAATCAAATGAGCAGCATGTTCTGTGCAAAATATATAAATAAATCTCGCAGGTGCTTTGTAATCTCCCTTGCATTTTAAAAGCCTTGTTTACCTGGGTAGTCGGGGGTTTAGGTTAGCTCCTGGGACCTGCCAGTGGGTGTAGGCATGATGTGTTCTTCCAGCGATGGTTGTTGATGTGGTGTTTAATGTGCTGGGGAGCGTGGCTAAAAGAGCCATACGGTTACTCTGTCATTCCTGCACATTGGCAAGGAATTGCAGATTTATTTATTTTTTTTCTCAGTTTAAAGTTGCTTGTGTGTGTTTATTAAACTGAGATTAGTGCTGCCTAACAGTTAAAATATTTAAGCCCATGTTTAATGTAAGAGGGGGGCAGCTGAAGTGGAAAAGATGTGGTGTGGTGTGTGCAGGGAGGGGGCTGGGGAGTGCTGGGGCTCTGGGAGCGGGGAGGGAAGGAGGGAAGGAGCTCTGCCCTGGCACAGCCTGGCAGCACTTGCCCCGTGGTTTACATTGCCCTGGATCCCGGGTGGACGTGGCAGTACGGGGCGAGCAGTGCAGCATTTCGGGCTGCCAGAGAGAGGTTTGGATAGGACAGGAGGAGGTTTGTGCCTTTGCACAGCCCACCTTGACCCAGAAGATGTGTTTTTTAGTTTCAACTCGTGTATCTGGAGCTTTGGGCCAGGCTTCCATCAGAAAATGGGGCATTTTCAGCACTTTTTCTGTCCTTTTCCCCTTTCCCCCCTCACCGGGTGGTTTCGTGTTTGGTCTTTTTAATTTCCTCTCCAGGCATTTCCATTTGTCTTTGCAGATCATCTTCAACAAAGGCCTCACATGGTCTAATTTGTTTTCTGTTTCCAGCCTAGACTTAAAATAACTCCTTTGTTCCATGAATGGCCTGTGCATGTGTCCAAATCCCACCTCCTCTTTTTTTTTTTTAAGTGTGGGTTGTTTTTTGTTGTTTTTTTTTTTGCTGTTCCTTGTCAGTGTCTTTAATTACTTGAAGTTGCCCTTTTGGGCATTTATTCCCTTTTGGGCATTTAGCCTGCAGCTGCTGGGCAGTAGCCATGTGTGGCTGTGCGTGCCGGGCTCTCCCTGCTTCCCGGCGGAGCAGCTTGGGAATGGGTTTGTAGGGACATGGGCGCCTTGGCACGGGAGCAGCGATGCCCTTGCTCTGCCATCGCATCCCTGCTGATGAGCTCACCCTCCAGATGGTCCACGTGCCTTCGCCGTCTCAACTTCCAAAGCCAGGAGATGCTTAAGGCATTTTTTTAATTGATTAGGAGGGAAATATCCGACAGCAGGAGTAGGGAAACTAAAGGGAAAGGGGCATGCTGTGGCAGGGTTTGAAAAGCAAAGGCTCAGGCCGGCCAGGCTGGTGCTGAGCTGATGCTGGAGCCGTGGCCAGGCTGGCACTTGGTGTGTGGCTCGTGCATTTTACCAAGGCTGTGTCCCTGCAGCTGGGGACAGAGAGCCGAGCGCTCGGCAAGGAGAAGTGGGTCAGTCTTGTTCGCTTAAGCACGTACGAGTCCCTCCGGGAGCTGGCAGAAGGTCACTTCCAGCCTCTTTGCTGAGGGCTGGGAGGTCCTCCTTAAGCCGTGTGAGATCTGTTGCGAGTGCTCCTCTGACAAGGGGTGTCCGTGGTGGGGATGTCTCATCTGCTCCCAAGCAACCGGATTACGCTGCTGAGGGGTCAGGCTCTCACCGAGGGCTGTGAGCGGCGGCAGTCACGGCACACAGTCAGCGTCCCCTGTCCTCTGCCAGAAGCATCAGGCCAGCGTGGTGTCTCTGCCCAGAGCAGCCCGTTGGGCAAATCCGCCTTTCGAAACACGGCCGGGAGCGGGGCTGGCAACATCCAGCCCTCTGACCTCGCTCCACGCGGCTGCCATGCCAGGATCTGCACACAAACGCTGGCAAAGGTTATCTCGGGGCAGAGCTAAACACGGGGCCCGTGCCCAGAATAGCTTGGAAAGATTGAAAAAGGAGAAACGCTGGTCGCAAATCCTGCTTTGCTGCTCTCGGCGGTGGTAGGAGCAGGGCAGAGAAGTCACCTTTGGTGGGGGATCAGGACCGGCTCTGCGTGGAGCTGTGCCACGGTGGGAGAGCCGACGCAGCCTAGAGGTTTCCAGCCAGGAGGCAGCAAACCAGGACGAGAGACATCAGCTCCTGAGCTTCTGCCATCCCCTCCGTGGCCTTAGGCATGGGTTGTACCTTCTGACAAGGGTAACATCCTGCCCTGGGCTGCTCCGCTGTGCTGCTGCAAGGCCCCTTCTTCCCCCAGGTCTGCTGCTGTAATCGCTTGTGCATCTGCGCCGTCAGCCAGGCGGGGGAATTATCTAGTTGAAAAGTCATCTGGCCAAAAGAGGAGAGGGAGGAGAGCTGCTGTCAACGGGCAGACCTCAGAACGAGCTGGGGAACGGGGCAAGAGCTGCTTCAGGTACCGCTCTTTGGGGCGCACGTGAGGAACCACAGGGTCTGGCCACGATGCGCAGGGTGCTGTGAGCCCAGCTTTGCTTTTACAGTCTTCCAAAGCAGAAAAATGCTTTAAGATCACACACGCAGGTAAAAGCCTTGACCCCTGGTATTGAAATAACCTCTCCTCCGTGCCATGGAGCTCAGGATGTGGCTGATCTTTCCTGTTGACCCTGGGCCGCTATTTTAATTTAAAACCTCTGTACCCTGCTGTGATTGAACGCTACTGTGGATTCCCAGGCTGCAGACACTGACATTGCTGTCTTTGTTATTTTGAATAGAGCCCTAAATTTATGGCAGACGGCCTGCTTTCCTATTGAAAAGACTTAATAGATACAGTACATACAAATATTTGTGTATAATGTCAACTGTCTTCCAAGAAAATTTCATGCACATATTGATTAGACAAATCCATTACCGTTACATTGTGGTGCGTTTCTTAGGAATGTCTCTCTCTACCCATTTTCATCACGTCTTAATTATTTTTGCTTCCACTAGTCCTTTAAAGCAAGGGTGGGTAAATCTCCTAAGTGCTCTTCGGGTCTGTTTTTGATCTGGAGCTGTGTGGTGTGTCGGTGCCGTTACCGGCCGTGGGACGGCTGCCGACAGGCGACGTGCTTTTCTGCTTCGCTGCACGTGGGGCTACGCTGGGCTTTTTCAAGCATGATGGGTTGGTTGGTCTCTTGGAGGTGAATATTACAGCTTGGTATTAATTAGGCATTATAAACAATGTTGCCCTTAACTTTTATTTCAAAATACATGAGTTGACTGGAGGATACATACCTTTTTTTCGTGCTTGAGGAGGAAAATTGCCATGTATTTAGCATTTGGGTAAAGATGGCTTGGTTGTTTTTTCCAAAAACTTGCATTATTTAATGTAAATAAGCATTACCTTTGTCAATACTTTTCAATTAAATATGTCCTGGTAAGTGCTAGCAGCATTTTGCTGATTTGACTTCTCTGTGTAGTATGGTGGTACCAGCCGTTGCCTTTTAATAAGGTCTTTTGCAGTCATTTTTGTGGGCTGCCTCCTAACGTCGTCTGTAGACCACAAGTTGAGTAACATTACTCTGGACTTAAGAAACAAAATATTCTGTTAATCTTATTCCAGTATGTCCTCGCTTAAAAAAAAAAAGTTTATTTTAAACTTAAGCAGTGTGTTTACATTGGGATCTTTAAAACTCTTAAGAGGATGGATAAACCAGTATTTTCTATGAGCTGGGAGCGTCTTGTTGTTGTCACCTTCCAGGTGGATGAAGAAAGGCATGGGGTAATTATGGCAACTTGCCCACATTTATATTGTGTCAGCAGCAAGTCAGGGACCTCACCAGGGAATCCTGCTCTC
Source organism: Tringa tobata (assembly GCA_033628505.1). Lineage (NCBI taxonomy): Eukaryota > Metazoa > Chordata > Aves > Charadriiformes > Scolopacidae > Tringa > Tringa tobata. The sequence goes on from JAHREE010000285.1 coordinate 5,820,599, forward strand.
CCTGGGGAGTACAGAGCCCATCAGGAGGGCTGTCTTTAACTTTGAACACAACAAGTGTGTTGAATGACGTCAATTACATTCTTTTTTATGACTCAATTTAATTGCAAAGGCTTTTTTTTAGACCTGTAGGGCTTTTGCATGGTCCTGGCTATGTCAATGCTAAGGAGCTAGGCTGAAGGGTCAGCACAGAAGTGGATGCCCATCCCTGCAGGTGTTCAAGGCCAGGTTGGATGGGGCTTTGAGCAACCTGGTCTGGTGGGAGGTGTCCCTGCCCATGGCAGGGGGGTTGAAATTAGATGGTTTTTAAGGTCTCTTCCAACCCAGACCATTCTACAATTCTATGACGTATACAGCCTTGTGTCGAAGTGGTGTTGACAGTGAACCTGTAGGTCACTGTAGGGTGTCGTGAACTCTTGGTCTGGATACGAGTCTGGTTGGCCTGGGGCTGTACACGCCGTTAGCAGGGGTTGTCCCCAAGCTGGTGTATGGTGCTGGGAACTGGCAGGCATGTGGGCACAGCTCCTCTGCTTGCAGGAGAGCCTGCAGCAGCTTGCAGGGGCTTGTAGAGTGCGTTCGTGGTGTGGATTAGGGAGAGCAGGTGATGGGGAAATGATTTGAGATAGTATATGGCACATGGAGAGGAGAAACAGAGGAGCGGGGGTGGTGGTGATGGTTTGCTGAATGGAGTTGGCAGGGGGGAGTTTTTGAGGATTTAGCAGTGGGGCAGGATCCTGGGAGTCCCCCAAACAGGTGGAAATAAATGGGTGCAGGAGCCTCCGTGGGCTCTCGCCTTGTTTGCAGGTCGGTGGTGTAGTCCTGGTGCTGGGCTTGCCAGAAACCTCCGGCTTTCTCCTGTTCCTAATCAGAGGCTGTAAATCTCGTACCTAGGGCTGTAATGGCTAACACAGGTCTGCGGATAAAACCATCTCTGATGGTGACTCCAACCGGGGGGGAAATACTTTTCCTGTGAGACAATGTCTGTTCCTCATCAAAATCAGTTGAGAAAAGTAGGAACCAAGCAGTTCGATCTTAAAGATTTAAAGAGGTTGGCTGCACTGTTTCTCTTTTATTTCCATTCATCTGCTCCTATTGTTTGTGTTCCTCTCTTAATGATAATAAATTAAGGGTTGCTGATGAGGAGGCACCCCAGTGTCTTTTGCTGGGGATAGCTGGCCCAGCAGTGTCCCAGCTGCACCCAGGTATGATCCAGCACCAGTACATCCCCAGCGAGACGTTGTGCTCCCAGTTTACTCCCCAGTGGGAGGACCCACAGTCCCTCCTCCTCCTCGGAGTGGTGCTGGGCAGGCTGCTGCAGCCACTTTCTTCATACATGAAGTGTAAAAAATGGGGATTTAAGGCAATGGCATCTGTAGAGCTTCCCCGGTGCTTTGGTGACCTCATTTGGCTCCAGCCCACAGTCCAGCTGTGGTGGAGAGCATCCAGGGCCTTGGACTCTGAGATCTTGCTGGTGACCTGCTGCTCACTGGTTTGCCCGTGTGGAAGCGCATGGGCAGTGCTTTGCCTGCTTGCAAGCATGTGATTTTTTACTCCTGGCTTTCCAGGGCTTCTTGTTGAGGCAGAGGTGCTATTTGCTGCCCTTGGTAAGGAAAAAAACCTGTTGTGGTCCTGCTTGCGTGTGGTTAGTGCACACCACCAGCGTGGCACAGCCTGTGGCAGTGTGCCTTGGTGCAGGATGGTTTTGTTGGCCCCCGTACTCTCACTCTGTGTGTGTATATCCCTCCCGTAGAGAGTTAATTCTTTTTTTTTTCTTTTTTTCTTTCCCTTCCTTTTTGTGGATTGCACCGACGGAAGCAAAAAAAGCTTTTAAACTGTTTTAAAGCTTGACACTGTGTGGCTTTGCACTTTGTGCTGTTTTAAAGCTGAGCCTCTCATCAGAAGAGGTTAAAAAAAAATAAATTTTAAAATCATCCCATTTCTGTTACTGTAGACAGCTGCCATGGCATGGCCTGGTCCACCTGCTGAGCTTCCAGGGAAGCAGTTGGCTTGCTGAAAGCTGCCAAGGGCTCTGGGCCTCCCAACTTGGAGTGTGTGTATACATATGTGTGTGTGTATATATATATTTACATGTGCTAATTAACTCTTAGGTGACTGCAAGCCAAGATGTCCAAGTTTATAATCCCTTATTAGGAAAATACCTTAAATTTCTGCAGATCCCAGGGAGCTTTTGGAGCCCTTGAGAGCATCATGCTCGCCACCTCGGCGGCCATGGGGAGGGCTGGGGCACAGTTTGCCCCTACAGAAGGAGGCTCACGTGGGCTGCAGAGGAGCTGGAGGCTGGTGGTGTGTCCCTGGAGGGGAGCAGAGCTCCCGGCACGGCCCCCGGCTTCGGGTGGGAATCAGCGATGAAAATCGCATCCCGTCGGAAGCGTGAGGGGAAGTGGAGTAGTCATACTGGAAGTGTAAATACCCGCCGGCTGCCTTCTGGGTGCCTCTGAATTCCCCCGTGTGCGCAGGGGCTTTCCTGCCCCGGGGGTGGATCGTGCCGAGCTCCTTCGTGGAGGGACTGGCCCCGTCCGGGATGAGGGCTGGTCTGTTCTGCTCTGTTCCTGGGCCGACGGAACTTCCCGGCTCTGGGGTTGCTGGTAAGGCGCCGTGGGGCTCGGCGGGGATGCGTGGGTGCAGGACTTGGGGGGGGGAATCCCAGCTCCGGTGCAGGGAATGAGCCGAGAGTGAGGAGGGGACCTGGGTGTCTCTCCTCTCCCTGCCCTGGGAGCCAAACCTTGCCGTGTGGTTTCCCATATGTAACTTGGCAAAATACCTCTTGCTTGAAGAGGCTCAGCTGACCTGACCGCAGAGGTGTCTCTGCATGCCTGTCATCCTTAGGCCTTCATGGGAATTTGCTGAAAACTATATTTAATTTTTTTTTTTTAAACTTGAACCCTTTGTAAGGGGGCCTCTTTCAGCTGCTTTCCTCCTGCCGTTGTTGCCCTGCTCGTGCTCAGCCTGCTGGAGACCGTTGCCTTGGTTTGATTTTATTTCTGGCTGGTTAGCGGTGCGGGGATGCCGGCAAACCAGCGCGGCAGCACGGTGCCTGCCTGCAGCAGATAGCAAGTGGTTTGTCAGCACGGGCTGATCTGTGGCCTCACGGAAGGCAGGGACGGGGGGGAAAAAAAAAAAAAAGAAAAAAGGAAAAAAAGAAAATGAGAAACTTCCTCTTTTTCCCTCCCACCCCTCGACTCCCCTTTTTGGTTGTCGTACACGCCAACTACTGTTTCGGTTAAAATTGCGTTGGCAATTCAACTTGGGGGCTGGCTGTGCTCCCCGAGCAGCAGAGACCAGGAGAGCGTGGGGAGAGGTGGCTGGGGAGCTCATGGTGCTGGAAGCTCTCTCTGCTGCTCCCCAGGTGCTCATGAAAGATTTGGGACACTTTTAAGGTTCAGCTGGACCAGGGTGCTGGGCCATCTTGTCTAGACCGTGCTTTTGCCAAGAAAGGTTGGACCAGATGATCCTTGAGGTCCCTTCCAACCTGGTATTCTGTGATTCTGGTACTGCCAAAAACCTTGCACAAATCTATATGTAGCTGTGTGCCTCTGCTGGGGAGGAGCCGTGCGAGTGTGCTCAGTGTTGCGTGGGATGAAGAAGGGATCCTGGGGAGGAGGAGTTGGGAAGATGCAGCTCTCACGCCCAGGACTGGTCCTGGAAGCCTCCTCTGAGCTCAGGCAGCAGTGGAAATTTATTAACCATTAATATGAGAATAACAGTTAATGCGTCTTAAACTGGCAGCGATGAAGGGCAGCATTTAGACAATTGTTACTTTTTCATTGAAATGCAGACGTGGCTTACAATCCTCTCCAAACAAACTAGCGAAGGATCTGTAAAAGTTAGCAACCTGTAAATCTCCCACTTTGATGGTTTTCCTGACGTTGTTACAGCTGCGAAAGGCATTGCAACACGTGGTGAAGCGTCGAAGGTGTGGGTGCCAGGGGTGTTTGTGAAAATGCCTTCAGGGCCGTGGTGTCTTCTCTGGCTCTTGGTCCTGATCAGAAAGGCTGATCTAATATTTACATAGCACCTGGAGGCGAGTGACGCACTTTAATCTTGCATTTTAGTGTAGCCCCGTGGATGGAGAGGGCGACTGGGGAGGCCGGTGCCTGGGGTCCCTCCTGGCATCGATCAGGGCTCACCTCAGGTGGCTGCAAAAATGGCCTTGTCTCGGAAAGGAGGGCACTGAAAGAACCATGTGTGGATGTGTGAAAGGAAAAGAGATGGGCTGAGGAGGGACCCGGTGCCTTCGGACCTCGTGTTGAGGTGCCAGAACTCCAGCTTGTGTTTTTGAGAACTGTCACCCCTGAAAACAATGCTCATCTTCAGGAGACTTGGAGACGTGGATCCACAGGGCCCAAATAAATGGCCAGCGGTTTGCAGGCCTGGTCCTGCCGGGGGGGAAGCTTCCTGGGGCGGTTGGTTGGGATGGATTTGGGTTAATGCTGGGTTAATATTTGGACTTCCTTGTGATAGCAGTAATCCACAGCAAAAAGTTGGCACTGGTGTTTGCCAAGAAGAAAGTGGGGCTGCTGGAGAATTGTGAGGGCGGTCAGGTTTTGGTGATTTCCCAAGGCTTGATGTTTGGTTGCCTCGTGGGACTGTGGCGGACTGAATTTTAACCTGCTCCTTTCCCGTTCACTTTCAGTTGTTGCCTGACGTGGAGAGCACACACACGATGAAGAGGAGCTCTTGGCTCTCCTAATCCTTTGTCGGTGATTTGGAAGCAGCAACCGCCGCGCTTGCTCTTTCGACATGTCTGGATCTACGCAGCCCGTGACGCAGAGCTGGCGTGCCGCCGAGCCGCGATACCCTCCACACGCCATGTCCTATCCGGTCCAGATTGCTCGACCACATGCGGTAAGGCCAGAGACCTTCCTTCCCTACCTGCTCACAGGGTAGGAGCTGTGTGGTGTCCCCATCGCTGGGGCAATGGTTCAGCTGCACTGGTCTCGGATGTGGCTGTTACAGGGAAATCAGACGTACCTGCGGTACGGGATTTCATTGTTCCTCTCTCGTGGGATCCTCTTTTGTTTCTCCGTATGTTGCTTTCAGCTCTTCTTTCCCTTTCCAGCCTCTTCCTGGCACTTGCCATGGTAGTGTCATGGGCTCTGGCTCCTTGCTTTTTGGACGCAGGAGTTCGTTTGTCTTCCCCACGAGAGCACTCTTGGATGCAGCAACCACCTTTGGGGGGAGATGAGAAGGGTGGTTGACCATCTGAGTAGAGCAGGAACGTGTGGCCTCCAGCCCTCTCCAGCTTGGTGTTTTCTTGATGTTGAATCATGAGGAGATGGGCATCCTCTCCTGCTCATGGGCTTACTGCTTCCCAACAAACCTGGTGTCTTTGGTCCTTACACTCCCAGGGAGCTCTCCTGATCTCCAGTCAGACTGTCGGGCCATGAACCTACTGCCTGCCCCTTGGTCAGGAGACCTGCCCTTCTCTATGTGGCATTCCTGGCTGCCGGTGACACCCCTGGGGAGAGAGAAGAAAACAGAGCTGCTGGTTTTCTTCCATTTTATTCTGCCCCACTTTTTCCTCCCTCACATTTAACCGTAGTCTCATCTCTTCTTGGATCAAGGCATAAGCTGGTGGTGGTATTTTGTTGGCTGTGTTTTGTTGAACGTACCGGAGCTCGCATGGGTTAATTCACCTGGATCTGGCCTTTCCCTTCTGTGCTGTGTCACTCACCTCTGTGCTTGCTCATCCTGGATGCTTGAGTGTTTTAGGTTTAAGCCCTTAACGGGAAAACCTCTCCTTAGTGGAACAGCTTTAGTCAGCTCAAGCTGCTTAAATGAATCTTATTAGGTGCTGGAGTGTGGCACACACTTGCAAGGCTGCTCTTTGGAGCTGCTTCTTGGTGGGTCACAGCGAGGTGGCCACAGCCAGGAAGGTGCTTGCAACACGAGTTAGCGAGGAGACCTCCTCTCGGGGTTACGTTTCTGACACTGACGGCTACTGAATGGTAAAAATCCTGCTGTGATGGTTTTTAGGGTTTGACTTGAAAGCCTGGAAATCCACAAAGTGTCAGTGAAGGGGTGAAATTCCCTCGTCTGCCCTCTTTGCTGGGCTTGGACAGAGCGGTGAGGGGGAGCAGAGCTGGCGTTTGGAAAGGCTTTGAAACAGAATCGTTAAGGATGGCGCAGGACGAGCTTTTGGCTGCGTTAGCTGGCTCATTTAGATCGCTCAGGGCCTGCGTGCTTCTGCACAAAGAAGCTTTTCATCCAGGGTATGAGACATGCTGACCTGGTTCGATTTATGGGAGTTTTGATTCCATCGGTGCGTGTTTTGGGAGGTGGGACAGAAAGAGAGCTTTTATCTCAAAAAGAAAACCCCAGTTCTCTTTTTATCAGAAACTGGAGGAGGAGGATGTGACCAGGTGAGCAAGATCTGCGCTTATTGCAAAACTGTGATTTAACAACAAACCAAAGAAATCTTAATACTCAACGTTGAGGCGGATTTTAGAAGAGTGCGAAAGGCTCCTAACCTTGGGGTGTTGAGTCCTTGTCTCCTGCAAACCCTGGCTGCTTCCCCTTAGCGTCACAGCAGCAGAATGAACCCAATGGGGCAGTTGTTTGCAAGTCGGATGGAGCTCTGGGTTTCTCTGACCTGCCCTGCTCTCTGGCTGGAGTGAATACTGTTTTTATTCTATCTTATTAATGTTGGAAGAAGTTGCTGGCGTTTGCTTCTAGAAGCTATTTTTACAGCCGCGTGTAATCTTCCGAAGTTATGCGATACCTTTTAGGTGTCTGGGTGCAGGAAAGGTCTGAGCTGAGGTTTTTTTGGATGGAAAGCTGGAGGACTGCTCTTGGCAGAAGCGTGCCAGCCCCAGGCAAACTGAAGGCACCTTGCCTCTCCTCGGGAGAGCAGGCAGAGCGTCCCTTCAAGCGTGTCCCGGCATGATCTGCCCCAGCCACCCTCAGCTGTTTGCAAACACGTGTCTCCTGCTCAGCGGCGCCGTGAGCTGGACCCTGGCCATGGCTCTGGGGCTGGAGCTGATCTCTGATGGGATTGCTTGGGAGAGGAGAGCCCAGTTGCTTTGAAGTTGCTGCACTGTTTAATATTAAAAGTCAGCGGTATTTGCTTGCATGTCTTGGCCGGGTCAGTTTTGTCACGGGGTGTGTTTGCACAGTGAGAGCTTGTTTGGAAGAAAGCAAGAGAGGCCAAAACCAACCCGACACTGGCATGTTTTGCATCTAATTAGGTTTTGGTTCTGGTTTACTGCGTTCCACGACATCCTTTCCTGAGAACTGGGGGTTTGTCAGGCCGGGGATCCTTATCCTGGCGGTGGAAACGCCCTGGGTCACCTCCTGGTTGCGTGCACAGGGCTGAGCACAGCAGGGCTGCAAATGCTGTTATAATATAAATAAATAATCACAGTCCAACTGTGACGGTCGCACCCAGAGAAATGCGGCACGGCAGGAATACTGAGCTCAGAAATGAGCCGTGACATTATTTTAGGCTTGGAGACACTTTATGAAAAGTGATTTAAAGGATTGCAGCTGTTCAATTTCACAGATGAGGCAAGTGAGAGGGGATGTTGTGAAGGGGCAGAAGGCAGTGGAAGCAGGCTTGGGCATTTTTCTTCTCCCATCATATTAAACCCGAGGGGAGTATCCTACAAAATGGGGAAAAACACTCATTTCAAGTGAACAAACAGAAGTAGGCTTTGTACATATGGGCACTATCTCCCAGCCGCGTGTTCCAGGAGTTATTGCTGAGTTTGGAGCTGGCAGAGAAGATCCCGGACCAGTCGAGTGAGGATGTTTGTTCTGGTTTCACTCTTAGGTGCCAGCTATGGGCAGGGCTGTGAACCCGTGGGTCTGATCCAAACTGAGCTCTGATGCAGCAAACAGGCTCTTCCACAGGGTGGGTTGGTCTCCATCCATATTGGGGTGTCTTCCTCCTCCTCCTCACGGAGAGGCATCTGGTCCCAACAGCTGCTTGGGAAGCAGGAATTGAAAATGGTGCAGTATTTTCTAATGACCCCAGATTTAATTCCATCTTAGTAAAAAATTACTAGTAAAAAAACTTTGACAAGCGCGCATGCTTTTAAAGGGAAGAAGGAAGCTTGGTGAAAAGGTTCTGGTTTGACTTTCTTTAGGTAAAACTAAAATCACCAATAATCACCAGGTTTTTCTTTTTCTTTTCACTGCCAAACTGCAGGGGAAATGTTTTTGGTTTCCATATTAATTAGCTGTAACGTTGGGGTGCTTAGTTGACTTCTGTCATGTTCAGTTTGGGAACAGAGGAATTGTTTGAATGCTCTGTGACCTTTAGCTAAAGGTGAAAAAACACATTACTTACACGCTTAGCCTTCTAATGTGTCTGAAGTTCATGCTCTCTCAAGGGAAACTTTCCTATGAAGGACATTTGTTTTCAGGAAACCTGCAGATATTTGCTGTAAACAGATCAATTTCCCTGCGTAGCCCATGTCCCCCTTTCCTTTTAAAGCACCTTTGTGATCAATATTCCCCTGGGACAGAAGGGTTCCCCTCTCGTCCTCCCCCATGGATACAGTTTCTTGCTGTGCCCTCCTTACCAGTCATCCTTCTCCTGCCAGGGCCCTGACCTTTCAGCGCTGCGGGAGCGATGCGCTCGGGATGCAGGGAGGGTGGTACCCACTGCAGGAGATGCTGGGGGTGGGGGCACACAAAGTGTCCTTGCACGGTGGCCTCTGTACCAAAACTGCTCCTGCTTTTTGGGTCCTTTTAGTTTTTTACTTACGAGAGATACTAAACAGTTTGGGGGATTGGTAGGATTGGGATGTGACATTGGTGCTCCTTTGTGACCCGAGTCCCCATTGGGGAGCACCATCCCCTTCCTGCAAGCTAAGAGGTGCCCGGCACGCCTCCGGTGTGCTGTTTGGCCCTGTTCCCCACACACTGCTCAGCTGAGATGGCAAAGTGAGCTTAACCCCTCTGTTCCAGCTCTGAGACCTTCCTGCCCCCTCCTGTGCCACCTCTCCTGTCCAGGAGCAACTCCATAGTTCCTTCATTAAACTCCCTGTTTGCAAACCAGCACTTCCACAGGAGTGGCCCAGCCCCATCACTTGGGTCTTTTTGGCCCATGGTAAAGATCTTCTTTGTCTGTCTAAACCAGAGACAAAGGTTTGGTGCAAACTTGCGTGTTGATTTGGTGTCCTGGCCAAATGGTGGCCTGGGGGGAATCAACTGCCTTTCCCTGCCCAGACTCCTCCTCCCAGCAGGGCAAGATAAATCCCGGTGTCTTGCCGTGGGAGGTGCTGTAAGGAGATGTGAGCTCCTGAGATGGCAGGAGCTAGCTCCTCTCTGCGGGGACACGGTCAGCATGGCAAGGTGACACCAGGTAAGCCTGCAGAGAGGCGGTGTATTTTGCATTTAAGGCATGAGGCGCCTTTGCCGCTGTGTTGGTTTTCCTTGGAGTAGTTATTCACACTTTTATCTGCTGGAAGCAAAATGCCAGCCTGTGTCAAAGCTCCAGGAACTTGCAGAACGGAAGAGTTTATGGTGCCAAACGCCAAAATCCCCCAGGCTGCAAAGAGCCTTCTCCAACCACCTCTGAGCACAAAGAAAAGCCTGCTGCTACCAGCTGGGCAGCTGAGCGGGGTCGCTTCGTGCCAGAGATTCGCATCCTGAATTCTGCCTGCTGGGCTCCAGCTAATGTTTTAAGGAATGACTTGGAAATCAAAAACATACCCTGGAAATACTGACTCTGATCAGATCTGTCGCAAGAGCTCGGTGCGTTCTCTCTTGAAAGTACCTTGAGGTTTCCAGTGAAGGATTGATTGCGTGAGCTCCGAGCAGCTCAGCGGTGGATTTGGGAAAATTGGCTTTCTGCTGTGGGACTGGGAGAGCACGGAGGTGAAGGAACAGGACACCTAATTCCCTGCCCTGGGGTCTCTCTCCCTTTGCCAGGAAGGAGTTGGCTTACAGCGGTTTGTATTTAAAGCTCGTTTTCCCAAGGATACAGCCTTTATCCAAAACAGTTCTTTTTCTTCAAGCTACTGCAAACTTCTGTGGTTGCTCCCTAATCTGCTTTTTGGATGTGATTTGATGCAGAGGGTGATGCTTTGCTCTTGGTTGATCTCGAGATTGTAAATCCACAGGGGAAGAAAAAATTTCTTCTGCGTATGTGGTTTGGCAATGGTAGAGACCCACTAAAGCCACTTTTGGGGACACACAGTGTTTGCCTGCCGTGCTAGCCTGACTCTGCCTGTGCTGCCCCACCAGCCCATGGAGACACCTTCTGCAAGACTGGGGGCTTTTGCTGGTTGTCACTATCACCACATTTATTCAACATACTGAGCAGGTCAAGTTCTTTGACCTGAAGGGTTTGAGTGGAGGCATAAGGAGTCTAGAAGAGCTGAATAGGGGATATGGGAAGATGAAAGGGTCCTACATGGACCTGCAGATAGGTCATGGGTGCTGTGTGGAAATGAGTGGTGGGAGGTGGTGGGGGACTATGCTGCAGAAGAGATGCAATTATGATCAGAATGACCTGGTACCTTTAAGGTGGAAGTTTTGGGGTTGGTTGTGTGAGAAGAGAGTTGCTCATCCCACGTGGGTGTTTGTGACCACAAGTGGCTTCAGGAAGCAGAACACCAGGCGTGGGGAATGGGGGAAGGCCAGGTCAGGTCATTCCCAGCTCAAAGGTGCCTGGATGAGACAGGGACAAAAGTCTTGTGATGGAGAGAGGCTGAGAAGCAGCACTGTAATGAGTGTGGGGCTGCTCCGTGGGCACCTCGGGCTGCCGGGGAGAGGGCTGGTGGCTGGCTCCAGCACCCAGAAGTGGTCAGATGACCAAGAAGCCACAGCAGCTGAGAGCTGTCCCCACCGAGACGTGACTTCTTCTCCGTGAATGGCATATTCAGATGGGACAGCCTGACGCCGCTGCCGGCCCTGGTTTGCAGGAGAGGCGGGGGAGAGGGTGTCGGGGAGGATGCGTTGCTGTGCAGCTGGGACAGACACTAATGGTGCTGGCAGCAGACGTGGCCTCAGTGCAGGGATGGCAGCAAAAATCAATGCCTTCCAAGAAGGGGCCACGTGCAGTGTGGTCACCTCTTAAAACAAAAGGCCAAGTCAGCAGCATTTGAGAGATGGATGGCAACGAGACCGTGTCGGAACAATAGGGGCGTTTGTCTCCTCAGCACATGTTGCATCCCCGTAGGCAAGATAAAAATGCATGTATTCAGCCAGGTTTTTATTGCTGACCTTATCTGCAACAGTAGAGCTGATTGTGGAGGAGTTGTTGTTTGGCTTTTTTTGTTGTTATTTTTTTTAAATCTGCAGTGAGCTCCTCCCAGGGCTTTAGGGAGGAAGTGAGGCAGACACCAATGTACTTGTGGACAACCTGTTTTGATCAATAACTGCCTCCTTTGCACTTCACTGGAGGTTTCCAGTAGCAGAGGAAGGCTCCTCTTTGCTGGGGTAGCTGAGGGCAATGGGCTGCGTGTCACTCTGCTCCCCTCCCAGCCTGTGCTGTGTCTGGAGCTCGTGGAGCAACACCCCTGCTACCACCCTGGTTCCTCCCAAACCTTTCCTTCTTTCTCTTATCTGAATCGGCTTTGGGAAAAATTATTTTCTCCAGGCAAAGGCTAAAAAGTGCATTTCTCGGTCTGATGAGCAAGTGCTGTGCTGCCAGTGCCAAGGCGTATCCAGGCACCAGAGAGCTTTTCCTTTTATTGCTAAAATAGGTCACGCTCGCTGCTGGCAGAAAGAGATTTGAAGAATCAACTTTTTTTAAAGGTCAGGGTGTGTAAAGCAGGGGTTGAGGGGGGGGCATCCCCTGGCTTTGGCAAAGCCGCTGGAGTGGTGGCCATGCTGCTTTGGCCACCCCACCTTGGGCTGAAGAGCTGGTCTCCCTGGCTCGCAGGTGGCAGCAATCGCTAGCCCAGGCTCCTGTTGCCCCAGGGTTGTATCAAGGGGCTCGGGAAGCAGCTTATTGTACAAATAAATAGCTGGATGGTCAGGGGCACATGCAGGTTTCATGCTGCTCTGTGCTGGGTGCGTGCTCCTGGGGTGTTGGGAAGCTCAGCCTTCCATGTGCTTCTGGTGGGACAGGGTGGCTCTGCAGTCCAAGGCTCTGCGGTCAAGTCTTGGCCACCATGTTGGGCCGCTCTGACTTGTGTGTCCCCTCTGGCCATCTTTGTTGTGTAGGGAATAGCTCTGGGCATCAGAGGCTTTCTCACCAGCAGAAAAAGCAGAAAAGCAGGAGGAGGGGAGGGATGGAGGACATGGCCGGTGCGGGCGCTGCTCCAGGCAGTGCTGTCTGCAACCGTTCCCGTCTCTCCTCTCAGGAAACACCAGTGGAAGCCAGGACACCCAGGATGAAGGTGAGGTGTGGGGTGGAACAAGGTCCCCAGCGCCAGCAGGATGATGGTGGTGGGACGAGAGGAGTGTGGGACATGGTAGGGCAGCAGCTGTGAAGTCCCCAGCTCTGGCTCTGTGGTGCCACCAGTGTGACGGGTCTGTAGGACCACCAGCCCCGCTGCCCTCACCCATCAGCTCCCCTGTGGCTCGGAGGAGTTCCCAGAACAGCACACGTGCTGCCCAGGAGCAGCAGCAAAGGGCCAGGCACTCTCTTCTGAAATTAGATAAGGGACGATTTATAAATAGTGAAACAAATAGAGATGTTTTGGCATTGTTTTTTGCTCGCTATTCGGACCACGCCATTATTAATCGGCCTCATTTAAGCTAAACGCTTGGGAGTGCTTCAGCCGAGATAGCACGTCGTTAAGAAATAAAAATTATTTGCAATGCAATGCTGGGCGAGCTTGTAACGAACATCCCACGACCTAATCCTTGGTGGAGGTGGTGCAGAGCTGGGATTTGCTCCTCGGTGAGGGTGTGCGGTGCCCTGGGCTGTTTCCCTGCCTGCGGAAGGTGACAAGGACAGCGCGGGGCAGCGGCTCGAATCTGGGCGAGGGCTCCTGTGCCCGGGGAGCTCCACAGGTGAGGAGCTGCCTGTGCCCGATGCCGTGATTAGAGGTGCCACGAGTGCCACCTCCGCTGGGAAACCGGCCCAGCTGGCGGATGTGGTGTCTGACCCCAGGACCGCTCCTCCTCGGCGTCACGGCAAAACAAGAGCCGGTGGTTTTCGAGCGAAGCTGTCTTTGCAGCGAAACTCGGCGGGGAGCTCCAGGTTGCTTTCTCGGCTGAAGTCGTGGTAAGCGGCGGGGGACGGATCTCAAGGCTTGGGGCTGCTCGAGCTGTGCTGCAGGTGCTCGTCTGGCTGTGCTCTCGGCCTCCAGGGGTTTGCTCCGGGGCTGTTTTCCAAGGAAGCCAGAAGCGCTGGGCGTTTGTACTTGTTTTTCTGCTGGTGGGAGGAAGAGAGGAGGAGCAGTTCGCCTTTCTGTGGCAAGACCAGCTCCAGGCTTCCTTTCCGCAGGCCTGGTGTCTCTGGGGTCTTCTCTTCGGGGGCTAATTCCTCCAGCCGTGGGAATACCATCTGGATGGAGCAGTGGGTAGATGTCTTGTCCGTGTGGATGTGCTCTATGCTGGAGCTGGGAGAGGAGTGTGAGAGCTGCTGTTGGCTGCGGCGAGGCGTTGTCTGGCTCCGTGTGCTGCGGGTCAGCGCCTGGGGATGCTTCCAGCATCTCTCTCAAACCTCCCTTTCTTTCTTCCTCCATGTTGGGGTCAGACAGCCCGGACCCGGGAGCTGTGAGCAGGGGAAGGAGAAATGAAGCGCAGCAGCAAGTGCACGCGTTCAAAACAGAAAGCGAGAGAGGCAGAAGGGCTGCGCGGCTGCGTGCAGTCATTAGTTTAGTGTGGGGGTTATCCTCGGGGCAGGGGATGGCGCAGAAGATTTTGCTGGAGACATCATGGTAGGTAAGGCAGCAGGCTGAAAGCTTTCAAAAAAATGTAAAGAAGGGGGTAAAAAAAGCTTTTTTTTGGGGTCTTCATCTGTGGGGCTGTCTGTGTTTTTATGCTGCCAAGGATTTTTCTGTAATACTGCATCCAGTCTCCTGGCTTTAGAGGGCTTGATTAGCGTACCTAAATGAGCCTAATAGGCTCAGGTTATTTAGGGTCAGTGGATTTTCCAGAAAGAGGAAGGAGATGGCTCTCTCAGCGCTCCCAAATCAAGTAATAGCACAAAAAGGCCTTGAGACAGGGATTGCTTTCACCAGCACCCCAGGCAGGGGCAACGTGGACGTGTCCACCCTTCCTCGCTGGCAGCAAAGGATGCTTTTGGCACCTCTGGCCAAAGGTACCTCTTCAGTCTACTCCATGAAGGAGTGTGATTTAATGAGGCTGCTTTTGGCTCTTTAGCATTTTGTTTATCTAAGTGTTGGCCTTGTGCTGTTTGGCTCTGCTGGGGTGATTTATGGCACTGAGGCGCTCTTGGTGTCCATCTTCAGTGATGCTGTTAGTGCTGGCTCACCCCAGTCAGTGGCTTTCTGTGGTGTGCGGCCAGGAGCTGCTCAGAGAGACCCACTGGAGCCAGTTCTCATCAGGGCAGGTTTCTGGTGGAAAGTGGCTGTATTGCAGTTGTTTTCTCCTTTAAGATCCATCCTCACCAATCAGCACAGCGGTTGTGAGGTCTGTCTCCAGCATCATCAGTCATCAGGCTTCAACTGAAACGGGTTTGAGGTAAGGGAGAGGGAATCAGAGCCCTGCATGAAGGGGTTTGCAGCCTTCCTGTGGGATGCTGAGATCTGCCCCTGGGTACTTGTGTCTCCAGCTGAATTGCAGTGTACGTGATGCTGTGGGCACCCGAAATCTGTTATGAGGAGCTGCGGTTCTGGTGGTGGGTCCAGCAGCTGCTTGCCTGAGCTCTCCATCACCTGGGCTCCCCATTGCCTGCCTCCTGAGCAGCAGCCACACAGCCCCACGTCACTGCCACTTGTCCCTTCTGCTTAGGGCAGCCTGCGGCCCCTTCTCCATGGGTCTCTTGGAGCTGGGGCTGAGTTCCCTCAGCCCTGAAGAGCTTGTTCCCTGATCTGGTTTCACTGGGGTGATGTGCTCAGGAGCTGGCGCAGGTGTGTAGGTTGAAACTGAATAATGTAGATTTTTCTTGTAGTTTCTCTGGTTTTAGTTAGCGGGCTTCGCCTCAAGCTTTGGAGATGTGGCTTGCTGGTTTTGAAGTGTCTTTTTCTTGCGTGCAAGGCTGATGATGGTCTAGGCCAGGACAGCGATTCAGCATGGTGTCATCCCAGGTGGCTTGTGAAGGACAAAGACAGCAGTGCACCTCTGGGACTGGAAGACAGAGATGACCCAACACTGCACTTGGATACCAAGCTGTTCCCAGCGACAGGGATCCAACCTTCCTGTCCTGGCTGGGTGCCTTCCATGGCTTTCCAAGTCTCCTCCTTGGGACCTGGGCCTGCTGCTGCCCTTGGGCAAGTGCAGGTTGGGTGGGCATCTATGGGTAGGTTGTGGCAGGAGCAGGAGGCATCAGAGCAGGGACGTGCATAGGGGATGGGGTGCTGGGGGACAAATGTCAGTGCTGGAGGGTGGGATCCTCCTGACGGCATTCCATAGTAGAGGTGGTTTTGGGGGATCTCTGTGTCTGGGCTGATTCTTTCCAGTTCAGATGAGGTTTCCAACCGCTTACGAGGCTGCTCTCATGGCATCCTATGGATTTGCTTCCGTCGGAGAGGGTGGGTGCCCCAGGAACTGGCCTGAATAAAGCTCTGTTGGGAGAGCTGAGGAGGTGTGTGTGGGCCAGGAGGGTGTAACCCTGACCATGGGAGGTGTGTGTGGGCCAGGAGGGTGTAATCCTGGCCGTGGGAGGTGTGTGTAGGCCAGGAGGGTGTAACTCTGACCATGGCAGCTCAGGCTCCACATCGCTCGGCCACTTTTCAAACCCTCTACGGCTCTAGGTGGGAGAGAGGAAACTCGGGCCTGTTTGTTTATTCTCGGCCTACATGGTTAGAGGGGACACAGTTCCTTTCACCTGGGGTTATATTTTGGGAAGTTGCTGTATCGTTTCTCCGTATCAGGAGAAATGATAAGGTCTTGATGTTGAGACTTCCAAAGTGATTTTGGTTGCTTTGCTTTGTTTTGGAAACGTTCTCCCTCCTTCGCCCGAGTAATGAAGCTTAATTTCTATCAACAGAAGTGGAAAAGGTGCTTGTCTTCTCTTTGCAGAAGGACAGGAAGAGGAGATGCAAACCCTCCTCCCACCCCCCCCAAATCTGTTGACATCAGAGCCCCTAATGACCCATGATCAGAATTTCTGCTTCCTTCATGTCTATTTCATGACACTTACTGCATTTATGAAATTCTGCAGAACTTCCACAAAGTACCTCTGTGTGGGAGCACCTGAACCACAAAGAACGACAAGAAGGCTGGTGTGAAAGGAACAAAGTCCCAACCAATGGGAGGCAATGGGAGAATTGAGGGCCCTGGAGAAGGCACTCTGACCCATCAGCAGATTTGGGGGTGTGGGAGGAAGGTTTGCAGAGGGCAGGAGAGATGCAAAGAGAGAAAGAGGGAGAAGATGAGCAAAAATTAGAATTGAGCAAAAGCCAGCAAAGCAACGGAGAAGAGAAGGAGCAACATGTAGCTTGGGGCTGCCGAGCTTTTAGTTGCTTTATTTCAGGTGTCTTATAGCTGCCCTCGAGCAGGTGCCAAGGCTGTGCTAGGAATTTTTAGGTCAGGATGGGGACTAAATCATGCTTGTGCTGTGTCCTTCAGCAGTTGGGAGTTCATGTAGCACCCACCAGACACTGCTCCCTCATCTCTGCCCGCTCCTGGAAGCTGCAGTGGCACTGGCAGCCAGGTGCCTCCCAACATACATCTTTAAAACGCTGCTAAACAAAATTTTGAAGCCTCTTCTGAAGGCAGCTCATAAGCCTTTCCAGCATTTGCATTTTGAAAAACACAGTCATAGCTCGCAGTGCAATTTACTGTAGTGACTCTCTGAGCAATTAAACCACCTACGTCCTGCCAGGTCTCCTGCGGTTCCTTTGACAGTTCATCACAGGGCACAGAAATTTGTCAATTTTAATCCTCCTCACTAATTTTTAGGCTATGTTTTCTTCTGGTAAAAGCAAACGCTGATGTGAGTTGGGCGATGTCTGGAGAAGCAGGAGCTGGTGCTCACCGGCCTTGCCCTTGACGGGGGCATGTCTGCCATCCCAGTCCTGAGCTAACGGCCCGGTGTAACGAGCTTCCCCATCACTTCAGGCCATGCCAACAAGCTCTGAGCTCCACCAGCAATTTTCTGATGGGGCATAGAGGAGGAAAAGGCAAAGCTCAGCTGAGTGTGGGCAGGGGAAAAAGAATAACAGATGGTTCTCGGGACAAGCAGGAGCCTTTTTTTTTCTCAAGGGCACAGCCTTCGAGCCTCTCAGACAAGTAATTCTTGTTTATACGCCCACAGAGGTGACAGTCCTGGTTGTGGGTCTGTTGGTGTGTCTTCCCAGCCATGGTGTGTTTGTTTTGTAGGTGGATGTCAAGAGCTGCATCACTCTTTTTTGCCTTTTTTTTTTTTTTATTTTGCCACTTAAAACCAGGATGAGTGCTAACACAGGGACACTCTTTGTAGGCGTCGATTCTGCTTTTGCTGGGGCTGTAGGAGCTGATGGGCTCCTTCGCTTCATATTCCTGAGTTTGTCTCATCTGCAGTTGGACCCAGGGCATATTCTGTCCTGAAGCCCCTCAGAGCCTCCTGTGTGGATGAATAAAGAGCAGCATCACAGGGTAACATCCTCCCTTAACACCTGCATTTACAGCAGAAGTGGAACGTCCTCATGAGGATGAGTAGATGCTGTCTCAGTAATGCCCTTCTTCGGTCACAAGAACCTGTCTGAAGATACCTATTGACCCAAGGCCAAGGTCTGAAATGGCCAGGCTGGAGGTGGAGACCAGGAGTTTGGGGCTGACATTTCCCAAGATCAATCAGAACAGAAAAGCAGCAGCTCCACACTATTGCCTGATGCTGGGGAGAAATGAATCTGATTCCAAAAACTGGTATACCTTTCTAGGCTCAAGTAGAAGTGGTGGCCATCACACACCACCGTTCCCTTTACTCTCCCATCTGTTGGGCTTTGATACTCCCTTCTACTCCATAGCTGGCTGGAGGAGAGCATGGCGTCCAGTGCTGGGCTCTATTCACTTACAGCTTGGGAGAGGGGGTCTCTAAATAGTTGGTACTATTTAAACCCCCAGGTCCTTTCTTTGCCCACCACGTGTTTTGCTGGGGCACTTCAGCTTCTTCCCTCGTCCAGGAGCATGTCAGTCTTCACTGCAGCAGATCAGATAATTTCTGTTGCAGCTGTTAGGGCTGAGAGTCCCCTGCCTACACCAGCAACTGCATGCACATGGGATTTTATTTATTGATTTTTTTAATTTTTTATAGACTCCAAAATTTATTGTTTCTTTTTGAGGGGCTTGGAGCTTTTTTTGTTCCAGTTGAGAACTGTTCAAAACGGACTCCCAGGTGGGATTGGTTCTTGTAACATAAATGTGTGTTGGTGTTACCAGGGTTATTCTGAGGCAGGGCTCTCTATGCCGTAGCTGAAGGTCTTAGTTAATTAGATGATTAGTCTTCTGGTCAAGTATCTATCTGCAAATAAAAAATAGCAGTTGAATATAGCTGCTAAAATACTGTTGCTGGAATCAGTCTGTGGCACAGAGCAGGAGGGCTTCTTATTTAATTAAAATCAGGAACATACTGTACTGTACTCTCCAAGGGTCAAGGAACAAAAGGGACGTACACATAATAAGTAGCAAACTGTCCTTTCAAACCCCTTGAGCTCAGCCCAGGGGAGCTGTGTTTAAAGGGACACTCTCAAGATAACATTTGTGATTTCTCTTCTTTCTTTTTTTTAAATTTTCTTTTTTCTTTCTTCATACTGCTGTGTGGATTATTGAAGCTGAAAGTATCCCGTGACTTTTCAGTTTCTTTTTACCTGTTCTTCCTCTCGGATTTGAAGCTGTCATCAGGACTGCTCGGATGCCAAAATTCCCTGTGTGCGTGCCCAGCAGCAGGGTTGAGCTTGCTGGGGTCCCATCCGAGGAGCCAGCCTGCGAGCAGCCCCAGTAAAAGGCTGGAGGCAGGCTGGGCTGGGGGCTGAGCTACCATCCCAACACACTGTGGGACTGGGGCTTTCTGGGAACCCCTTTTCTGGGGGAGAAGCACTGAGTCCATGCTTCAAAGGAAGGGTATCTGTATGGTTTCTTTTGCATTTGCTGGGGTTCACTGCTCGCTTGAAAATTGCCCCCAGCCTAACGAGCTCTTCTGTGTTTGTTTCCACAGGACGTGGCGCTGTTGGAGTACCAGCATCATTCCAGGGATTTTGCTTCCCACCTCCCGCCGGGGTCTATCATGCAGCCGCAGCGGCGGAGGCCGTCCCTGCTCTCCGAGTTCCAGCCAGGCAATGAGAGGTACCGGCTCCCCGCATCCCCCTGGCCACGGGCATCCCGAGCATCCCGACTGCACGGGGAGTGTTTGGCGCAGGGCTGTGATGCGGAGGGAGCTGTGTGAGACCTTGGGGGATGTTATCTTGTGTATCGGTACTGACTGTCTCAGCCTCTCTGCGGTCTTAGCTTCCTTGTGCTAAAGCAAGTGGCACCTTTGCCTTCTGGTTTCTTCCTTTGCACTGTCATGCATTTTAAAGACATCTGAGAAATACCAACCAACCAAAACCCCCCATCCCCCTCAATTCTGTCAAGATATACGTCACTGTGACTGGCTGCATTGGCTTTCTTCAGTGTAGAAAATAAACCTGTGTGGTCGGGTTTGGTCTGTGGCTCCCGAGGCTGAAGGGAGGAGTGAGAAGAGCTTATTTCCACTGAGCATCTCTGCTTCCTCTTCTGCTGCTCTTCCTCCCAGCATTTGTTGTTTTTGTTTCTCTTTCTGCATTCCCCTTGCAACTTTCTCTGAGCTGCTTTTTTTCCTGTCTGCTCCTCTCACGGTTCCCTCCACATCCCAGTTTTTTTTCGTAGCCTCCCATGAGAGGCTGGCAGTGGTTTTGGGTGTTACGGAGGCTGGCAGTGTTTTTGGGTGCTATGCAGGGAAGGGCTGTGTGGCTGGAAATGCTGTGGATGCTTTAACCACAGGAGCTGGTCTGTTTTGAAGGCCATCACTCTCACTCTCTGTTTCGTCACAAAACGCTGTGCTCTCACAGTTTCTCTTCTGCATTTGATGCTCAGTGGTTTTGGAAAATACTGGCCTGCAAGTGAAATAAGAGCTTTGCTACACTAGGTTTATGCAAAGCTTTTTTTTTGTTTGTTTTATGCTTAGTTGAGCTAAGAATAAAGTCAGTGCAGAGTCACAGAGATTAATCTGTTTCTCTAAAAAACATAATTGTTAGGGGAGGTGAGAAAGACCTCAGGGTGCTGGATGTGTAAAGGGCATGGATGAAGACATAACCCTCTTGTTGTAGCGGGATGGGTTTGGCTTGGTGCTCAGCAGAAACAAACCCAGGAGAATTTGGAGGGAAAAAGTCAGTCTCCAAAGTTAGTTTTGTATCTGCCCTCCTGGATGTGCTCTTCTGGATTATTCATTGCGCACCTGCATGTGCAGAGGGTAGTGTCACTTCTGATGACTAGTAATTTATTGCAGCGTGTTACGTTGCCCGGGCTTGCTTTGGTTTCTCAGCGCTTTGATTTCTTAGCACAGAGTTAGCACCGTGCAGTTGGAAGTGGGTCAGATTCAGCTAAATTTGGGGGAGATGGGTAAAGAGGACCCAGCAACATGCTCCTGCCTGTTTTTGTTTTTCACACTAGTTGCGGTTTGCAAAATGGAGAACCAGTTCTGCTCTCCAGTAAAATGAAGGTTTCAAGGTCTCAATATGGTATTTAAAAAAAAAATATGTATCTTGGTTCTTCCGTATAACTAAAAAAAACCTGCAAGCCTTGGTGTCTGCTGTGTCACATGCCTAATCTGGTGTGCTCATCCAAGCATCTTGCTTGGGCTTACAAACGTTTCAAACTCTCCAAACTTATTTTTATGTGGACAATCACATGAATGTGGGTAAATGTTAATGGAGGTCTAGATACACATCCGAATGCTTACCATGATTGCTTTGCTTTCAACATGAATGGCGAAGTTTTGGCATGCTATAAAAAGAAACTCTTTTTTGGTAACAGACATTTCATCCCTTCTCCCTGTAAAATCCAAAAAATTGAACTTTTGCAAAAATCATACTGGGTAATAAAGCTGAAAATACCACTTAAGTTCAGCTCAGTTGGCATCTTGTGCCAGAATGCTGGGATATAGACTCATTAAAAAAAAATATCAGGGGGCATTCGGGGATGCAGGATGGGGGGGTCTGCAGAAATTTGCAATCCAATGTAATTAATTATTGAAGTAATTTAAAGTGGGTGGCATTAGGGTTGGGAAGGTGTTAGNGTAATTAATTATTGAAGTAATTTAAAGTGGGTGGCATTAGGGTTGGGAAGGTGTTAGTCCATTCTGCAAAGCCAACTACTGTTTAAGCACTGCACTTAAAAATTTATCCTATGGGGGCTTTGCTTTTTCATCTTTGTGTTGTGAGGATCTGCTCTAAAATAGCACCTGGTGGGTGCTTGGTTGCTCACCTGAGAGTTCCTTGGGTGCTCAAGGGCCAAGACCCTGGACCTTCTGGAGCAGGTTGGGTTAGTCATTGATGCCTACCCCAAAAATGAGCTCTAGCTCCACCCGTTGCAGAGCAAAGCCTGGACAAGGGAGGGTGGCCAAAGCAGCCATCCCTGTAGCCGAGTCCCCTTGGCAGGTTCACGCCGGGCACATCTGTGAGCACTTTGGCTTTCTTCCTGGGCTGAGCAGAGGCAGCTGGCCCTCAGCGTGAGGGGCTGGGGAGGAGGGAGCCACCAAAGTCAAGCAAGTAATGTCCTCAGCGTGGGCATAGGGCTTAAACAGAGGGGAGGCGCAGGGGTGTGCTGTGTCTGAAAGAAAGACCCTCACCTTGGGTCCCTGCCTGATACCCCACCTGGCAGGCAGTGGTGGTGGGCGAGAGACAATCCTCCCCTTGACACTAGTGTCAGTGGAGGGTAAACCCTTCTGATGCCCCATTGCTTTGGGTGTTTAGAGGAACCAGTCTGTCTGCTGTTGGTTGTGGTGGCTGATGCTCTTCCAGGATCACTCCCCTCCTTAAAGAAATCAATTTGTGAGTCTGGTGCAGATGGAATGTGACAGACTGCCAGCGCTGGAGATTGATCCCAGTGCATGTTCCCAGATCCCTGCTCTGCCATTGCCATGTCCTGTGCTGATTCAGAGCAGTGCCTGCTGCCTGGAGGGGAGGGTACAGCCCTTGGTTCCTCTGAGCAGGTTGGTGGCAGAAAGCTGTTGAGTGGTAACTTGCTGGAGGGAATGGGCTGCTGAAATGCTCCCACGTTTTGGGAGCATATTTTGGGGCTCCCTGAGCAAGAAGTTCATCGAATGTCAGGCTCAGGCAACTGGATGTCCCCACAGCTGAGCCTGGTGGGTCAGGCAGGATGGGGCGAACCAGTTCCTGAAGTGTCACACCATTGTGTGACCATCATTGTGGGCTCTCCTCCCTTGGGTGTGATGTGCCTCCTGCATCCCACCCTGGGCAGCCCAGTTCTGCAGGAGATGCTGGGGAGTTGCAGGCTGTCCTGCTCTAGGTACATCAGCCTTGAGAATGTCATCACCCCTTGGTGGATGGGTAGA
>JAHREE010000285.1:5876543-5937130 GCA_033628505.1 Tringa tobata
AGCAGCTGTGCGAGGAAGCAGCCCTGTGTGCTGGCTCGCAGGGGCCAAAGGAACATCTGGAGCAATGGAAACCACAGAGGTTCCTCTTGCTGGGTTTGGTGGGAGCTGGGTGAAGCCAGACCTTCCCCTCTCCTTCCTTAAGAAGCTCAGGCAAAACGTTGGTGTCCTCTCACACCTGGCAGTCTTGCTGCTGGTCCATGTGTTTAACTCCCATTTGAGGAAGGAGATGCAAACCCTGGTCGTTTCCCACTCTGGAGAGGGGCTTCCAGAGCGGGATGTGCCTGGCAGAGTGGTGAAGGTCCCGCTCACGGCGGGCGGGAGGACTGACAACTCGCCGATCCACTGCCTGGCGTTTCCCAGAGATGCTGAGGAGCTGCAATTGAAGCTGACGGGAACAGCATATGTTCCTTGCCGTTAAAATCAAGCTGTCCTTCCGTAAGGAAATGTGGTTGGGTTTGTTTTTTTTTTAATTGTTGGCTGCTTGGTTGCTTTATTTCTTCCCTGTGAATGCATTTTATGATTCTTCCTCCCCACAAAAATGCTCTGCTGAGTGGGGAAGAAGGTGAAAGTGGCTGTTGGCAGGAAAAGCATCCCCTCCCCTCTTCTTGTTTTTAATTTTTTTTTTTATTTTTATTTTTTTGGCACATGGTGGCAAAGTCGTTTGGTAACAAATCCCCCCTGCCCCATTTTGGCCTCCTTTCCCCTCCGGCAGGATCCTTCCCCAGCCCAGTCCTCCAGCAGAGCTGGCACATCTGGGAAGGAAGCATTTGGGGGGGGAGGTGTCCTGTCTTGAGATGCTCCAGGAACGTTTTGTCCATCTGTGCATCTGAGCTGTCAGCACAGGAGAAAGAACGAGCGAGGGAAAGCAATCAGCCTGAAATAGATACTGCTCCTGCAGGAACGGGCGGCGGAGCAGGGGAGAAATTGTACGCAGCCGGAGTATCCTAATGCTTTTCCCCTCTGTCTTTGGGAGGCCTTCTCAGGGTAATTAAATACATTTGTATGGAACGGCTGTGCAAGAAGAACCCCAAACAGCCCCAATCCACCATCTCTCTCTTTTTTTTTTTTTTTCCTGGTTGTTCCAGAAATGGCAAGGATGGCTCTGCAAGAAGCAAACGTCTTCAGCAAGCTGAGAAACCTTCCCCAAACCCTGCGCACCCCTGGCAGAAGGCCATCTCCATCAGCCATCCCCCGCTCATTCATGCGCCATATGCGCTTCAATCTCTCGCTGAGTCCTCTCTCCCCCTCTTCCTGACAGGGAAGGATAATCCTTATGCATTTATTCCTGGCAGCGCTACCAGGGATCTGAAGGAGAAATAAACTGCTGGGCTGTTCTCCGCAGCGACGCCTGAGCCTCCCTGGGCGCCGAGCTCGGCGAAGGGCTCTCCGGGAGTACAACACTCCCACCTGGTGATGGAGGTGGAGCTGGCTGGGTGGAAGAGCTCTAGGGTTTCCCCCTTCCATCTATCTCCTGTCTCAATTTCCTCTGTTCTCCTCTCGGCTCTTTGAAAGTGGTTTTCAGAGATGCCATGTGGCTGGAAGCCCTCTCCTCTCCCCCAGGGAGGTGAACCATCATGGTACCCAGGTGATGGCTGCCTAACCCAGGGCAGGGTGGCAGCTGGATGCATGTGTGATGACCTTGGCTTCATCAGGCAGGTCCCTTCAGCACGGGGGATGGTATGTGTGAGGATGGGGTCTTCCTGAAACGTCACCCATCTTCCTGGCAGTGCTGTGGGCTCTGGTGACCCCTCTGCAGCATGTGGTCCAACCAAAGGGACTCTTACCTGGAGAGGGCACCTCCTTCCCTTGGAAATGGGTTGGCCTGAGGATGCTGTAGGAGCCCGGGCTATGGCTAAGGATGGCATCTTGCATCCCTTCAACATCACCACTCTGGCTTTCACTCGGGGAGAGGAGGGGACTCTCAGGCAGCCGCTGCTGGGAGCGGGGAGGGAGAGAGTGTGGAGCTGTCAAGACTCATCTCTCATCCTGCTTCTCTCCCCGTAAAGGTCACAGTCCCAGTCTAGCTTTTGTGGCAGACCTTTAAGAAATCCATTTTGTCCGTGTCTGGGAACCCTGACCTATTTTGCTTTGCCATTTCCCACAGCTCCCAGGGGTGGCTGTCTCTCGCTGAACCTGCTGTGGTCAGGTGTGCTGCCTGCAGACCCTGCCACATCCCTGCCTCTGCCATCAGGCCCTTTAATACCCGTACAGTGTTCGACCACAGAGAGGAGAGTTTAATTCTCTACTGTATTTCAGCTATAATTAGATTTGTATTTTTTCTTTTAACGAGCTGCTTTTAATGAGCCTCCGCTTACTGGCAAACTTTCATTTCCTGATACACCATCAAATCCTCTTGTCTGAAATCACTCACAACACACCTGACCGCTTTGTAGAATTTTTGTGGCTTTCCAGAACAATGTAGCCAAGGTTCTGACATAACTTCCCCCCCACCCCCACTAGATATTTTCCCCAAAAGAAGGAGAGGATTTGACTGATCCCTTATGTGGCTCTTTCTTTGGAGTTTCTGGAGTTTATCACGTGGGTGTGTGATGTTGTGCCTTTGCTGATCTGAGGATGCTGAGCAAGAGCAGGCAGGTGCCTGGAAGTGCTGCTTCCATGCCAGGGCTGATGCTGAGAACTGCTTTCCAGCCTGTGGTTTCAGCCATGGCTTCTCAAAGAGCTCTTGTCCCCTTGGCAGGGCGCTGTGATTTGGGCCACCTGAGAAAGCCGTGGCTGAGAAGAGAAAGGGAGCTTTTGGGCTGTTGTATGTGTGGTTGGAGCCTTGGGTGTGGGCTTGTGTTGACACAGCTCTTTGTGGGCAGGAAGGGATGGATCCCTGTGATGCTGGGAAAGGTTCATCCCCTTCTAGGGTGCAGATGGTCCAAGCTGGCCATTTCCTGGCCATCCTCGTGTGTGGCTGGAGTAACCTCTAGGTTAACATCCTGAGATGGGCACACTGATGGCAACGTGTGGAGCCCTGGCTGTCCTGACTCTGCTAGAGCCTGCTCCCTGGCCAGGATGGTGCTCAGCCATCTGGCTGGTGATGGTGGCTCTTTTTTGGCTGTATTTCAGTGTTCCCTATGCTGCTGCTTTTTCCTGTATGTGAAAAGACCTCTGCCTGTGGGGAGGTGGGGCATGAGTGGAGTCCATAGCACAGGACTCCATTGAAATACGTTCATCCATTGCTTCATCCATTGCAATAAATTTAATTGAAGAGGTGTGTATTTTCTCAGCCAAGCCAGTAGACCTGTCTGGGTGCTTAAGTGTTTCCTTGGGCTGCATCCTGCAGCCTTAGAGTTGCAAAAGGTGTCGTCAACAGGAGCAGAGATGATCTGAAGGGAGGAATTAGGTGCTCACCTTCTTCTCGGACCACCAGACATCACTGTCTCTGGGAGGATGGTGGTGCACTCACCTCTGGTGCAAGCCGATTGCACTCAATCCCAGGTGCATTTTCTCTGTAGTAAGAGACTCGCTTTGGTTTTGCCTTGCTTTAACAGGGGATGCTTTAGCTGCAGGAAAGAAATACAAAGATTTGGAGATTGGGAGCCGAGCAGTGAAAAAATCATAGGCATTTTTTGCCAGGCGCTCCCTCTCCCGTGCCTGTGCTGCCCCGCAGCTGCCGTGCGCGGCGTGAGCCCTCCCTCCTCGCAGGAGCCGGTGGCCCCAGGAGGAGCCTGGAGGAATCTGTTATTTCCTCTTTTGGCTGAGCAGTTCCTCAAACTTACTGGAAGGGCTCGGATGTCTTCTCCTGCCTCACACCCCTCAGGAGAGCCGGAGGCGCGGGTCATGTGTCAGCTGTGCCCGCTGACCACGGTGATATTCAAAAGTGCTTTCTTAGATCCACTTATAATTAAAGTTTGCCATGGCCTGAGGGGCTCACAGATGGGTAGGAACACATTAAAAGATCAATGGTCTCTAGGTGCATGTGTGGACATGCTCCCTTCTGCTTTCCATCTCCCACGGGGGTAGCTGGTGTTCCAGCCAGCTTTGGGGCTGGGTGCATTTCACTGCATGTGTGGTGGGGTTGTGGTGGCCGTGGTTGTGGAGCAGCTCTTGGGCTCCCAGATGTTTCTGCTGTGAATGGGAATGAAGCTTAGCATGAGAGACACACCTTGAGGTTGCATTGTCCTAGCACATGAGACACGTGGTGCTGGTGCTGGAGGGGATGGTGTGGTGTGGTTTTGCACACAAAGCCTCGATACCATGAAAGGAGGAGCTGTGCCAATGCAGTAAAGACAGTAAGAAAGCAGAAGACCCAACAAAACAAGCTTCTCTGCACTATTGTCTCTGAGGATAGATCACCTGGGTGGTGACTGTTCACCCCTACTGGGCTTTCTTTAGTTCAACCCTGGACTTGGTGGTTTCTGCTCAGGATAGCTTGTCCTGTGTGAAGGGAGGAGAGGCATGAGTCTCAAAGCCACCTTCCCAGGGGAGCGGGGTGGCTGACGGCTGGAAGGCAGCTCACGCTGTGCTGGTGTCCTCACAGCTCTTCCCATGCCTGTCGGGACAGCCTGACCACGTGGGGTGTCCATGCTGCAGCTATTTGCAACCTGAGCACTTGGGCTCTCTATGAAGGTTCACCAAAGGGTATCTTTGTGGACCATGCTGTCCTCTGCAGGGAGTCCTGTAGCTCTTGCTTGCCCTCTTGAGCACTTCGCATCTCTCACCTTGACCGGGAGGGCTGCCACGTGTCCCTTCAGGCCAACTCTGACCAGAGATGTGAGGATTCACAGTGGTACTGCCTGCTCTGCTGTACTTACTGTCACATCTGGCTGCGTGGGGCAGGGATGGCAAGTGCGAAAGTCATTTCATGGAGAACAGTCATCCTGAGGCGTCTCCTCCAACCACAGCATCCCAGGGTCACGCTGAAGGTGGAGATCAGCCTTGCTGCTCACCCCTCGCTCCTCCACTGCTCCCCGCAGCGGGTGGCAGCTCCGGAGGCAGGTAGCAGCAGGGAGCCAGGCTGGAGCTGTGCTTCCCTTTCAGGGTTTCCTGTAAAATTGTTATTTCTAGCCTCGAGCCCTCTCTAGGAGGTTTGTCCTCATCCTCCGTGCCTAAAAAGCACTGACCCACCGGCACCGGGCCGGGTGCCTGGGGCAGGAGAGCGCTGTGCTTGGGTGGCAGGGGATGCTCCCCAGCTCTGCTCCCTCTCCCCGTCCCCACGGCCTGAGCCCATCTCTCGCAGGAAGCCTCCTGCCATGGCGGGTTCTGCCTCGGTCGCAGCGCTGTGGAGAGTCTCGTGTGGATGGGGACGGCTTGCGTTTCTCACTGTGACTCACCCTCCTCCTCCCCCCTCTCCTTCCACAGCAACAGTTGGAGGAAGAAGCAGCCAAACCACCAGAGCCTGAAAAACCCATCTCCCCGCCTCCTATTGAGTCCAAACATCGGAGCTTGGTGCAGATCATCTACGACGAGAACAGGGTGAGTCTGGAAACGATGGAAGTGCAAACCTGCGATGGTGCCGTGTCACCCCGGTGGGGACGGGGAGGTTGGTAAGGGGTAGGCGGGGGATTCCCCTGGGTGAGTCCGTGCGGGGTGGGTGGATGGATGGAGCCCCCTGAGGGACTGTGGATTAAGCACAAACGCCTTCTGAAGAACCTGCCTGGGGGGTTCCTGCAATCAGCCTTAGATTTGAAGCGTTGAGGAGACGCTTCAGAGCCCTGTCTGTTAAACAGCTTGTTTCATCCTCTCCCCTGGGAGGGAACCGAGTCAAAAGCTGCCTCCAAGGATGGGCTTTGGGGTGGGCTGCGTGGATGGAGGGGGGTGTCTGTGATGCTCCAGTACCGGCAGGCCAGCTGCAAGCTCTCCTGGCTGCCCCTCAGCTCCCCAGGCTGGAGCAGAAAGGCCGTGGATGCAGCTGTGGCTGGATTTGTGGATATTTGTCGCTGTAAATGGCATTAGCAAAGGTCACGCTGGCATCCCTGGCTCTGGGTCTCTGCCTTGACCGCTCATTTGTTGCTCTCAGCCACCGCCTGTAATAGCAGCCTGAGGAGACATGAATTTTGCTGTGTGCTTTGGAGCGATGCTAGGAAATTGGTCCCTTTGGTAGATAATCAAGCATATTCATTTTCATTTAGGTGTTGGATAAAAAGGATGATTTTGCATAAAAGGAAAACTACCAGTCACTAATTATTTTGAATTGCGAGGCCTGCGATTTCACTGGGAGCTGCAGAAATCCAGGTGCCTGGCTCCTAAAAAGAAGGAAAAAAAAAAAAAAGAATCACATACCCTGCACTCCCAGGCAGTGCAATTTTCCTGGTTTTCCTTTTTCCATCTGCTGCTCTCCATGAGCACTAGGAAACCCAGCGCTGGCACGGTCTGCTGTGCGAGTGGGTGAAGACTGAGGTCGATGTGTTTGGAGCGTGAGTGGGCACAGGCTGGTGACAGCTTTGCAGACACTGGGCTTTGGGGGCAGGTGCTGAGTGTTCCTTAAGGTTCTTCTCCCTATGGCATCACCAAGTGCCCTCTCCAGGGGTCTTGGGCTAGATGGCTTATGCCTCCTGTGCAAGGGTTAGGTCTCAAACGTTTTTATTCCTATTCCCTTGAGCGCCACCCTCCCTGGACGCTCTGGTGTACCTGGATCATGTTCTGAGGGGAAGGATGGCACTGAGGAAAGGTGATCTTCCTTTGCATCCTCAAAGGCCTCCATCATAGCAGTCCATGTTAGCAGGACCTGGGTCATGATGGAGTGTCCCGCCAGGCCCTTGTCCTGCTTTGTCACCTCTTGTCTCTGCCCACCCTGGTAGCAGGGTCACCCTTTCGCTCCTGTCTCTCTGAATCTCCCACGACCTCCTCCAAACAGGCATGATCTACTCTCAAAGCCTCTGCCATGGCTCAGGACAGTCCCTTGGTGTTGCTGCCCTGTCCTGTGGGCAGTGACAAAAAGTGAGGAGAGCAAGCGTGGAGTTCTACATTTCTCCTTGAAAGTGCGTGGCCATAATACCTGGGACGCTGTCGCGTACGGGGACATCCATCCATTTGTCACCGTGCCTGGCTTTATTCTGAGTTACACCGATGCTCGACACCAGGCTGCTACCAGGAGTGCTTTGCTATTAACCTTCACGATAGGGTGCCCTCATTCCAGGTGGGCGCTCAGCAAGGGAAGGTCACATCTGACACCAAATGTCTGCATAATTTCAAATCTGGATCCCTTCATCTCTGCATGATCCCTGGGATGGGCAAATGATGACTCTTCCCCTCTTCTTGTAAAGTCCCCTTGCGGGTAGCGTGTAAGCGAGCCTGTCTGTGGGTAGGAGACTCAAACCAAACACCCTTCCCTCTTGCTTGGTAGAAACCATAGCAGGCTGGAGGGAAGTTCCTCCTTTGAAGAAGACATAGTCTGTTCATGGGTAACGGAGAGCTGACAGAGCCTTGCTGGCCGATTGTAGTGGCTGAGGCCGGGTGGTGAAAGGACCCTTTTAGGTACCATCACACGGAGATGCTGAGCTGTGGGCTGCAAGAGGAAGGGTGCACTGAGCCTTGCTGCCAGCATGGCCTTTGTTGTGGCTCTGTAACAAAGGTGGGATCCAGGATGCAATTGTCCTTCTAAAGGGCATCTTCAAGCTCAGATTTCAGCCTCTTGCCTCCATTGGACATGTTTGGGATGCCTTTTGGTGATGGCTGCTCTTCCCCTTGCACCAGGAGGAGGAAAACTGGAAGAGGAAAGGATGTGGGAGCAGCCTCAGTTAGGATCGTGGGTGGAAGAGTGGCCGGTGGTTGGATGTCAGGTTGCTTTGGGTGGGTTTGGTGGCAGCAGAGCATCCGAGTGTACCCATCTGTCTGTCAGACGTGGCGCTGCTGCGGCTTAACGCTTAATTGCAAGGTGAGTTGGTAGGAGCAAGAGGCTGTGAGCCAGACAGAGGCATATTGATCAAGAGCAGGCAGAGTCACTGAGCCAAATTTTAAGCCTTTCTGCCTCTTCTATGCTGCGGAAAAGCAGTGAAGTTGGATGCCTCGAGGTCTGCTCGCAGGAAAAGCGGGTGTAGCGGCTGAGCCAGGGCTCCAGCCTGGATGCAAAGGGAGGAAAAGCCTGATTTACTCTCATGGCTCGGCTTGCGGCTCGCTTGAGGGAGGCAGCGCCGTAAGAAATGCAAATAAAAAGAGGATATTCAGGCCTCGGGAAGAGGCGGGAGAGCAAAGCACCCCAGAAGAGCTGGCAAAGCCTGAAACGATCTTTAAAGAGCAATATTGTGGAAGGGGGAGAAAGCCAGCGCTTGTGCCGACGCCAGAGCAGGTGGGAGGCAGCGCGCGTCGCGGAGGGGCTGTCGCCTGGCTCTGATTTCATTTTTCATGAACCGTGGGTCTGTGCTTCACGGGTGCCACCGTGCCCGTTCCCACCGCTCCTGCCAGGCTGTGCCGGAGTTACACACTGCCTGCAGTTATCCCCGCAACAAAGGAGGCACCAAAAACGGTCCATGGGAGAGAGGAGGTTACGTGAGGACAGAGCAGCTAGAAACGCCGGAAAATCAAGTTAGCCAGCAATTCTGTGACCTACTTTCCTTTTGGCGATAGCTGTGGCTTTGCAGGGGTGAATGGTTTCTAATTTTAGCTTATGGTTCATCAGGGAAGTCTATATATTTTTCTCATCGCCGCACCGGGTATGGATGAGGGGTCGGGATGCAGGTTGGTGCTGGCCTATATCAGATTTTCTCAGAATTCAGGTTTTCTCACGCTAAACGCCTATCACACGGGTTTTTCCCTCTTGTGACCTATTTAATGCAAATGATTTGAAAAATTCCTTGGTGTCGGAGAGGATAATTGTGGAAAACGTGACCTGTAATCCCCTCTTGCTACACTCTGCTGGACAAGTAATTGATTTCCAGAAAAAAAAAAGGTTGACTGTACAGATCCTGCCGGGGAAGAACAGAGAGAAGCTCTGTGGTTGCATTTGGGAAGGTTTTTCAGAGACTTGTTTTATAGAGAGGCAGTTGATATTTGTGGTCATTGAGATCCCGGTGCCTCCTGCCCTGGGTATATGCTGACCGGGGCCACTTTGTCTTGTCTCCAAAGATGAGCTGTGAAGATGCACCCAAAAAAGTACCATTTGGGAGGTGTTTGCAGTCTAACACAGAAAAACACACATGCATGTCTCCAGGGCAGGATTTCGACTGTGGGTGCAAACCGTACCATTTCGGAAAGGATGTATGAGAATGGAAGTTAACGTTTTTGGTGCTATCCATAGACTAAACTGAGAATAAACAGTGGGTAGCATTTTCAGAAGCATCTGGGGCCTATTTTCAAAAGTGCTTTTAGTCCTTGAAGAGATGTTTGAAAACTCTGATGGGTGCTGAAATTGCCGAGACTGTTCAGAAAGTGCAAGGGGGGGTTCTGAGGACTTTTTTGGCTGCAGGGTGCGGGATGGGGTGCCTGTGCCAGTCCTCATCACCCTGCTCTGGGAGCTGGGTGCTGCCAGGGTGGTGTGGAGCTACCTGGGGAATTCGGGTTGCGACGGGCATCGCTGTTAGAGGTGCAGGCATTGGGGACCTTATTGCTCTCTACAACTACCTGAAAGGAGGGTGTAGAGAGATGGGGGTCGGTCTCTTTTCTCAAGTCACAGGCAACAGGACAAGAGGAAATGGCCTCAAGTTGCACCAGGGTAGGTTCAGGCTGGATATTAGGAAAAATTTTTTCACTGAAAGGGTTATCAGACATTGGAATGGGCTGCCCAGGGAGGTGGTTGAGGCACCATCCCTGGAGGTGTTTAAAAGACGGGTTGATGTAGTGCTGGGAGGTATGGTTTAGTGATGATGCTCCTTGTTTGTTGTGTGGGTGTCTATTTTTGTCAGTTAGGTTGACGGTTGGACAAGATGATCTTTAAGGTCCCCTCCAACCTAGAAGATTCTGTGATTCTGTGATCTCCTGTTCTAAACTCTGTGAGTGACCTTTAGTGTCACCCCTGGGGGGAAAAAGCTGATCCCTGCTGGGTCCGACACCTCTAAGGTGGTGGCTGTGTGGCACAGCCTCCTCGCGGGCTTTAATTTGCCCCCGTGGGATGCGTTACTGTATTGAGAGAATTGAGCTGCCTTCACCTCAAATCCCCACAATCAGGGCAGATGCTCTGGGTGTATTTTTAGCTGTGGCTTCGTTCTGCTGGGCCATTTGCGGGATTCCTCGCATCCGTCTTCCCCTGGAATTGGTTGAGCATACCTGAGCTTGGAGATGGGGTTGGTTTTTTTGTGCTTTAAATGGAAATTTCCAGGTCTCTTGCTAAGCACGGGGAGGAGGGCAGCGTTGGTGTTGCTCCGAATTGCTCCCTGTGCCTTTCCTGGGATGCTGTGCTGGCTGAGCTCTCCTTGTCAGCGTGTCCTGGAGGATGCTGCTCCGTGGCAGCCCTGGCCATGCCAGCAGCCCACCGACGGGTGACTTTGCTGAGTGAATTCTGCTCCAAGTCCCCTGCATGCCCAAAGTCTCCATCAGCTTCCGTGCACACAGGCGTGCTTGTGCCTTCTCTCCAACCATGGTGATGATGTGGAGCCCGTGCACACCCATCACCACCTCTCCACAAGCCAGATCCAGGTGGTCTCGGGCTCTCTGAGACCCGCCGTGCCTCAGAGCCAGGCAGGATTCCTGCTTGGAGCCCAGCAGATAAAAATCAGCCTCCGTCCTTGTGTCAGACCCGTCCCTGCAAACAAGCACACGTCAGCTTTCCTCTAAAACATTGAGCTCATTTATGGGAGAGGGAGAGGTCGCGTCAGGACATGGTGTGACTTCGCCTTCCGCCGCCGTGCCAGGGAGGGGACGCCGTGTGCTGCCACCCACCGCAGCGTGACGAGGGCTGGGACCAGTCCCCCCCTGCACACTGCGGGTGCCCACGGCTTGTGGCCACGGGAGCCCACCCCTGCTCTGCTGTCAGCCCTCCGAAAAACTGGGTTTGATGCGGCGCAGGCGGTGGAAGCCGGCAGCGGCGTCTGTCTCGCTCTTGGGATTGAGTTGGTGGAAATCAATAAGATTAAATTTTAATTCGTTTTCTGTCTCAGTGCCTGTTCCTTCAAAAGGGCACAGCCATCTATCTATAAATTCAGCATTATGCTGTAAAATTGGAATTCAAAGGATTGTTTTGAACTTTTTCCACCCCCTGCTGCTGTTGTGTCTGTGCAGAGCCTGTTCCCAGCTATCCGTTTACCCTCCTCAAATACCTTCATAAAGCATTAATGCCCCATCCATAAATAAGAGAATAAATAAATGAACACTTTTAGCATTGCAAAGTATAATCTAGCCGTTAACTACTCAAAGGCACTGAGTGTGACTCAGATCCCACAGGGATTTTATGTCTGTATAACTCTGATTTTCTATGAACTCCTGATTTACATTAGAAAGGGAAGAATCAGGCCTGCATCGTCAGCATGGAGCTGGTGCAGTA
Source organism: Tringa tobata (assembly GCA_033628505.1). Classification (NCBI taxonomy): domain Eukaryota; kingdom Metazoa; phylum Chordata; class Aves; order Charadriiformes; family Scolopacidae; genus Tringa; species Tringa tobata. The sequence goes on from JAHREE010000285.1 coordinate 5,887,903, forward strand.
AATAAAACCTTATCAGTGAAACTGCTTTCGAACATTAAATCTGCAGTGTGGTAGATTTGTTGGTTTTTTTTTCAAATTCTAGTGTATGTGGTAGTTGAGGCATTTCTTATTTGGCTGCTGAAAGGGCTGTGTTCATTTTGCTGTTGTTTGTGGTAACTTTTATTCTGGGGTTGCCTCATCTTGGCTTGGTGTTGTATGATGGGCTTTCAGATAGTCCAGAGGAAAAATGGAAAGGTCAGAGGTTAGACACTGTCAAAGCTGAAAAAAATCAAAGAGAAAATCGAAACATTTAGCCTGGAGTCACTGAGAATCCTTTCATTTTTTTTCTTGGATTTGAAGGAATTTTTTTTTTGGTGGTGGTGGTTTTTTTAATGGTCCTGATGTCTATTTTTAAAGTCTGCTTCAGGATCTAGGGGTTCTGGTAGGTGCATTGACCTAGAAGCTTTGTCCACAACTAACCCAGATCAGGTAAGGCCGTGTCCTGTGTTTTCAGATCCTGGAAATAAGGATGAGAAGTGCAGAGAACCCAAATTGGTTGGAGGGAGGAGCGTAGACTCCTTGGGGTGGGTGACCAGAGCTTTCCCGTGACTGCTCCGCTGCTGAGACTTTAACTTCTAAAAGAATGGCAACATTTTCAGCAGTTTTGCAACAGTGAAGTGTTTGATGATGGCTTGCAATGGCAAAGCCTCATTAGCCCTTTGCTTTAAAACTAATGCGCCTTTGAACGGCGCTGTAACCTTGCAGACAACAGAGGGTGGTGCGAGGGGAACCCCAGCTATGACACGGGTTCACCCCTTGGCTGCGGGTGGCGTTACGAGGGAGCCAACCACAGAAACTGGCTGGCAATGACTAGCCAAAGCTGGAGGCTGGCAAGCAACTGAAATGAGTTGGCTTGTCACGCTCCGCACAAGATAGGTGGGGACTGGTGTTGACACACAGCTCCAGTGTGACCCATTTCCTCAGTTTCCTTACTATTTGTGATTAGTCATTCGTAGCCACCGCTGCACGTACCCGCTGGCCCGAGCCATCGGTGCCGGTGCGGTGGGGAGATGGCTCCAGCCAGGCACAGGGAGCCTGCAGGACATCTGCATCCCATGGGCACCTCTGGAGAGCATCATCCTGGGCCTGATGAGAGGAGCCTGGCGCATATCACTGAGGCTGACTGATGTCCCCTGATGCTCAGGGACGTTTGGGTTTAAGGAGAGCCCAGGGGAGGACAAGCATCCTTGTGCTCCTGCGGTTGGGTTGGGAGCACTGGTGGTGGCCATCCCTGCCAGCTGCAGGAGCTGGGATGGGAAGAGCATTACTTTCCCTTCCCGCAGCACTGTGGCTTGTCCCACCTGCTTTGTGGCAAATGGCTGGGGTGCTTTGGCTCTCAGAGAGACGATGCTGAAGTTTAAAGGGGAAAAAATTAGTACCCGTGGTCACAGGAATGAGAACTTTACCCATGAAACCAGCACTGCCAGGTCGTGGTTTGGTCCCAGCAGATCTTGGCACAGAGGTTGTACCTTTTAATCCCCCCAGACTGTTTGCGTTCTGCTTGGTGTAGAAAAGTGTCTCGCCTGAGGGTTTCCATGTTTTCTGCTGACTTCAGCCACACTTCTCCTGAATTTTGTTTTAAGCAGACTCTGACTCCAGCCTGCCTCTCTGCCACGCAGCTCCTGCAGCTCTGCTTGTCCCCAGGACATTGTGCTGCCGGGACAGGAATTTTTCCCAGCGCCGCCCTGTGTGCAGCTCTCCTGCCTCTCCAAGGGCTTTGCTTATCTCCATGCAGGACATGCCTGGTCCCAAATAGAAACCCTTCCACTCCCCAGCGCTGCTGCCTACGGGCTGCTATAAATAACCCTGGGAGCACGGTTCAGCTGCAGCAGCTTTGTGCTGCATGGAGCCATGGCTGGAGCCGGTCCAAGAAAATGCCGCCTCCTAATTTCAGATCCGCTTGCTCAAAATAACTCCTGTGTTTCCTTCTCTTCCATTTTTAAACTGCGCTTTAAGAGGAGCCCACGCAAAATCCCAGACTTTCCCTCCTCTGGCTTCGGATGCTCCGCTGCCTCGAGGGTCGATTCGTCATCCCCACGGGAGCTCGTGTGGCCGGGAGGTTGTTCTCCTGCCCTCTTCCCCCTCCCATGCCTATTTTAAGTTTCTTCAGAGGAAAAACAAGGGGCTGGAGTTTTGTTTTGGAAGCCCAGTGCTTTTTAGGTGAGAACAGAGATTTTTGTAGTCTGCAGTGAGGTTTTTGTGGTTGGTGAAGGGATCTTTAGCTCCAGGCCTGTTGGAGGAGCATGAGATGGGGTAAGAGCGTCCCTGTCCATGAGGAGGGAGATTTTTTAGGGGCAGATGCTGCTGCCTGCCACATCTCGGGTCCCTTTTTCATCCATGGGCCTCACAGTGACACAAATAACTCTTTGTGGTTCAGCCACGCTTCTTGAGACACCTCGATACCTCTGAAATGCACATGGAGGACTAGTGTGTGATGGGCTTCACCTCTCCATCCGAGCTGCACTTCAGTGCTCTCCAGAGGAGTGCCTCTACCCTTGGGGTGCCCACAGTTTGCCCGTGACCATGATGGTGCCAAACCTGGACCCGCTGTGCCAGAGCAAAATGATTCTGATGGTAAATGGGAGCAAAATTCAGCCTCAGGGCTTCAGTCCCTCCACGAATGCCTGGTGCTGTAGCAGTATTTCAGGAGTCTGTACCGAGTCGGGAAAAGGGATCATTAGCTGCTTGCTGGGGAGCTGCAGAGGGACTATAATACCAGTGGGGATCTTCATGCATCTCACCAGAAGTAATGGCTGGATTTGCTTCCTGATACATTTCTTCATGTTAAAATAACAGGGATTGCAGGCAGGGGTGGGGTTATTCAGATTTAGGATGAACCCTGTGGTTTCCTTCTGTAGGATCAATCATTAAAGGATTAAAGGAGAGGATTTGACAGGGCTGCCGATAAGCTTCAGCGAAGGTCCTGTGGCTGCAAGGGGAGCTGGGAGCTGCCCAGTTTGAGGTTTGCTTAAATTCCCCAGCCAGGCTTCTGTGCTGGGTCCACAGGTGGGAGCTTGTCTCCCTGTGTCTGTCTGTCCTTCAGGATGAGCCCCAGCATGGTGGGAACCTTCTGCTGGGCATAAAATGTCTTCCCAAAGCCGCCGCCAGCTCTCACCTCAGTCTGCGTTGCCTTTCAGACAGCTCATTACGGTTCTGCTATGATCTGATAAATGCAGGAAGGAGCATCAGCAATTACAGTGGGTGTCAAGTGTTAATTGGGCAGCTTTCAAGACAGAGGCATTTCTTTGTGTACGTACAAAGATATGACGTGCTCGGAATAGCTTCCCCTCCTGATCTTTCGTTCTGGAGACGTGTATATTACAGTCGGTTAATGCAAGACAAATTATGTCATTCTTCTTGATTCGCCACATGTTCTGCCTATGGTGATTTGCCTCTGGGTTGTCTCATTAAGTTGTCTAAACATGGCAAAGGCAGCAGCTGAACACACTCAGCTCTTTCTCCAAGTTAATCGCATTGTACACACGGGCCTGCAGCATCCTCAGCTCCTGGCTGTGCCATCCGCCGCTGCCGGGGCTGCTGCCCAGGAGAACAGGCATCTGGTGGGACCGGCTGCCTCGAGCTGGGGCTGCAGTCCTCTACCCACAATTACGCTGCCTGCAATTAGTTGGGTTGCTGATTTTTGTCCCAGGTATGCATCACAAAAAAATTTGGGTAAGGTGAAGCTTCCCACTCACCAGCAGTGGCTGAGTCACAGTCTTGGCAGCAGATGTAGAGTGTTTTGTAGTAATAAAACGAGAGGGAATGGCTTCAAGCTCCAACAGGGTAGGTTTAGACTGAACATTAGGAAAGAATTTTTCACAGAAAGAGTGGTCGGGCATTGGAATAGGCTGCCCAGGGAGGGGGTTGAGTCACCATCCCTGGATGTGTTTAAGAGCTGTTCAGATGTGGTGTTGGGGGTTATGGTGTAGGGGAGGACTTTGTAGAGTAGGGTAGATGGTTGGACTCGATGATCCCAAGGGTCTCTTCCAACCTAGACAATTCTATGATTCTAATCTTAATGCCTCCCCCTCTCCTCCCAAAAAATCTTCACTCCTGATTTTAATTGTTTAAGACTTCTGAATATCACGATGCTGATGTTCTCCAAGGTCAGCTGATTTTGTAGCTCATGGAGACCAAAATATTAAGCTCTGGCTGGGAGCTCTCCATCACATGGTGAATATTTCCAAGGGGCAGGTCCCCAGGCAGACTTGACTTGTTCCTATTAATGGAGTCAGGTGTGTAGTGGTGGAAACACCTATTGCTTTGGGGGGAGCCAGACCAGGCTGTGCAGCTCCTGGGTTTCTTGCCTGGGCTGTGTTTGCTGGGGCTTGATTTCCCCGTCATCAGCTGGAGCATCCTCGGGGCTGGCAGAGCTGGGTGCTGTGTTAGCCGGGTCTTTCCTGTCTCCATGAAATCCCTGTTGTGGGAGGGGTTCTTGCGTGGAAGAGGCACACTCTCTGTAGCAGATTTGGTATTTTGTGAGGAGGGTAGATACGTGTCTCTTGCATCTTGGGCCACGTGTTATGCCCTGTTGATCTAAAGCTTTGCAGGTGCTGTGCTTTGCAGGTAGGTCCTGGCGCTGGGCATCGCTTTGTTTCCCCCGTGGGTCAGCTGAGGCCAGTCCCACCTTTCCCTTACGTGTCAAAGCACCCTCACACCCCCAGGATTCCGGTGTGGGAGAAGAGGTGGGAGCAGTTTATTGCAGCGCAGAAAACATAATTGCTGTGTGTAAACACATGGCTCATTTCCCTGGAGCCCAAGCCCCAGGCGAGAGCAGGCGCTTCCTTCTGTTGCAGCTGTTTCCCAGCATCTCCCAGGCTTCGTTCCGGGATGCACTTGCTTTCCAAAGATCTGTCTCCATGACTGGGGCAGTCGTGCTTTCCCTGTGGTCCCTGCAAGCATCGGGCACCGGAGAGAAGCGTGGTGCACACCCAGTGGCACACCAGCAGTGCGGGAGCCAGCCTGCCCTGGCTCTGCACATCCCCGAGGGCTGCAGAGAGAGCCAGGCACTGGGGACACCTCCCTGCTCGTGGTCCTCCTGGGATGGAGCAGAGACTCAGGAGAGGCCAGAGATGCAGAGCAGCTCTCTGGGACCGGCTCCAGCTGCGCTTTGGGCCCTGCCACGGCATCCCTAGCTGCTCCACTTGTTGTGTGTGTGTCCTTGCCTGCGAGGTACACGCAGTGGTCATGACATCTGTGAACCCCAAGGTCTGCTGCGCAGGATGAACGTACGGGGACGCGGTCATAGCAGGGCTGCTGTGTGCATCGTGCGCACGTGTGGGGACGGTGCCCGAGCAGGCACCCTACGTGGTTAACATCTCTCCTACCATCCTCAAAATCGCTTCTAAATTGCAAACAAACTTGCGTAGAGTAAATAGAGGAGTTGGAAGTGTCTCCTGGTGGCCCTGTTGTGGTGAGGCACCTGGCGGGGGCTCGGCAGCGGGGCCGGGGCTGTTTCTGGGGGCGCGCAGCCTGGCTGCGGGCAGGGTGACTCATGCAGCTGCTCCCGGGGCCAGCTCTGCAAAAGTGCACGCTGGCAGATCCGACTGCGTGTGGGTGTGCAAAGCCCCGGCCGGGAACTTGCACACCTACCAGCTGCATCAGCGCTTCTGAGGACCAGCCGGCAACGGGGGGGGTAGGTGAACCTTTTGGAAACCCACCCGGGGGGGGTGGATGCAGGGGTGAGGCGGCAGGGTGATGGAGCAGCTTTCGGTGAGGCATCCCCTTTGCTGGGACCCTGAGAAACTTCCTGCTGAGAGCCGGGGTGAGAGGTGCCTGGTGGTAGAAAGCAGTGGGAGCCAAAGCCCCGGGGCTGAAATCCCTTCCCTGCCCCCGGGGAAGGGGGGGCTTCACCTGGGGTTTGCCAAAGCTGGGGAGCCCAGAGCTCCCTCCCCAGCCCTGGGGCTCAGCTCCCACCCTACAGCTCCAGCAGGGCTCTAGTGCTTATTGGGTTAAAAAGTTGAATGTGCTTCAAAAAAGGGGTCTTCCTTCCTCCCTGTCCATCCATCCTTCTGTGTCCTTTCAGTGTCCCCTCTCCTCCCCCCCAACCCTGCCTCAGGTTTAAATCCTGGGAAGCTCAGATCTGCACAGTGCGCTTTTACCCCTGTTTTTAAGCAGCTGTGGATTCTCTCTTCCCCCTATCCCATAATAGCTAAACCTACTTATTTTATTGAACGAATGCCTCTGAAAATCCGTCTCCTCACCCCCCCTTGCTGCCAGGTATTTGGCTTTATTGGCTCAGCCCCACGGCCCCTCGGCAGTGTGCAGGGATCTGGATGTATCGGACTGTCGGTAACCCCCGCTGAAAAGCCCGGCTTTGCGAGGAGGTGCTGTTTACTGAAAATGCCATCTTTTATTTAGACTCCTGCTGCAGCCGACCCATGTCTTTTTCTCAGGCCTGTTTAATTAGCAACCACCGCACAGCCCCTGACACGTGTTCCTGGGTGGTTTTTTTCCCTCTAATAAGCACTAGGTAGCTTGCCCGGGGGCGGGAGGGGGCAGAGAAGGGCTCCTCTGCGGCGGGGAGGGGAGGGAAGCGAGAGCAAGTGGAGGAGCCAAGGGCAGCTCACATCTAATGATCACATGCTCGTGAAGCGATGAATCCTAGAAAGGGCATCTCTGCCTGCGTGCCGGCTTGCCCGCCCTCCTCCTCGCCCGGCGGCCACGCAGAGGTAAGGGGTGCGACCCCCCCTGCCTGGCACCCGGAGGGGTCGGGGATTTGGGTTGCTTCCCAGGCATAACTCTGTGCCCGTGGGGCTTTCCTGCAGCTCCAGGGGCTGAGCTGAACCTTTCCACCCGTTTCCAGGCAAGGGTGGGATTTGTGAGAGCTCTGCAGAGGTTTGGGAAGGAGTTTTGGCACGGGAGGAGAGCTGGAGCCGAGGGCTGTGACCGTGACCAATGGCAGAAATAACTTTTCTTCTCCCTCTCCCTTTTCTTCCCTGCAGAAGAAGGCAGAGGCTGCCCACCGGATCCTGGAAGGACTGGGTCCCCAGGTGGAGCTGGTGAGTGTTACCTCTCTCTGTGGGGAGTGGGAGCCGGGCCAGGTTTGGGGAGGTCTCTGGGTGGCGAGTGTGGCACCCTGCGTGTGTGTCTGAGCCGTCAGAAGGAAGCGAAGGAAGTGTGCTGCTGGCCCGGACCTCTCGCTGGCACAGGACCAAGGCAGGAAGCAAAGTGGCTGAGATGAGTACTGAAACACACACACACACACACACACACACAGCCCTCTTCAGAGAGCCTTAACCCTTGGGCTCCTTCCTCTCATGCTGGGTGGCGAAAGGGTCTCCGGCACAGTCTGCCTCTGCTCGGGATGCTGATGGCTTCATCTTCTGATGGTGGCCACAGCACCAGGGCTGCTGCCTGGCCAGCCCAGCCCCACGGGAGGGATGGGTGGCTGGGACGGCTCTCCTCCCTCCCACCACCCTGCTGCAAACGGAGGAGGGTGTAAGCAGAGCCCAGTCACAGCTGGAACGAGCTGCAGGTATCAGGACTCACACGCGTCCTGCTGCTGTCTCCCTTGTGCCCAGGGAAGCTGAGAAAAACAACTGAGAATAAATTGTCAATTTGGGGCTGCTGCCTCATCCAGCAAAATCCGACTGTAAGTCAAGCGATGGGTTGCTGGAAGGGTGGCTGAAAGCAACCCCCGAGGGGCTGGGAAGGGCTGTGTCTGCAGCCATGCTGCTGGAAGGATCAGAGGCAGGTGGACATGGTCTGGTGGAGCATCTATCACTTCGCACCAGCCGTGGGGTGCAATGGAAGGTGCCGTTCCTGCCACGTGGGAGTGGGCAGCTCCCAGACCTCAGCAGCTGTAATTTGGACATGCCTTGTGGAGGTGGGACTAATCACTATCTTCCCCGGGTGCGTAAGGAAGAGGTCACAAGGGAATTAGTGCTCACTGCGACGTGCCGAAGCCGCTTCCTTGTTTGGGGAAGTAGCGCTCATTATTTTTCCTTTGAGTCACCCAGGTCAAACCCTTTGCTCTCTTTCTGCTCTGAAGATCGGCAGTGCCTGGGGTTGGTGCTTCCTTATCTGAAAGATGTTGTGTTTCCTTCCCCCCTGCTTTTTCTTTTTCCTCCTCCTTTTTCTCCTTTTTTTTTCGTTTGTTGATGCTTTCTCCCTGGGTGCTGACACTGCAGAGGGGAGCTGCAGCAGAGCCCGGTGCAGACCTTTCTGCTGTCGCCCTGCCTGACTCCTGGGAGGGCAGGGGAAACCCCTGCTGAGAAACCCCTGCAAAACCCCAGCTGGGCTCTGCGTGCGTCTCGCAGACTCTCATCTGTCTGCCCAGAGAGAGATGCTTCCTATGGCCCAGCCCCCATGCTGTGTCGAGCAAAACGGCACCCAGGACCTGCCAACGGCCTCTGAGAGACGAGATGAATAGTCACATCTTCTTCTGAGTCGGAAAGGAAGCAGCTCCAGGAAGGAGAGCAGCTTTGCAGGCTCTGCCCAGGGTGCACGACTGCTCTACCGTGTCGCACGCGATGTGCACCAGGGTCCTAGAGGTGTAGCATAAATAGGGATTTACCCAGAAGTTTTGGGTCTGTGTCAGGGGTTTCCCATCAAGCTGGAAGCTGCTGGGAGATGGCCCAGCTCTGGTAGGAAACTAATTCTCGACTTCTGTCTTTTAAACAGCTCCCTCTGAGCTTTTGGGTTTTCAAGCTCTTCAGTGAAACTGGTGTCCTTGAGTTATACATCTGAAGGAAGCAGCAAGTGTTTGTTGCTGGTTCCTGGTTTCTCTCTGCTTTGACCTTACAAGGTCTGGACCTGCGCTTTCCATCTTAGGGGTGTCGTTTATGTCTGATCCTCTTTGGACGATCCTCATTTTTGTGCTTCTGGGGTTCTAAATTTGCAGAATGGTCCCCGAACCCCTTTGCCCATTACTTCTTGCTGGTGCCTCTTCATCCTCTGTGCTGGGGCTTTGGGTGTGCCAGGCCCCCATGTCAGCCCCAGCCGATGCAGAACACACGGTGTCCTGTGCAGTTGTGGCCACTGCCCTCCCTGTGGCTGGGACTTGGCTCCCTGTCCCCACGGCAGAAATCATCCCTCCCCGGGAAGCAGGGATGCAGTTGAGGTCCCGGGAAGCTGGCTCTCCCCTCTAGGTCAGGAGGAGGTTGTGACTCAGTAAATCAGGACTCTCCTCGTTTCATCCCTGCAACATAGGGGGACCGTTTTAAAAATGACCCCGCGTTTTCCCCGGGGAGAAATCTCATTGAGATGTGTAGTCTGAGCGCAGCAGTGGCCAGAACGCAATCGAGACCTTTCATTCTATTTTATTTTTAAAGAGCTTTCAGTAAATCCCAGTTTTTTCCTGTAATAGCTTTGCATTGCAATTATATTTTTCTTAAATGTCATCCCCTAGAGAAAATGCATTATATGTCCCTTACCCCGAAGAAACGGTGGATGTTTTGAACATCTCACCTTCTCCATCTGACCTGTCAGCTTTACTTCTGCTTACTCATCGAGAAAGTTGTGATTCTGTGCAGCTTGGGGATGGCTCTGAGGGAAGATGCTGTTTCTCAGTCCCTGGCCTGTTGAGAATAAAGTGTCTTTAACTATTTAGGCTATGAGGATATGTTCTCTATGGGGTGGGTAGAACTCATCTGCAGGGCTTGCTCCACTGCGTGGGCTGAGGTACAGTGCCAAGGCTGTTTGCAGACAGAAATCTCTTTGAGATGCTGCTGTCATGTGAGTCTTGGTTTTAAGTCCCAGAGTTTCTTATTGTTGAATGTTTGGGCATTTCTTTTAAAATGATGTGTTTCAGTGCTTGTCTGTTAACACTTAGGTTTGCAAACTAGGAATTTAAGGGGCTCTTTATATCATAGATAAGTAGCAGTGGAAAAGAGTCCACAGCTTTTGGTGAGCTGAGTAGCATCAGGGCATCTGTGATGTCCACGTGCACGTGAGCATCTTCTAACCCAGGCACAAACCAAAACATTTCCTCCACTGCCTTCTCCCAGGTGGAAGCTCTCTGTGGCTCGCCACATACCAGCTTATTTACTTTGATTTTTATGAGCACAGAAGGGAGAAAGGCACTTCTATTTATCAATATTTCCAGTTCCTGCAGTCCTCTTCCAAGAGGCAGTGGCTGGTTAAGGCAGCCCGGTCGAGCCTTCCCAGGGTGACTGTGGACGTGATGCTCCGGAGCCACAGTTTGATTTCTTCTCTCCGTGGTGCAGACCTGCCTCTCTCGAGCTACGTGATGAGACGGATGTCTGTGTTCCTCTGAGCTTTCCAAGCGTGAAGTGCACAGCCGGCTCCGAGCCCGCGGTTGGACCAGCAGATCTGAGAGGATTTGTGATAGAAATATCCCCGGGGAAGGGACCCCACCGAGAACCTGTCACCTTCTGGGGCACCTGCTTGTCCCCTCTTGCCTGCCCTGTCCCTGCCAGCACGGGGTGGCCAGGTGTCTCCTTGCAGGCTTGTAGCCCACCATCCCCTCGCGGGGTAACAGATGCCCGAACGCTGCCAGTGGTCCTGCACCCTCCTGGGACCACGTCTCACTGCATCTGTCTGCCTGGGCTCCTCTGCCACCTGGGACTGCTTGTCCTTTCCTAACGAAGAGTCACGCATCCAAGGGCAGCCAGAAAAAGAAGCTGATGACCTGCTGGTGCCAAGATGCAGTGGTGATGGGCTGCAGAGGGTCAGGAGAGCTACACCTGGTCTCTTCTCTGTGCGGATCGATGTGCTGTCCTGGTGTGTGGCAGGGAAGAGGTGGGGCAGTATCAGTTTTTTATAGGGCAGTGGAGCCAGGCTGGCTGTGTGGAAAAACAAGCTCCTGTGCCAAACACCTGTGATGGTGATTGGAAAATACCATAGAGGAGGTGAAAATAACACCTCCTCCAGGCTGGAGGAGAAAGGGACCCACCTGTGTTTGCAGGATCTGTCCTCTCCAGTACTGCTCACCTGGCTGAGCAGATGTTCGGCAGATGTTTTGCTCTTTTCCTGTGATTAATCTGAGATAAATTGAGTGAGTGTGGTGTCAGCCGTGTGACCCCAGGAGGAAAGTGAGCCAATTTGTATGTAGCCATGGCCAGGATGCCACCTTCAACCCTCATGTCCTCTCACCTGTGTTTGGCCACAGATGTGAGTTTGTGGTGCTCACAGATGTGAGCTGGCTTGGTAGAAGTTTGTGGATGAACTGCTGGAAACTACTGGAAAACTTGGATGATGTTTCTGTGGTTAGAAATGCAGGAGCTGCAGCCATTAGAAGGTCAGTTGCTGATGATGGTTGGGCCATGGCAGGCTTTAGATTAGCAGTCTTGGTCACGTTCACACCAGCTTTGCTAGTAACTAGAAGAGCGTTGAAGGACTTGATCCTGAGCACCCTGTCAGCCTGCTGACATGGACACAACTGGTGGCAGCTCCTGGAGCACAGCCTCATCTGTTAACTGTAACAGGTGGGATTGAACGTGGTCTCTTTGTGGCATCTCCTCCTTTCAGAGGTGGGCCCCTGTATCACGACAGGTTCCCTGAGGGTACCTCACCCTGCAGATGGAAAGGGGGAGGTGGTGGGGGCAGTGACGGACTGAAGGTGACCAGGGATGGATCCAGCTCTCCTGACTCCTCGTGGAGGGGCCAGGCATGTCCCCGCTGAGGGTGTGGGGGGCAGAGCAGCCCCGTGGTGGGTGCTCACATCTGGTCTTGGAGACAGCCACGGTCACTGGGCTCTCTAAAGGGCAACCCTGGGCAAAATACTTGTTCTGCCAGAGCCCAGTGCCCCTCCTAAGGGATGGACAAGAGCATCACTCTACGCCTGGGTGCTCGGGGACTGCGGTGACATGCCTAGTGGCCAGCCTGCCCGTGGCATTGCTGGAAACCCCGGGGATGAAGGCTTGTCCTGCCTGCAGTTCCTGCGCCTGGCTCCCCGGGAGAGCTGAGGCAGGCTTTTGCCGCGTAGACATAACAATTTGCAGCGCACAGAGCGTCTCTTCCCGCTCCCCGGGCCCCCCTTTCCCCTCGCCTCCCCCGTGTCATATGTTCCACAGCGCACTGCGTTTTTCAATCAGTGAATAACAACCACGTACTCGGCTCTGCCGTGTTTATGGGGATTACGTCGCAAAGTGCTCGTTCCGAGCCAGCGAGCGCTGCCTGCCCTCCCACGGGCTGAGCTGGGATGCACCGGGACTCCAGGGGCGCCGCCGGGAGCCAGCACCCTCCAGTAGGGCTGGGGAGAGGGGCTGGGGGCGACAGGGTGGCACGGGGTGCCAGGGCTGGCACAGCTCGGGGACATGGGAGCCTGCACCGAGGCGGCAGCGCTGCCGATGGGTTTAAGTTTCTAAATGTCAGACCGTACCATTTATGCCTTCATTTTTCTTATTTATTTCAGCCATTATACAACCAGCCTTCAGACACCAGGCAATACCATGAAAACATTAAAATGTAAGTATATGGCAATAAAAGGCTATTTTAAATGTCAGGTTGGGCATTAGGCTGGAGCGGGAGGGATGCGAGCGAGCTCCCAGACCCCGGTGAAGGCTGCCGAGGAACAGTGAGCACCCTTTTAGAGCCGGTGTTCTCCGGGTGCCTGAAGCACAAACCAGCCCAGCAGTTGGGAGCTGCAGCTTCAGACAGATGCTGAAGGTGCCGTTTGATTTTTCTCAGGGGGGGTGGATGCGGGTCCTGCCCGGTCTCTGGGCGTTTTCCCAGCAGGCGCTCACCTTGGGTGCTTGCTTCTGTCTTTCACACGTACTGAAGTACAAAATCAGCTGCCAGCGTGTGCGTGTGTGTGTGTTTGCATGCGGGAAAGATGAGGTAAAATGAAAAGTTGCAATTACAATTAGATTTTCATGAAGCACCTCTTGAATGTCTAATAACAACTGGTTATTTCAAAGATACTTACCGAGACTTAGCAATCATCTAATTTGACTTATCACCTCAATACACGATTTAATCATCAACCTGCATTTAATAACCACAGTGACTTCCTGAACGTAGAAGAAATATAACAGATAATGAGAATAGCGATAATTGTGATTATTGTTGGAAATTTAAATAGTCAAACCAGATCTGAAACTTTTATCTGCCTTGAATGAACTGATGATTGCTCTGAGCTGCCTGCAGCGTGTCTATTTTGGTACGGGCTCGGTCAGCTGGCGATAATCATCTTTAATAATCTATTAACAAAAGTTAATAATCTTTTGCTTTTCAGCGGTATGTTAATTGATGCCAGGGGGATTATAGGGAAAGAGTTAATGTGCCTCTGCTGTTCTGCTCTGCTGCAAGGGGGGAAGGCGCTATGGTAGGTGCTGTCTGTCCCCAAGGGCTGCGGGGAGGAGAGGAGGGTTTGGGGACATGACCTCGCTGCTCGGTTCCTGCTCCACCCGAGGCTTCCTGTGTCATCCAGGCGATGTGCTCACTGTAAAACCTTCAAACCCCAGAGCCACCCCGAGCCCTTCGGTTCCCACAGGGCTCCGGCGTCCCCGAGTGGCCTCGCTGGCAGCGCTGGGCACTGGCACCCTCAATGTGAGGGTCGTGCTCAGGAGCTTGGCTGGCAATAACCCCAGGTGCTGCTGTGCCATGCACCTCTGGGGCAGGGGAGCATCATCTCCTGGGGGTGGCTGGGGAGGGCAAGCAGTTGGAGAAGTCAGTGGGAAACGATGGCTTTTCCTGCAGCTGAGAGATCCCAATGGCTTTTTGCTTCCAGGCGTTTCCTTTGTGCCTCCTGTTGGGGATGTGGTTACCCCCGGTGGTTCGAGCTTGGCAGATGTTGCTGCAAGTCTTGGGCAAGGACCCCCCAGGATTTTGACAGGCGTGTGCTTTGGCCTGGGTCTCCCATCATTCGGGGGACATGCTGCCTGCAAAGGCAGCTCTGAGGGGCAGGCAGACGTGTGCCCCCCATGCTGGCCACCTCCCCCAGCCCACACCACTCAGGTGTGCTTTTCTAGCTGCAAAGATGTAAAAAAAGCAAAGAAAACCAGGGCCACCCGTTTCAGTTCACTGATTCAATGGAGGACTAATGAAATAGGTGATGATGTTACTCTGGGGAGAGGCGATGGTGCCCGGCAGAGGGTCTGTGCTCCCTGAGGGCTTGCAGCCCCCCGCTTTTGGAAGTCTGTTTAGCTGTCAGTTCAAGGGGTTGACGACTGATAAACCACTTTGTAGAGCATCAAGTGCTGCCCCAAGGATGCTCTCTGTGTTGCTGGTTGTGACTCACCTCTGGCATGTGACAGTCACTGTCTCTCGGGGTCCCCCAAGCCCCCTCTTCACTTGAAGGGCTCGGTGGCCATCAGAAGCCGGACGCTGAAGGTGGCGATTTCAAGCTGATGGCTAATTTTGTCCTTGAAAGAACAGGTTAAAAGTAGATCCAGATACTTCACCCACTCTCCGTTCCCCTGCCAATATTTGTGGGTTTGTGATCACATTTTCCTGTGATTTAAACGATTTCCTGTCCTTGGTTGCTGCCTGAAAGACGGGCGCAAACGAGAGGGAACTGACTGCGCAGGTCAGGAGTGAAACCGGTAATGAGACGTGAAGCCCCATCAAAGCAGCTTCCCCTGCCCTCAGAGAGGGTGCTCCTCTCCATCCCTCCCTGTGCCGGCATCCCTAGGGTTATCCCAACCCTCCCCTGCGGCTGTAGCGGCGGCGGTGATAGACCAGAGAGGTTGGAGCAGGCAGGCTTGGGGTTAATGTTCACTGTGATTAATGCTGCAAAAATATGGGAAGGAAACCACACGTTTTAATGAAAAGCCTCCGTCTCCTCCTTCCAGAAACCTCGCAATTAGCTGCCTTCAGCTGGTTATTGATGCCAGCCGAGCGCATTCACAGATCTAGGTCAGCAAAAGGCCCTGGAGCGATCTGGGCTCCAGATGTTTGCTGCTTTTGACCGCGGGCTTGTCTCGGAGGTGCTGGGGTCTGAATTGCACTTTGCTACTTGTTGGTGGACGTGCAGAGAAATCGCTGTGTCCTGTTCTCCCATCTCTTGTGTCCCTGGTGCACATTAAAGGACATTGGGATGCTTGGGAGGCAGATACAAAATCGAGATTTCAGCAATTCATCTAAGCAAATGATCCAGGGTCCTTTGACCAAGAGGAATAGGTATTAAACTTCTTTGTTTTGACCAATTCATGTTTTGGATGTTCAATCCCTACCAGCAACTTCTCTACGAGCTGCATTTGGAGGTGTTTTTTGTTCTTCCCTTGTTCGTAATATGTTTGTGCCTCTCTGCTTTAGAGGAGCAGCTTCTGCTCTGTAGCCTGGAGGTGGCTGTTTCCGTAGGAGATGCAGTAAATCCTCAGGGTGCTGTGAGACATCACCCAGCTGCGTTAGAGCACCAGAAGGACAACTGCCAGCATACCACAGGTTATATTTTGCTGAGGTGTGGCTGTGTGCAGATTCTTCTGAATGACTTCACCCTATGCAGATTTAGCCTGTATGAAGAAGTCCTTTGGCACATTGCTGGAAAATTATCTAGGTTGTGATTCTGTCCCCAAAACCCCCAACAGAGCATGCTGGTCTGTGAGCTAAATAGAAACTGCTCCCACATGAAGCTGGTTTGAAGTCTCCTACCTGGGCACGGGAGGATGGCCAGGCTGTTACTATTCACAAATGCCTTTTTTCTTTTGAAAAAACATTTCCTAGGGTGGATTTTTTTTTTTCTCAGTTGAATGTTTGCAAGCATCAGTGGGAAGGCATTTGAATATCACAAAGCCAGGATTCCTCGATTTCTCTACAGCGATACTCTCCGCCTTGCAACACTAGTTTAATTCTTCCTGCTTGTTTGCTTTGCTTTTCAGCTGGGATGAGTCACTTATGCTAATAGAGCTGGCTGGGGAGTTAAGGGGAGAATTTCTACTCTTACTAAAATGTTACCGGTCTCTTATTTTCATGGAGTTTTATGGCCTGTCTCCTATTCAGTACAGTTAAAATTAATTTCATGCCCCAGTTCATTCCAGTGTTTGCAGCTTCAAAAGCTTTTAAGTCCTATTTAGCTGCCTGGCTGTGCTCTGTTACCCGTCTGCTGGGCTCCCTTTGGTTCACCTGCGAGCTCGGGCTTCCAGCAAACGTGGTTAATTTTGTATGCTACATCTGCTGCCTGAGCTAAGGCGCCCTTGAGTGGTTTGTGCCGAAGACTTGACCTACCTTTGCTGGGACCGTGTCCTTTCTGTCTGAAATACCGGCTTTGTTGGAGGGAAGGGCTCTGCCACTCTCTCGTCAAGAAAGAAGAGAGAAGACGGCGTTCGGCGTGCCCTCGTTCCGATGGGGATGGGGTGAGCTTTGCCCCCGTAGCTGGCTTGGCCCTCGCTGTCTTTCAAGGTGTGAATTTTTTTGGCTTCGCAACGGACCGACAGGTTCCTCCGAGATGCCTCGCGGCACCACGACGGGAGGCCACTCGAATGATTCTGCATCAGTTGAGGGGGCTGCAAAGACTCATTAGTTTGGTGGGTTTTTTTTAGATTTTGCTGAAATACAGCAACAAATGCAGAGGACACTTACTTATGCACCAGTGAAGCACCGGTGCATCAGGTCTGGGGCTCTTATCTCAGTGTTTTGCCAGTGGGATGGACAAGGATGAGAGCTGCTTTTCCTACCTTGCCACGGGAGTGATTTTGCGTGTTCTCCAGACTCCTGGCACCAAGGATATTAACCTTCTTTCCTCGAAGTGTTTGAAAAATGACAAGATGATGTTCACATGAGCAGGATCAATTACCTTCTATCTACCTGGAGAGGTATTCTCCGAGGGGGCCTTCATCTCTACAGCAGGAGATTCCTGCTCGGTCAGCCATGAAAAACAGCCCGGTAGGACTCTCCTCCCCCCTTCCTGAAGCAGTCATCTTGAAATCATAGTCTGTGGGATTTGTGTTTGAAAGCAAAATGTGAGCTTCTGAGCCTTGAAAAAGCACACAAAAGGAAAAGTGAAAAGCCCAGGGTAAGTACGTGCAAGGTGCTGTTCACCGTTTGCTGTAAACCTTCCCTTCAAGAGCTTCTCCTTGCTTTTATGCTGAAATGTAGGAATGTTGGGGTGGAATCAGGCTGCATCCCCCCTGAGATGCGTACAGAGGTGTCGGAGAACCAGGGTCTGAGTGTACAGCTAAAAGAGATTAAGAGCTTGGTGTGATTCTGGTTTTCTTTTGTGTTTCTGCAGATCCAGCAGCAGCAGAGCTGTGTCTACTGTTAATATTTGCACATCTGGGTTGCTGTCTGCAGCTGATAGCTTTCTGGGGAGGAGAACTTTGCCTCTGCAGAACCAAAATCTGAAGTCTGGATTTTCAGAGAGGTTTAGGGGCTTCTGAATATCTTTTTCTTTTCAAAACGCCTCTCCCCTTTTCTCCCAAAAGAGCAGAACAGCTTTCTTCTGAAAATCTACTAACTACGGCTTTCCAAATCACTTGTCACTTTGGAAAATTTAAGTCATCTTTTCATTATTGGCTGTTTAGGGGTTTTAGTAGCAGTGGATTGCCTCTAAATTCACAGTCGAAGCCTGACATGTAACATAAATGCTCTTCCAAACCCTGTCATTACTAATGCATTCTCTTTCAGGTCTTTTTATTAGCGCTTGTAGACATTTTCCTCATTAGAAATTCACCTAGCAGCTCCCCGCTCATCCCATTCAAGGTTTCTCATCTCTTTTATTCTCTGTTGGCACGTGCTAGGGCAGAAGTATTACCTTGTGATGAATTGCTAAACGATGGAGACACACGCTGCAACCTTCTGCTTCTTTCTCTTGCCAGTGCAAAGCCAGGTACTACTGGTTTTGGGTGGACTATCTTGCCACATTTGGGCTTAAAATGTCAGCTTGGGCTTGAAGGAGAGGAAGGCAAAGGCACAGGATGTGTGCCTGACCGATGCTTCTGCACTTGTGCTTGTCTCATTTTGGTCCTAGGCTCGTAGGTGCTAAAGGAGATGGGCATAAATTTCCCATCTGATGTTAAGAGCTGTGGTTGTGAGTGTAACCGCTGCCCAAGGGAGTCAGTTGAGCATCTCCTTGGGAATATTTTCTCAAGGAGATGGCACTGCAGGGACCTCAACAGGCTGTGGTGGGGGTCTGGCATCTTCACAAGGAGATGGCACCACAGGGGCCTCAGCAGGCTGTGGTGAGGGTCTGGCCAGGGCAGGCTCTGATAACAAGATGCCCGTGTTTGCCAGGGCATCTCCTTTTTGGAGCGCAACCATCTCACTGGTCTCAGCATGTAAACACCAGGTGAATTAACAGCACAAACCTTTTCATGAATTACAGTGATGACTTTGGACCTCCAAAGCATTTTGGACCTGCAGAGGACATGATTTGGGAGGTTGGGTTCTTTCTCTTGAGTGGTGTTTCTGGGCACAAATGCAGCCTGCCTGAGCATACATCCAGAGTTACACATCTCTGCCACTCCATTCTCAGAGGCACGGAGGGTGCTTGAGGGTCACTCCATCCCAGTGCTCAAGGGCTCTGGGGTAAAGTGACTAAAGATCTGCCTTGCTTTTCCTCCCCAGAAAGCGTTTGAGTATTGCAGGGAAACTGCTCCGAGCAGCTGGCTTTCCAGGAACGTGCCCTGCTTTGGGGTTAATAGGTTACGGTGTATTACCAGCTGGAGCCGTGTGCTTCGGCCGCTTCAGAGCAAGGACATGAATGAGTGTGGTGACCTGTGAAGAGGATGACCTGCTCCCTGCCCTCTCCATGGGGCGTCTTGCGGCCGGAGGGGTTGGGAATCAGTGCCTGCCCTGAGCTGCAGCTCGGGGTCCTGGCCCCATGATGCGCAGGAGCAGACATAGCTGGGGAGGGGGGGCACAACCGTTTCTGTTCGCTCTCCGTTGCCTCTTGGCTGGTTTCACCTTGGAGCGTTCTTGCCGTGCTCCTCAGGTGCCATGGTTTGCAGATCTCCAGTCTGGCCGGAGGCGCTTTCTTTGGCCGGAGCTGCCGGGAGGCTCCTCCGTTTCCGACCCTGGCCCGCGTGATCAATCTCCCCGTACAATGGCTTTGCCAGCTGCTCGCCGCCTCCTTCCCACCGCTCTTTGCAGGCTCGATCCCTACTTTGTTTGCTCTGGCTGTTTGATGAAAGACGTTCCTGTGTAATTAAATCCCCCTGATTAGTTTTTGATCAAATAGCAAACTTCCTTTCATCTCGTCTCGCGCCGGCTGAAGGTCTCTGCGGGCAGGCTGGGCCAGGTGTGCTGCATCGCCTCTTTGTATCCTCGGGAGCCTTGTCCCCAGGCTTTGGCAGTGTCCACACACGTGTGTGTGTACACACCAGCGCTGACACGCATGCGTGCGCGCACATCCTTTTAAGATCGCAGCCTCCGGAAGGATCGTAGCCAAGTCGTTCGCGTGGACCCGAGCCAAGTAACTCAAAAGTCAGAGTTACTGGTTCTCTCCTTGACTGGCTCCATTGTGGAAGCCAGAAGACAAAAAGAACCCCGTGCCAAGCCAGTTAAGGTGGAAGCGGCTGCTCCCACGGGGCTCCCTTTGCTTTGCTGGGAGGGGGAGGTGTATTTCACTCGGTGGTTTGGAGGTTGGCTCCAGGAACCACGCACAGGTGTGGGGCTCACCAGTTAGGTCAGTGGGGCTGCGGGATGAGGATGAGTTACACAAGGATGAAGAGCTCTTGCGAACACCCAAAATTACGGATAATTGTTGAATCCTGCTTCCTGTGCTGGTGGCAGGTGACAATCAAACATCAAGTTTGGGGTTTGGTTTCCCTTGTGTGATCTCTGATTCCTCCTGCTGCCTGTTGGTGCTTGTGGGGAAGTGCTGGGCACTGGTGGGGCTGCCCACCTGGGTTGTGCCCTATTTCAGGCTGGTTCCTGGTACCAGGGCTCTTTCTGCACTCATCCAGTTGATACCTGGCCCCAAAAGCACTGGACTTGCTGCTCCTGAGACCCTCTGTGGCAGAGGCTCAGACTACAAAAAAAAAAAGCTGTTTGAAGGTGCAGAAAAGCTCCTCTGGTGACATAAGGCCTGGGATAGCTTTTGGCACCAAGAAGGCAGCAGGACATGGTGTCCTCACCTCGGAGAAGAGCTACCTTCAGAGGGAAGCGCTAGAAATGTATAAAACAGGCTGCTCTGGAGTAGGTGACTGGGAAACGTGTAGTCATTGCAGCCAGTTCTGGGGGACACTACGTGAAGCTGAGAGCCCACCAGAAAGAAGGGCTTTCCCTGTGGGCATGCCAGGGGGCTGTGGAGCCCACGGCCCACAGGGAAAGGAGAAACATGGCTGGGCTCCAGTGGTGATGAGATGAATTGTTGACCACGGGGATGGGGATGTGCCATCTGGCAGCCCACAAACACCAGGTCCTCAGAAGCTGGGCGGGCTCCGTGTCTCCCTGGGTCCATCCCTGGCAGGGCAGCTGTGAGGCATCGCCAAGGACAGGGCAAGGGAACTCTCCCGACTGACCTGGCCGTGGTGTGATGTGCCAGCACAGCAATACTTAAAGCTGTCCACAAGAGTCACTGTTGCTTTGTCTAAGGAGCCTCCACTCCTTCTGCCATGGAACTGCCTGATTTCTTCACCCCATGGAGACTCTGCGCTTCGGGTCTCCAGCCCTGATGTTTTTCTTCTGCCCCGGCAAACGGCAGAGCGGGGAGCTGGGAGGATTCTGGCTGCCGGGGAGGATGATGAGGGAGGGCTGGGGCGTTGCGGGAGAGAACTTCCCCGTGTGCTGCTCCCCCCTGGCTATTCCTGTGCGAGACTCCCAGCAGACAGCCCCTACCTTCCCCGTCGTGCCCGGGGAGCACAGCGTGTGCTTTGGAGACGGGTGGCCCGAATTAACCTCCCTGCAAATGGTTTCTAAGTAACAGCGGGACGTGTGGCGAGATAAACTGTGAAACCTATTTATATTTACAGGGATTGTATTAACCTTTGAAAGGTTGCCCTTATGCAAAAAAAGGAAAAAAAAAAAGATAAAGTGGCAAAAACACTTAGGGCGTGAGGGGGTTTTGTTGTTGTTTTTAATCCTTTCACTCTCTGATTACTTCAGCCTTGGTGGTGGTAAACATACCCTGGCTTTCAAGGCATTCCTGATTTCTGCAGCTGCGGAGCCATTTAGTCGTTGCCCGTGTTAGCACTTTCAAGGTCAGCCATGATGCAAAACTCAAGGCAACCCGTCAGCTGCGTAAGAGCTGCTGATTTTCTTCATGTACTCTCCTGTCTCCTGATAACTTGTGCAGCAGATCCAGCAGCAGCGTGTCAAAGCCCAGCGTTGATCCTGGATGTCTCCCAGGCTGGCGTGGGGAGGGCAGGGGTTGATGTAGCTGTGCTGGCCCAAGAGACAGTCCATGGCCCCTTGCTGGGGGCCATCCCACACCTGATCATCATTAGCATCACCCCAGTGTTAGAGTTTCCATCAGAATTGGAATAAACAAACAAACAAGGGGATGTTGGGCACAGTCTCCTGCTGGAGCTTGTTGGTGTCAAGCTGGAGCAGTGGAAGGAAATCTCTCCCATGGGGTCTCTGCAGGAGGGTTGCTGCCCACTGCGGCACCACGTGTGCCGGAGCCAGCGATGGAAGCGATGTGATGGGATGCAGGAGCCCACGAGGAGGTGGGTCTCAGTGGGACAGAGAGCCTGGGGGTGGGCAGAGGAGCGCCTGGTGTGCAGGGCTGGCAAAGGGGTGCTGGAGCTGCTGGACCAACCTCACTGGTGGGTCCGGAGATGGAGGCGCTGGAGCATACGGCACAGCACAGCCCCGTCCTCCTTTCTCACCCTGCCCTCCCTGTGCAAGTGGGCAGATGTCACTGTGGTTGCCTGCCTCAGTTTCCCTAATTTCCAAAGACAAGCGAATGCAGAGAGGTGAGCGGTGAGGTTTGGTGCAGACAGTTGCCTGCAGCCCTCTCAGAGGCTCCTGGGTGGATGCACCACACAGACAGAAACAAGAGACAGAGGCGTTGTGTGATCCAGCAGGGACAAGCCTTTGGCAGCAATGTTAATTAATATATCTAATGAGGGGGCCTCTGGTCTTTGTAGTGCAGCCCAGAGCAGCGGGTCCTTCATAAACATGCAGTCAAAAAAGAGCACAGGCAGAAATTGCCCCGTGCGTGGCTTTATTAGGTTTTTCCCCCACAATGATCAATGCACCTTTGCTTTCTGAAACAGAGTCAAAGAACGTGGCTTGATATCCCAGCCCTCGCCCAGAAAACCTTTGTGGGTCTAAATGTCTGCTCTGCAGGAGCCTTCAGCCCCGTGGCCTGGCTCTGCTGATGCTGGTGGTGCCTGGAACTGGGGGTGCGTGGGGACTGGGGGCTGTGTGGCTCGAGCTGGGGACACTGGAGTCTGTTCCCAGCCGGGAGCTGGTGTTTTCCCGCGGTGGGAGGAGTTACGGGTGCCACTTGCTAGCGCTGCCTTGGAAATCAAGGTCTATTTTTGCACCAAGGCATTCAAGGCAAAGTCAAAGGGAATGAAGATGTGGTGTGTCTCAGGCAGTGCTCAGGGACTCTGTGTGCATCCCGTACCTCTGGTAACTAATTAAGAGGGGAAAATGGCACTTAGAAAATCTGAAGGGTGCTATTGGGACTGAGAATCAAGCCTGATGTGTTTCCTCCTTCATAAACTAAAAAGAGGCCACAAAGCTGAGTGTGGCGGTGAGGTGCTGGAGAAGAAATCATCCTTGTCCCAAATCCTGGTGCTTTTCCTCTAGTAGCTGTTCTGGAGGTGGTGGTGGTTGAACACCCCACACCCAAAGATTGCTGTCCTGAATAAACCAGCTAGTTATTGGGTGCCAGTGT
This sequence comes from Tringa tobata, assembly GCA_033628505.1. Lineage (NCBI taxonomy): Eukaryota > Metazoa > Chordata > Aves > Charadriiformes > Scolopacidae > Tringa > Tringa tobata. The sequence continues at coordinate 5,910,575 of JAHREE010000285.1, forward strand.
GATGGTGGTGCTCCCAGGCCCTGCTCTGGGTCCCCTGGGATGCTGCCGGGGCAGTTTTGGTGACAGGGTGGAGGGACCTGGGGTCCCAGGGCAGTGTTTGCTGCAGGATCACTGTCGTTCCCTGTGTCTGCCCGTGCATGGTTTCAGCGATGTAGTGAGAAGGGAGTTTGAGAGTTAAAAGATTTGGATACTTTCTGGGATGCTTTCCATCCCCAAATGAAGCCAGGACTGGCCCCAATCCTCCCTCGAAGTGAGCTGGACCCTCTGCCCCTTCCCAGACAGGGTCTTTGGCTGCTGATTAGGGATTTAAGGGGGGTGGAGGGTGTTTTCTCCCCTCCCCACTAGCCAGGCAGGGGGGGGAGTGAGGAGGCAGCAAGGGTGTCTTTCCATTCTGCTAAATCCTGCAGAACGTGCCTACATGAGACTGTTAAGCTCCTGATCAGTAATTACACACCGCAGCTCTGCCTTTAATCGGGATAAAAGACTTAAGGAAACTCCTTTGCCCCTGGTCTCTACCTTTTACCTAGAGATTTTATTGCTGTGAATATTAGTAACAGGAACAACAGGAGCTCAGCTCTGGGGTTCGTGCAGGCTCTGGGAGATTGTGCCGCCTTTTCCAGCTCCTTACTGCTTTGGTGCTGCCTCTCTTGGAGCAGTTCCTTCATGCTGTCTTCAGAAAGTAGAAAGAAGAAGAAACCCGGGGAGTGTCTGGGCAGACGCTGGGTTGGTTGTGGTTGCAGTGGCTCGTTTCTCTCTTGAGGTCCCAATTCTGCAAGCGGCTTGAACTTTCCTGGCTGGTTTGTTTGCAGCTTTGTTAGGCACGGCTCCAAGGAAGCCAGAGGTTAGGAGATATGTGCCGCAAGCCCTGCCGCAATCCTGCTCCTTATCAGAGCCTCAGAGCCCGGGGTGAATAACCCCTGGGGAGTGTGTGTGTGCTGACAGCTCCCTTGGTGCTGGCCCAAGGGACCAGGGTGGCTTGTGGTGGCTCCAGGTGGCCTCTGCTCACCTCCCACCGTGCCAAGTTTGGCCTGAGGCCCCAACTCTTAGGACCCCATTGGGTTTTTGCAGATCAAAAGGTAAAAATAATCAAGAAACAGCCTGGCCCATTGGTGGATGCAGAGCTGAACGTCTGCCCGTGTTCAGTGCACAGCAAAGGTTTGCAGAATTGGGAGTTTATAATTTTAGTTCTCAACCTTAATCCTGGTTTTTACCAAGAGACGTGGGCGATGTTCCTCGGGTTGGAGGGTTTGTTGGTCTTTCTCTAAAGCTGGTGCAGGGCCCCTAGATAACCACGTTTGCTGCTCTGAAGTTGATACAATTCCAAGTTAAGGTGGAAACTACGCTGCTAACTCCCTTGGGAGTGAGGAGACCCCGGCTTTGGATTTTAGCTGCCTTGTTAATTGGATCTCATCTTTTGTTTGTTTTTGTTTTTTTTTTCTTTACAGAAACCAGGCAATGCGGAAAAAGTTAATTTTGTACTTTAAGAGGAGAAATCATGCTCGCAAACAGTGGGTAAGTGATTCCCTTATACCTGATTTTAATATGTATAAAGCAGCGTCATTTATTACGTGAGAAAGAAAGGGACATTTTCCAGCAGAGAGGTGCTGGTGCTCAGTGTGGTGCCTGTTCCATTGCTGGGGCATCTCTTATGCTTAAAATAACTTGGATGTAAAGGAGAGGTCCCAGATCCTCCTGCAGGCAGCACCTCCCTCCGCAAGTACCCCCTGCAGAGCGAACATGGGGGGTTGGCTTAATCACAGCGGAGCCCTTCATTGATCCCAGAGAGCCTATTCACAACATAAATGTCTATTTTGTGAGTAATTGAGCCCTAAGAGAGGTGTGAAACAAGCTGACTCTGCTTCCGATAAATGGTCTGAAGTCTGATCTGACTCCTTCCAGCTGACCACAGAGCGATGTTCTAGGAATTTGTGGTTTAAAACAAAAATCAAGCTCTGTGCCAGTTCATTTCTAGGCAGCTTTGCCTGCAAGAGTGTTCCAGTGTCCTTCAAAGAGATGGTTCTTGCTTAGCTAAGGGGAAGGTGGGGTTTATTGTGAGACTTCAGAGGCATTTCTTGCAAGTCCCTACTAAATAGAGGAGAAAGTTCAAATGGGATTTACAGAATGTATACGTTTTTGATGATGACAGTTGCCTGCAGTACTCACCAGTGGGAGCTGGGAGGCAAAACCAGCACAGAAGGGAAGATGTCAGAAGCAACCAGTGGCCCCCAGTGGCAAGGTGGATTTTGTGGTGTCTTTCCGTGAAGGCTGATTCAGCTCACGACACGGGGCTTTGTGTTTTACGTGGAGGATGTAAATACCGGTTCCTGACTGGGTGTTTCTGTTCCGGGCAGGCTCAGGTGCCAACCATCAGGTTACCGTCTTAAGTTGCCAACGGTGCAGGTTTTCTGAGCATCTTTGGTGCTGGTTTTGGACAGAAGTGTTTTGTCTGGAAAGTTATTGGAAAAATTCAAAATAACAAGGCTGGGAAGTGGTTTGAAGGCTCTACCTTTAAAAGCAGCTTTCAATACAGACGTTTCTGAGCTAATGATCAAATTGTTTTCTTATTTATGATGGACAAAGGATGTTCCTTTTCTTTCCCGTGCTTCATTTTTCCCCCCTGTCTTATAGCAATCTTCAAAAAGCCGCAGATCTTGCATTCCAAAGGGAGGGTTGTGTCTCACCTTTGTGTCCAAATGTGTGTGTTTTTAGCCTTTTCCACGATAAAACTTTTTCCAGGTTTCTACAGGGCTTCCACCTTCAGCCCGACCCAGCGTGGCAGTCGGTGCTGCTCGGGGCACCTTCTGCAGGTGTGGGAAGCGGATCAATATTCCCTTTCTCAAAACAAGGATTGCAAAGCATCGTGTGGTTTTATTGGAACCAGGAAGGGAACTGCCCAGGAGCCGCTTTCTGGTGAAAACAGCAGGTTATTGTGCTAAACCTAGAGTGAGTCGCTCTTTTGTGTCTATCGAGGAGCTGGGGAAAAAGGTTTAATTAGGCTGCAAGAGCACAGTTCCTGAAATACGGCTCGCAGTGAAGTCGCCTGTCATGCAAAATAGGTGAATTTCTGCCAGCCACTTTTTTCAGTGTCCTTGAAAGGGGATTTTTCAGTTTAGGGAAGCATTTTGCCTATTCTACAAAATAGGCAACATACGATTGCTGAATTTGCAAAGTGAATACATTTGCTGATTCTGTTTGCAAAATGGGTACGCTTAGCTATTTTTCTGCCTATTTTGTAGCAGACCCTATTTTTAGCAAAGCCCATCTATGTGCCAACGTTTCTTTCTGGCTCTTTTACTTTCTGGGGTATTGTCGCTGCCCCGGGCTGGCTGGAGCAGGGTCAGAGCTCGGTCCCTGCAGGGTCCAGCCCTGAGAACCCCACCAGAGGTCCTGCAGGGCTTTCTCCTCCATCCACAGAGGTCGGCGCAGCAGAAGATACTGAATTGCCATCAGAGGGATGATGCTGCAGAGAGAGAAGGGGTGAAGGGAGCCGTTCTGGCTGTAGGAGGTTTATCTCCATCAGCCAGGGAAACAAAACCGTGGGGCTTGCATAGGAATTGGACCGGTTCCTCCTGTCACCTTCACTCTTCCCCTCCCTTCCGAAAAGCTGCTGCGTTCCCTGGAGCTGCGAGAGCGTGGGCTGCGGGAGGGCTCGGGCTTTGGCACAGCCTACAAACTGCCTTCAGCTGCTACGGCGGCGTTACTATTCATCCATTTTTAGATACGCGTGTCAGGTCCGATTTGGCTCGCCATCACTTACTGGGGGGATTGAGAGGCTGGTGAGCCCGGCCGGGAAGAGGAGCGGAGGAAGCACCGATGCTAAAAGCCAGCACAGACGCTTGCTCAGGAATGGACATGCTTGCTTAAGGCTGCTCAGAGGATGCTTGAAGAAGGAATAGAAGCTTCTGCTGCTGAAATGCCTGACCGGGAGCTTCTCCTGGTGATTAAGCTGTGAAGATCTGGGGAATGCACGGTGCTACCAGGTGCCTGTAATCCTGGCTTTTGAAGGATGGCAAAAGATTGCAGGGAGCATATATCTCAGCTGGACCAAAAAGTGGTGCTGAGGGATGCTGCAGACCAGCCCCGCTTTGGCGGGGTTTGAAGCTTGGTGTGGCAGAAAGGATCGCTTTGCTCCGTGGTGGGAAGGGGCTGTAGGAATGCAGATGCAAGTCAGAAGTGTTTGGCTGGTCCATAAGAGAGCTGTGCTGTGGAGGGCTGAGTTGTGTGAGCAGGGAGCTTGGGTACTGCTGGGGGAACCAAGGGTGTGACGTGGATGTTGCTTTTTCCATCTGCGAATACCAGTTCCTTAAAAGAGGAATTCTGGATAAAGAATTCATCAAGTTGTCCCGAAGAACGGAGGAAAAGGAAGAAAAAGAGCGGCCCCGCTGGCTGCGAAAGAGCCTGGCAGCCGTGCCGGGGTGGTGGCAATGCAGAACCCGGCACTGGCTTGTTCCCACAGGGGATGAAAAACCTTTCAAAGCTTTTCACTAGACCCAGCCCTCGTGCTGGGCTGTCCCTGGCCGTGCCGCAGGCTGGCACACAGCACGGGGCACCAGCTGCCTCCCAGCGCTGAGGCTTGATAAACTTTGCAGGGTATTTTTAGCCTCTTCCCAAACGCGAGGCTCTGAAAGCAGGAGGATAGAGCAGATTTGCTGGCAGGGTGGGAGCTCTCGTTTGCAGGGGGCTGATCGCATCGCTCCAGGGGGGGTAAAAAGGCAGCAGCTGTGATTTCTCCGAGCTGCCGCAGTTTATTGGCATTACCCTTAGCTCCCTGCCCACGGCACGAGATTCCCCTTGGTGGTTTTCAGGGTGGTTTTATTTTGGTTCTCGATACTCGATTTCATCTTACGGCCATTTCCTTTAGCTCCAGTGAAATCCAAGCATCTCTTGTGCATCTGTGCGGGGCAGGAAAGCCTCTGGCTCCGCAAGTGAGAGTGAATTTATTTCTGGGGGAGGGTGTCAGTCTGCATTAGCTGTGGAGTTTGAGATGCTTTGTCCACCTCACGTTATCATTGAGGTGCCTCCAGAAGGCCACAGGGTCACAGGACGTGTCGCTGTGCTTGGGTTAATGGCAAGCCCATGGCGGCTGGACCAAACCCACATGCCAGGATCAGCGTGACACTGGCCACAGGTTCTGCAGTTACCTGGCAGCAGTGCTGGTCCACAGAGCTGCTGGTGCTCGGGGTCCATGGTACAACTGACCCACTTGGTTCGGGGTAACCCAGTTGCCTCCTGACCTAGAACTGGGCGTTTTGATCAGTTTGGGGATGTTTTCTACCTCTCCCCAGTTTTTTTTTTGGTGGCTGAGAGCGAGCAAGACAGAAGTAGAGCACATCTGGGAAGTTCTACAGCCTTGGACTTCCCTCCGGTCATGGGGTGGTGATGGCAAGAGATGAATTTAGTCCTTTGAAATCCAGATTCCCCCTGTCTCTGCTGTGGTGCCGAGTGTGCTGATCCCAAGCCACCCATTCTGGAAAGCAGCGTGGGGGGCAGGAGGTGACCTGGGGTTTGCCATTGATTATTTTGCAGAGCGACATCTGCTTTCGCTTCCTGATTTGGGGCCTAGAAGGCATTTGTTTCACTCAAAATGAAACCTTAAAACCCCCTCTTCTCACGCAGCTGCTCTCACGTGAGGCTGGGCACCATCAGTCCTGTCACCGCTGCAGCTGTCAGGGACGGTGGCCAGGCATCTTCTCAGTGTGGACCTCTCCTGTGTGTGGGTGTCCTCCTCCAGCAAGAGGGTGGCCAGAGGAGGGAGGAGCGATTTGGTGGGGAGAGGCTCATTCATATTGCAAATAATATTTTAATGCTATGGTTACTGGGCTGGTCCCATCAATACCAAGGAGAAGCATGGTGCTGGACCTGTGTGGTGGGCAACCAGGAGGTGTGCTGGGAGGATGTCACCTGGGACGAGGTGGCATGAAAACCCCTCATGGTGCTGTATTTTGGCAGAGCCTGGGTTTGCCATCGGTGAGGATGCATTTGTCCCACTCCTGGGGCAGAAAGGAGGAGCAGCAGCTGACAAAATGCATTAGCATTAGTCCTCCACCGCACCTTAGGGCCTCAGATGGGGGCCAGGTGCCCAGCTCTTGGTTTTGGGGAGCCAGGCCTGCGTGCGGAGCTGCCCCGAGGCCCCAATCCTGTTGGTGTCACCAGGAATGAGCCTGGGTGGGAAGTGGTGCTTGGCTCCGGGTGCCTCAGCAAGGCTCTCCCCAGCATGGAGAGCTGGTGGCTCCAAGATTACAGCTCTGCACGGTGGGGACCTGCTCTGCTGCCCTCCTACATCCTCTCCCAAGGCTGTGTTTCAGTCCCTTCTTGCTTGGTGGCTTTCAGGAAGGTGACTTGGCCTCTCCCCGTTCATGGCCAGCCGTGTCGGAGCGGGGACTCCTTCCCCAGCATTGGGGCTTTGGTTGCCAAATTGAGCACCCGGAGCGCTGCTTCAGGCAGAAGGTGTGGTGGGTGGTCAGAGCCACGCTGGGCAAGAATTCTGGTTTTCCCATTTTATATTGGGTCTGGGAGGGAAAAGCCTGAGGGTACCCGATGGCCTCTCTTGAGAATTTACCCTTGGGTTGGTCTCAGACCTTGGAGCATGTCCATGTCCTAATAAACCATATTTATTTAAGCAACTTGACTCATGCTCGGCCTGAGCAGCCATCGAGGGAAAGGCCTGGAGGAACTGCCCTTCCCAGGCACGTCCCCTGAGCTCCCTCTCTCCCTCTGCCCTTTCAGGAACAGAAGTTTTGCCAGCGCTACGACCAGCTGATGGAGGCCTGGGAAAAAAAAGTGGAGCGCATCGAAAATAACCCCCGGCGCCGTGCCAAAGAGAGCAAAGTGCGGGAATACTATGAGAAGCAATTCCCAGAGATCCGGAAGCAGCGGGAACTGCAAGAGCGCATGCAGAGGTTAGAGGAGAAGCGGTAGGAAGGGGCTGAGCTGGTATCGGACAGCCTTTCTCTTTTCTTCGGGGATGGGTGTGGGGTTGGTTCGCGGGAGGAGCGGGCTGGGATGGCTCTCGGTCCCTTTTCTCCCCTTCTAGTCAAAGGCAGAAGCCAGCAAACAAGCAGCTTTGCTGCTTTTTCCCCAGGTTGGCTTAGCACAGAGCCAAGGGAGAGTGAAAAATGTCAGGAATGTGGTTGCCCGTCTCGCCTCTGGTGCTGCTCTCCCAGCTGGCTGCAGTGGATCAAGGGCAGCTCCCTTGCTCTGGCCAGGACGGTGGTAATTACCGCCTTACTGATGAGCCCAAATGTAGATGTTCAAGATTTGCAGATGGATTTGGTCATGTTGATGATTTAATACGTACACATGCTTTCATCGAAGCATGGGCAGGGAGAAGAAACATCTGCAGAGGTTATAGGAATGACCACAGATGACATGAAGGAGCAAAGTGTCTCACTGAAAGGGATGTCCCCCGTCCACTGTCCATTTCCTCCTCCTCATTGGAAGTGCAATTGAGGTCATGCTGTTTCTTGCCAGAACGAGACACAGTTTCATGATCTCCACCCTTCTTGCTGAAAACTTTCCATCCTTCCCATTTCAGCCTCATGATCTTGCCCAGGGACACCTGCTGTGTGCACCAAACCCTTGTGCCAGCATCCCATCCTTGTGCCCCACAAGGAGCTGGATGGGTCCAGACTTCCTAATCTTTATTACATCTTAAAGTGAAGGGGAGAAATGGTGCTGAGAAATGTTTTAAGCTTTTATGTGCTTAATAAGAAAAGTTTTAATTGCTTGGATGTGTGGCTGATACATTGGGTGATACTGAGAGGGGGGTAAGAATGTCAATGACTGGTTTTGATTTAAAAGTTCCTGCGGCATTTACAAAGTAGATGTGGCTTTTGCGTCAGCAGATGCTACGAAGCTGAGGGCTCAGTGTTAATGCTGATTGATGCCTTTATACCATTGGTGGGGTGTGATGAACAGGAGGGTATGGTTGGGTATGAAATGTCCTTCTGTTGTAGCGGTCCAGGAGGTTGGCACAGGTAAGGGGGGTGGTTGGAGGCTTTCAACCTATGAGCCCTAAGCCCAAGGCACAAGGGACGGTGCTCTCTGGGCAGGAGTGAGCACTCTCAGAGCCCACGGGGCTGCAGCGGGCACCGTTCCCGCAGCGTGGCATGGGGTGGCCCGGGTCACGGGTTGGGATGTGGTCATTGTGGAGGTGGACAACAGGGCCAGCAAGTTGTCATGACCATGGTTTGCTGCTTATGAAATGGAGCATCAGTGTCTGAGTGTTCCACTGCGCTCTCCCAGCAGGGTAGGACAGAGGGGCAGCGGCGGGCTCTCCATGTCGGCCGCACGCAGCGAGCACGAGGTGTCGGAAATCATCGACGGGCTCTCGGAACAAGAGGTGAGACCAGGTCGTCCTTTCTCCTCCTCTTCACCTCCCACTCCACTCTTCTCTGAGGAAGCCAGGAGAGTTACCACCAGGTCCCACGCCAGGTCCCGCAGTGTCATCTGATACCACATCCTGATAGCTTCAGGCCACGCTGAGGTTGGGGAGGTCACCCTGATGCCTAATAGACTTTCTGGGCAGGATCCAAAATGAGGTGTTCGTTTAATATCCAACAGCAATTTTCCAGCCGCCTGATAGATCCAAGAGAGCCGTGCAATGGTTCCACAGGAACAAAACGTGGATCAAAGCACCCCAGGAGCTGGTGGCCACTGGATAGGGTTTAGCAGCATTCAACTGCCTCTTAGGGACCTGAAACCCCAGCCTGCTGCTCATCCCAGGTAGCACCCCACAAACACCTCCTGGCTGTTGGTTTAAACTGGAAGCAGAGGTGGGAAGGGAGGAGAGGGGAGCCGGTGCCCTGGCTGCCGGGTGGAGGGGTTTTTCTGTTTCATTTTATTCTGAATGGGCCGTGCGGCTTGACACAGGGGAATCCTATGGAATGAATGGTTTGTACGTGAGCCAGTTGGCCCACATCTTCTGGGAGTGCTCCATTCATCTTGAAACATCCCCGTGACCTTGGCTTCGTTTGGATCTGGTTTCACAAGGGTTCCACTCTCTTGGCACGGAGGCGAGCTGCAGTGAATGGATGGCGTTTGGGAGGGGAGAGCAGCCCTTGCCCAGCAATAGCTGAGATGTTTGCTGCCTCTGCGGCACCGTTCCCTCCCTGCCCCGCGTCCCAGGCAGCTCGCTGATAGCCAGCTAAGGTGACGACCTGGAGGACATGGAACTCAGAAGCAGCAGAGGGAAATTGCACAACCCTGCAGAGGTCGTGGCCGAGGGGAGCATTAGACGATCGCCTCCGACCTCCGGCACACTGGGCTGCTAAATTCCACCCTGATAGCCTTCTGCTGAGCACCCAGCCACCGCTTTGCTTGTCTCAGAGGAGACCTTAAGAGCTTCCAGCCCTTCCACAGGGTTGGAAGCAGCTTGGAGGCGAGAGCTGGGGTGCATCGCTGGCGGCAGGGGCCAGCTCTCTGCCCCGATGCATTGCTGGGGAGCAGAGGGGTCTGGCAGCCTGCTGGGGGTGTATCTGCAACACTCAGCACCCGAGACTCTGCCAGGGGAAGGGACAGACCCCTGCCAGCTACCTCTCTGCCCGCCAGGGCTTTGCACGGGAGCTCTCTCCTTTCAGCTGGGGCCATCTGCGGTCGTCGGGGTCGATGCTGTGGCTGCATGCTGTCCCTGACCTCCCGCAATGAGCTGAAACCCCCCTAGGGCATCTGCAGCAGCCAGCTGCTGAACAGAAGGTGTCCTAGTGAGGATGAGGAACGTGATGAAATGAGTTGAAAGGTCCATGTCTGTTCAGAGAGCTGTGTTTTAGGAAGAGGAGGTTGGCTCTGGTCAGCCACGGTGGGGAAGCAGAGCAGTGCTGGGCAGGCCTGGGACAGCAGTTTGCTGGGAGAATTGGACATTACTGCTCTTCTAAGAACCAGTATCTAGCTGTAAATTAAAATAACAGCACTTGAGACCTGGCCTTCCTGGGTCAAGGGTTGGAATTTTTGTCTGACCAGTGCCATCCCAGGTGACAGCAAGGGCTTGGAATGACAGTGCTGCTAGCCAATTAAAGAGGGTGGCCAGAGCATCCCTTCATCCCCAGAGGCTGGACCTGCACCGGGGCACAGTCCCAGCGTTTGGGCAGGGGACGACACAAATGAGACATCACGTTGGCCACTCTGTTGCAAATACCTAAGGAAACCAGTGTGCCCAGTCTGTCCTGTCCCAGTGCAGCCCAGACTCTGGATGAACGTTGTGCCTGAATAGGATGGAGTAAAGGCATCAGATTATGTCACAGGGTGTTGCAGTACGAGGAAAGAAAGGAATGATGGCCCTGTTACAGTGACGTTTGAAACATCCTGGAACAATATTAGGTTTCCTGTGGAAGGGAAACCCAACATCTCCCTCTGCCCACCCTTTCAGACAGCTGTGCAGAGCTGACCAGCTTCCCTCCCAGTTTGGGCTGGGGGGCTGCACCTCCACATGGCCGTGGATTCGATGGGCTGGGAAGGGGTTTACACTCCCTGTGCCACTGCTGCTTTGACTCGTCTCTCATCGTGGTCAGGAGCTATTTTGCTTAAGTCAGACATTTCCACGCAGTATCTTAAAGCCTTTTATTTCAAAATGGGAGATTAATTGTTTCCTGGCTGACAGCGATAGCCTCTTTCAGCGTTTAATTTACAATTACTCTAGCAATAAAGCTGTCTAGTGCTTGCTTTTGAATTCCCCTGTTCCTCCGCCTGTCCTTTCCTCTTGAACATCTGTCCCCTGTGGTCCCCGCGGGGCTGTGGTGCTGACCAGCTGTTCTCTCTGCTTTCCCCAAAGAACCTGGAGAAGCAGATGCGCCAGCTCGCTGTCATCCCGCCCATGCTCTATGATGCTGACCAGCAGCGCATTAAATTCATCAACATGAACGGCCTCATGGATGACCCCATGAAGGTCTACAAGGACCGGCAAGTGATGAACATGTGGAGCGAACAGGAGAAGGAGACCTTCCGGGAAAAGTGAGTGGAGCCCTCACGCCTCTCTTTGTGTGGCCTTGGGAAGTGTAGACAAGACCCATGCGATGCTTTGGCCGGGACCCCAGCACGTTAAAGCATGAATTTCCCAAGGGCTTGTCTTGCTCCCCCACCCCGGGGTACAGGCACAGTCGTCGTGTTGCCTTGGCCCTGGGCACAGGGTGATGCACCTGCAGAGAAACCTCAGGCCTTTCTGTGTGGTTCGTGCCTGCCTGCAGAGGTGTGGGAAGCTGCTGCTCGCAGCAGGGTGAGAACTAGAAGTTTTTCTGCTTCTGCATCCCTTGTTGTATCAGCCACTTTAAGCATAACACCAGTGAAACCCAGTGCTCTTTACGCTGTTACGTTTTTGGATTTACATGCTGTGTGTCCAGGGGGGTTATGGGGCTGTCAACATCCAGCCCCCTCCATGCAGACCCCCTCAGGCTGCAGCTTCCAGCCGGTGTCCGTCCCTCAGCGCTCTGTCCTGCTGCCTGCAGGATTTGCACCGGCTGCTGTTTCCATGGAGGCATTCCCACGTAAGACACGTGCAGACTCTGGCTGCGGTGCCTTCTGTTTACGAGCAGTGCTTGAGAACAGCTTTGCTTTATCAACTGAGATTGCTTGGGGGATTGCTGATCCCTTCCCTGGGTACCACCACCAGGCTGTGGGTTCCAGCTCAGTCTCAGATCCAGACTCCTCTGCATCTCATAGCCCAGCAGAGACCCAGTTGTGTTTGCATGGAAGACTGGAGCATCCTCAGTGCCTCCAGTGTGCCTTGTGTGTCTGTAAAAACAGAGCTGGAGCTCAACTTCCAGCAGGATGAGCTCTGGCAGGGCTCACTGCTCTGGACACAGGGGTACAGGGCTGTGCCAGAGCCACCTCATCCCTTGTGGCAGCACTGCCTTAGTGTGACCTCTGGACGATGGTGAGACAGCTCCATGGATTACCATCAGGCCTATGGCCAGCCGTGCTGGAAGCTGCTCTGGGTCCGGGATCCCTCCTCCTTGTGATAACTTCAGTTTGCAGCTGAAATAACTTATTGCCAAAATGGACCAAAAAAGAACAAAACAAGCAAACCGGCTCCAAGCCTTTAGTGGAGGAGAATCCTCATTGCTAATGAGCCTTAAAATGTGACACTCCAAACAGCAAGGCTTGCCCGCAAATGACGCAAAGGCTAATTACTCGGTCTTTAATGGCGGAGCCGTGCCTGGCTAATGGGGCTGGAAGAATCCACACCCAGCTCATGCATCCTGCTGTGCATGGTGGTTTCTGTGTCATCACCGTGGGTGATGCGGAGCTCGAGGCGTAAATACAGCAGGATTTTGGGGCTCTCTCAAAGCTCATTGTAAGAGATTGGTCCTTAGGAGCTGTAAGGAGGGCCCAGGGATTCCTGCCCTGGCTCTCACCCCAGTCCCGCTGTGCGGGTAGCCGAGCTGCCTGGTGTGCTGCAGCTTCTGGCCTGGCTATTTGAGGTGAACCAAAGGTGCATCATCTGTGATTGTGATCAAAAGCCGGCCTCTTCCTGAGACCGTGAAAACCTGGTGCAACCTTTTGTTCAGCCCTGATGGCAGGGGCTCCCGGAGAAGACAGCCAGACACTGCAAGGCCAACAAGCTCCGGGTCTGAACTCATCCTAGCTGTTAAAACATAACCACGAGGAAGAGTGATTTTATTTGTTCTGGGCAGGATTTCAGGTCTCTTTATTGAGACCCTGTGGCTGGCCTGCTCCCATGGGGGGACGTGGTTTGCTGATGAAGGAGCAAGCATGGCTGCAGTACCCCTTCATCCTGCTCAGGCATCGAGGCCCTGTCGTGCTGGGCACTGTGAGAACACAGCATCTGTCCCTCATTGTGGTCTGTGAAAAGCAGTGGATTGTCATCTGGGTTGCCCCCAACACTGTGTTGGCATCGTTGATAATGTGGCCTTCAAAACCCAGTCCCTTGGTCAGCCCTTGGTTTGTGCTGAGCACGGGGTGATGAGCTGGTGCTGGAGTTGTGCTCTGATCCCGGTTTGTCAGAGTAGCCCAGCTGCTTTTCTTTTCCCCTTCCCCCCGCCCCAGCATTTCGGGTTTCCTTTTTATTTATTTAGTCACGTGTCTTGGGTGGTTTCCTTTGGTTATATCTGGAGGGAGGGTAAGTTTTGCCCTTCAAAATATTTGATGGCAGAAAAGCTGATAGAGACTTGGGTCCCTGTTAAGCACCCAAGAGTCACACTCCCATTGCTGTCCATGCTCCCACCTCCCACATCCAGCTGCGCTCCAGCCCTGGCACAAGAGCCATGCTCCCCACACTTAACTTAACTGTCCTCTTGCCAGCATCACCTCATGCCAAGGGCTTGTTGGCCTTTGGTGCTTCCCCACCAGCCAGGCGAAGGGATTTGTTGTAGGGGAGGTCTCAGTGCCCAGGGACAGCTTCTGCCCGGTGGGCGATGCACCCTCCCGGGCTGCCGGAGCCGCGGGCGAGCCTGCTGACAGCTCCTCTGCTTGTGGGCAGGAGGCAGCGTTCCTTGGAGCGGCTGTGCCACCAGGGATCTCTTGAGCAACTCAGCGACGTGGCAGCTCTGTGCTTCCTCCTGGGGTTTGGGTTTCCCTTCCCCTCCTCTGCAGCTGCTCCTGACGGCCCAGCCGGGCTTGGGGTCCTCCTCAGCAGTGGAGACAAACCCAGTCATGCTGCAGGGTACTTGTGCTCGGCCATTGATGGTGATTCCTTGCCCTTTCCTTGCCAGACCCTGAGGTCTCTGCCCTCTGTGCCCATCCTGACATTGGTACGGGCTCGGGTGGCCGTGGGATCAAGCAGGGTGATGGGCACTGCCAGCCCCCCACTGCCCACTCCCGCCCCATGATGAACATCTGTGCATTGAAGCTTCCAAACAGCCCAGCTCCGCTGTGCTAAATTTAAAGTTCCTGTCTTTCTGGGAAGCTGAGCAGCAGACAAATATTTTCTCAAACCCCCAGGTCCCTCGGGGAGCTGGCCTTGCTGCTCCGGGCGCTCAGGGCACGGCAGCCCGGGGATGAGGAGGGTCAGAGCCGACACTAACCCCCTCCCTCTTGCTCCCACAGGTTCATGCAGCATCCAAAGAACTTTGGCCTGATCGCATCCTTTCTGGACAGGAAGGTAAGCCTCCCTGCCTGGCTTTAACCTGCCTGGCACTCTCTCTTCTCCATCACGTGGCTGCCCTTTGGTGTCGGAGCAGCCGGTGGATGCTGGGCATCTGTGGGCGGTGGTGGCTCAGAGCCCCGGGCATGGTCCAGACGCCTCCTGACTGCCTGCAGAGACAAGGGACTGAGTCAGCTGCGGAGAGACAGGGAGCTCAGCGCCGCGAGATGTGTGAACGCATCCAGCCTGGCGCGTAGGCGTCGCAGCCCACCCCTTGATCTGCCTCGGGGAGCTGCTTTCCAGCATCTCCTGGAGGCATTTTTACCAGCCGGGCTGTCGCTCAGGGGGTGCAGGGTCCCGGCACAAAGCAGAGGGGTCCCCTCTTTGCTCCAGGAGGGATCTTGAGGGTGGGCTGAGTCCCAGTTCATCCACCAGCTGAGGCTGGTGTCGTGTATGTACGCACACCTCCTCTTGGTGCTTAGGAACAGTTTGCTCACAGGAGGACCTGACCTTTCCCAAGCCTCTGTTGTGCTTCTTGGACTTTTCCATTTTGCTGTTAATTGGGCTGATGGAAAAAAGGTTTGAAAAGGAGATCTAAAGGAAGAGCGAGTCTCTGGTCCTGTTCTGAGCAAGCCAGGTACCTTCTGTAGGACAGACCATGTGGGCAGATCCTGTACAGGCCTGGCCTGGGATGACAGCGATGGACCTGGTCTTCTCTTGAGCAAAAACCACTGGAGAGCTGATGCGTCTCTGGTCCTTGTAGCTAGTTGCATCTTCTGTCCATCTCATGTAGTGTCTCATCCGTGCAGTGTCCATTCGCTCTGGGGGAACCCCTCTGTTTTCAGGGGGTGGCTTGCAGATGTCCCTTCCAGCCTAAGTTATTCTCTGATTCTACGTGACTCGGGCTGGGGAAATAATTTATAAAAACCTTGACTTTCCTGTCCGAAGCAGCAGGCAAGCAAAGGCCAGCAGCAACGGCGTGCTGCTCTTGGCGCTGTAAGATACCAGGCTCTTTTCAGCCTTCCCCACTTGTTAAAGCCGAAAGCGGTGGGGACTTGGATGATGCTCACAATCCAGTCTGTGTTCCAAGCTGTAAAATGTCTTCTAATTTTATTTGTACTCGTTTGTATATCAGGCTGTAATTATGATACAGAACACATCCATTATCCTGTTGGAGAGAGATGCAAAGTATGGCTCAATGTAATGAATTAATAGATTTTTAAATTGCATTATAAAAAAAAAAAAAAAGTGATCTTAGCCCTTGGAACAGATGACTGTAAGTTTTTGTGTTCGCGTGTGTGTGTATAATCAGGGCTAGATTAGAAAGAGATCCAATTAACACTTTAAAAGTTGCAATCTGTTTTTGCAAATGGTTCCACTCCCTGCACGGGGATGAGGAGAGCGCAGCCCCCGTGCACCCCCGGAGCGCGCAGCAGCCCCCGGCTCTCAGGTGCTTGCAGGCGTGCGATGGGTGTGGGGGATTATTGCTGTTCATGCAACAGATCCTCCACCTGAAGGTGTAGCCCAAGACCAGCGTTCAGGTGCCCACCCAGCTCAGCAGAGGACTTTTCCCAGCGTGGCACGCTCTGTGCTGTTCAGGAGCAGAATCCATCCCAGCCGTGGCTCCTTGTTTTCCCGTCATGTCCGATCTGGGACAGCGCTTGTGGAGGTGACCGCTGGAGCTGGAGCTGGGATGGTGGCTCCTGAGCACCGGGGTCTCAGTCTCTCTGCGAGACACTGGAGTGCGCTGGAGCCAGCGAGCTTAATGGCTGGAAATAACACCAGCTGACAGTCGCGTGGCAGGTTGTGCCTCCCACAACCGCAACAGAGGGTGACAGGCGGCTCTCCCTCTTCTGCCTTCCGTTGCCATAGTCATCTGGCGTCAGCCCTTCCCCCTGCTTGGCTTCCAACACGGGGTGTTCCCTGCCCAGCACCCCCATCTCCGTCTCCGCACGCCTGTGGGATGGCCCCTCTCTGTCCCTTGCAAGAGCTGAGCCTTTTTTATTAAGGAAACGCGTTGCCCCTGCTTCCAGCTCCACCGAAGGGCTTGGGGAGGGAGGTGTGGGGAAGCCTGTTTGGGCTGCAGATCTTCAGAAGTGGCTGGAGACATGGCCATGGCAGGGCCTGAACGCTGCTCCTGGAAGACTGCACCCCGACAGAGCGAGGGGCCGGGACCTTCTGTTCCCTGACTTGCCCATGTCGTTGCAGACGGTGGCAGACTGCGTCCTGTATTACTACCTGACCAAGAAGAATGAGAATTACAAGAACCTTGTGAGAAGGAATTACCGGCGGCGTGGGAAGAGCCAGGTAAGAGCTGGAGGAGCATGTTGAAACGTCGTCTCTTGGGCTTTGCAAGGAGCTGCAGCACTTAGCACTGGCGGCTTCTCAGCAGCACTTTCTCTGAGCATCCCAAATGCTTCTTTTCTCCCCTCCCCAGATGGAGATCTTGCTTGCAGACTGAGATGGGGCTGTGGTTTTTCTCTGTGTAGCTTTTCAGAACATGCTGTTTTCTGGCAGTTGATGTTTGTCCATCCCCGTGCCAAGGTCGCAGTAGCTTTAAAAAAGTAAACAACAAACCCGAGATGCTTGAAAAGGGAGATGGTGTGAATGCAGAAAACCTGGCCATATGTCAGGAGTCGTGCCGGGTTGCCTCTGCAGCCTGTGGCTCTGTGCAAAAACTGAGCGGGGCCCATTTCTCTCTCCCCTCCAGAGATGACAGCCGGTGTGCCAATGGGGTCCTGGGAGCTGGGTGGGGGCGTCCCTGGCTTGCAGAGCCTGCCCAAGGCTCATCCTGCAGGTGAAGATATGGGAGGAGAACGTCTTGGGTGGAAGTGACTTCTGGTGAGCGCCTGGCAGAGGCATATAAATGTATCTGAAGAGCCAGAGGATGTCTGAGATCCCTAGGGAGCTGGCAGATTTGGCACTGAAGCTAGAGGAGACCCTTAACCCCTTGGTTGAGGGCCATGCAGGTACCAAGGGCACCATGAGGTGCCTGGAGGTAGGTGAGTGAATCAAGCCTTGCCGTTACCGTGGCCAAGATACAAATCTGGAGGTAACCATGCCAGTGTTGCTGCCGCTAACACAATACCCAGATAAGGGCTAACCTTTTGGGCAGGTACCTTGTCCCCAGGGATGCTCTCAGCCAGAGCAAGGTCCTGCTGGTGTATCCCCAGGTCCGTGAGATGAACGATTATCCACGTCATGAGGAGAGTATTTTGACCGCGAAGGGAATATCTCTCCAGATAACATGGGGGTAGAGATGGAAAAACTAGCCTGGCCCGTGCCACCACTGACATCAGCAGCTCCTCACGCTGCATGGCCATAAAAAGCAGCTCTTGGGTCTAGATCCTGATTGGGAGGCAGATAGGTAGCCTCGCTCCAATTTGATTTCTGCAGCATTAAGACACCAGAATAGCTAGCACATGACGAATGTCATGGATGAGGCCCAGTTTTCCCTTCTTTTTTTCAGACACATTAGAGATGGATAAAGCCCTATTAGATTATCCAGTCCCTCTCCCAGCAAACACAGGGTGGTTCCCTCCAGTACATTTTTATAGTGTTTACCATGGTCTGTTTTGCTAGATCACAGCAACTAGAACATGAGGCCACATTTGTTTCTTGTTAGCGGTGGAGACATTCAGCACAGCTCATTCCAGCTTCAATGTTAAGTTGAGCAAGTAACAAGTGTGGAGGGAGAGAGACAATCTAACGCTCTGCTCCGCATCTACCTACCTACCTACCCCAGCAGCCACCTGCACCCAGCAGATACTGTTTGTATTTTGGTTTTTAAAAGTCTCCAAAGCATCCTTGGCTGCAGAATTTCCCACGGCTCTTGCCCTCGCTGATGAGTCTGGTCCAGCCTGGGCAGTGGTGACCATGTGCTGCCGTTTGGAGCCTCGTTCAGTGCCAGCCTTTGGAAGCGGGGACTTGCTGTGTCGACTGTAATAAAAGGCAGGATTGTTTTTCCAAGCAGGGGAGAGCAATATTTGTAAAACACTGAGAGGCAGAGGCTGCTGGGCTCTGAGGGGAGCGGATTGCACCTCCACTGGAGCAGAGCTCAACCAGAACGTTATTGTTTTTGAAGGAAGAGTCAGATCCCTGAGTCTGGGGGGAAAAGTGGAGCAGTGCCTATTTCCTGTGACTCTTTGATGCTCGGGTGGAAGGGGGGATGTTGGGACGAGCTTCGAGAGCCAAGGGCTGGCTGCACAAACAGCAGTAGGAGAGAGGTGCAGAACAAGAGTTGCTGCATACAATCCAGCCTGGAGCAGCTCTCCCCCAGAGGTCTTGGGGTCTTTTTGTGCTGCGATACCCCCGCTATTTTGCATCCGTTTCCTGCGAGGCTGCGTGCAGAGCAGGGCTGGCAGAGCCTGTGTGCAGGCTTGGGAAGGGCACGCTGATAGTGAGATGGTGGAGGCTGGTGGGACAGCACAGCTGGGTCCATGCCGCCGAGGGAGGCTGTGCTGGGGGGAGAGTAGTTGTTTTAGGGTGGGATTTTAAGGTAATGAAGGAACTTGTTGTTAAAAGTCCTGCCAGAAGCTGGTGGGAGGGGTGAAGCATCTCCCTTGCAGGCCTTCACAGAGCTGGAGTCTCCTCTGAGTGTGGTGCCAATGGGACCTGCTTTCCCAGGCCAGGCTGGGTCAGCTCACAGCTCCTCCAGCCAGCATGGGGGAGGTTAGATACTGGCAAATCTGAAGGGCTGGGATGGAGGGATGCTCCTGGTGGGACTTTTGCTTAGTGAGTCTTTTCAGAAGCTGCTTATATTCTGGCTGCACCCTCAAAAGGTGTGCTCATTTGAGGGTAACCCATCCTGGAGGCTCAGCCAGCACCTTGGCTGCCAATGCTCACTCCTTGTTCCCTGGGGGTCCTGGATTATTTTTAACCCTGTGCAGGTCCCCCCTCATCCTGTTGCCCACGTGGCCTCGCGACGAGTCAGGCTGTGGCTGGGGAGTGGTGGTGCTGGGCCTCTGCACTGGCTCTCAGCCCCCAGAGCTGGTGACGGGATGAAGGATGGGAGAAAAGGTGGGACAGCACGGGGATGGGCAGCGTGCAGGGGAGAGGCAGGGCTGCAAATGTTCTTCCTGCAGCATCAGGAGACACAGTGCTGTGTTCCTGGCACTGCCCGTGCTTTGAGACTGGATTTTGCTGCTGGTAAGGGTTCAAGGAGTTAAACGCCAAAAGTGGGATTTAATTGATTTAGAGGAGAGGAGGAGAGGTTGACTTTTACATCAGATGAGAAGAGCGGATGAGGTCTGATACAAATAGCATTTCAAGTGGCCCTATGCTGTTTTCTTGCTCCTTTTCTCACGGAGAGGTTGGTGGTCTTATTTGCTCTTGGAGGCTGCAGGGAGCTTGAGAGCGAAGTGGAGATAATTACACGTAGAAATAAAGCTACTCTGGTGTCAAGATTATCATTGTGGCCTACTTATTAAAAGTCCATTAAAAAATAAGAATCCCACTGCTCCCTGGCTGATGGTCCCCTGGCAAAGGATATTTCTCATAAAGCTGCTACTTATTGCTAAAAATCTCCTGCCAAGAGCCGGGGACTTCACATGATTCTGCTTCCAGTTTGTCAGGAGACGGAGCAGCCGGCCGCTCGGAGGCAGGACGCATGCTCCCGGCACACCGCCTGCCCCGGCGCCGATGAATGAAAGGCACACACATCTGATGGATCATTATGCATAATAGTCAGGCTCCCGAGATGAAGATCCTTTCTAAAATAATCTTCCACGTTTGGGTATGAAAAATGCCATTTAACCCTGAAAGGGGGGAATCAATGGGAAGAGGAATAACTTCCAAGCGTGTAATTTCTCATTGGAAAAAAAAAAAAAGAAAAGTTTGAGTGATGGTAAAATGATCTGATCCGATATTTAATGTACAGTAATAAGCATAAATTTGCATGAGCTTGTAATGAAAGGCCCTTGCATGGATAGGTTGCCGGGGGGGGCTGTCACAATCGCTCTTCAGGGTATTTCAAAGAGCGTTTCTCTGCGAACACCCCTATTTCTGTAGCGAGGGGCACCAAAATTGAAGCTAGGCAATTAGCACCATGTGCTTTGCTTTTTTGGGCAAGCTGTTCAGGCGGGCGGTGGTAGCGCAAGGTTGAGCTGAAACCGTGCTGGAACGCGAGTGACTCGATTTCAACATAATCATTCTGTGTGGAGCGCGGGGTCCTTATTCCAGGATAAATTCGCTTTGATTTTTGGAGTAGGGTTGCCCACGTGGCAGTGGAGGGGCTGCAGCACGTCCATGCCGGGGCATTCCCGGGGGGAAAAGCTGTGGGGCCAGGATCAGGGAGGTGGGCGAGCGTCCCACCAGGCAAGGCCACCGCTGCTCTCGCCGGCGGCGGGTCGGCCGGCAGCGGCGATGGGCGGCCGGAGGAGCCGCCCGCCCGCCCTGGGGATGACTCAGAGGTGGATGAAGTCACGGTGGAGGGACGCGGCCTGCAGGACATGCCGTCACGCCGGTCCCCCTTGGCGCGGCTGCCAGACGGCGCTCACGTATTCCCCGGCGAAAGGCCGCCCTGCGTTAGTGCTGACGCTTTCGAGGACTCGCTCGGTGGCTCCCGGGGGGACCGGAGCTGCCCGGAGCCCCCCCTTTCCTCCGCCGGGGAGCGGTGCCGGGGCCGTGCCGGCGGGGCGGGGGCTGTGGCGTGACCTGCCCGGGCAGCCGGCGCGGTCCCCTGCCAGGGCTGACAGCCTTTCCCAGGCCCACCCTCTTCCCGAACCCCTGCCAAAACCCAAATCGAATTATCCGTCCCGCCGGCTGTCCCGCCCTCCCCAAACACAAACCATTCCCCTCGCCGACGCGGATAAACAGCCCCAGCCCAGATTTTTATAAACAACCCATTTACTTTTTTCACGGAAGCGCCATGCCAGCCAGCGGGACTGGCAGGGGCTGGGGGTGCCAGATGGGCACCGTGTCTCCATGTTCCCTGTCCCACCATGGTCCATCCCGGCCCTGCCGTCACCTCTCCTCTCTCTGTGAGGATCAGGTCGGGGCTCTGCAAACTGCCTCTTACACCACGGATTGTCCGTGTGCCCCCACTCCATTAACCACGACAGCTAACGAGATGAATGGTATTTATTTCTGGGAAGCATTCGATTTTCATCAATCCAGGGAGTGGCTCCTCATTAGTGACAAAGGGTTTGACAACTTCTCTTTTCAGACGTGGGGAGGTGCTTGTCGTAAAATCCTGCTCATCATACAGAAACTGCCCTGGATGTGGTCAGTAAACTTTGCTGCCACAAATACCAATAAATTACTCTGCGTGCAATAATAAATTACTCTACTTGAGCGCTGTATTTTAAACAGCACTGAGATTATCAGCGGAGCAGGCGGGGAGAATGGTTGTGGCTGCAGAGTGGTCTGTGATGGAGCAGTTTGCGTGGTTGGAAACAACACCTGGGATGCCAGTGCTGGGGTCGCAGGTTCACCTTCTGCTGATGGGATGGGAATGTTGCTGTGAGGTGGCCCCGCTCGTTGTCCTGTCCCTCAGTTCTGCCCCATCCCACCAGCTGGGACAGGTCAGCTCACTGCTGGGACACAAAAGGGATTGAATTTGGCTCGTTTTCTGGACAGGTCTGCAGTGTGACAGCATTGCTGGTGGCTGGGGAAACCTGCCTGGCCAGGCTGGGGGTGCAGGACCCATGAGAAGAAGTCAAACCTGGTCCTGGTCCTGTCTGAGTGCAGCCTCACAGGGAGAAACATCTCACAGAGCATTTATTCCTTGGGCGCTTGTGTGTGTGCTGCTCGGCACAGGCTCTCCCTCTTTAAACCCTCATCTCCTTGTAGCCAAAAAAAATCCAGACAAAACCAGCTAATCCCCAGAATCCTGAAATGGGCTCCAAAGGCATCCTTGTGGAAAGCAGCGGGCTTACGGCGAGGGTGGAGGGTTGTGCTGGAGCACGTTTGGAGACAGCAGGTCCTGCTCAGTGGCTGGCGGTACGTGACTTGCAAAGACGTTGGTTTCCATTAGGCCAAGTGGCTGTTTCTGGGAAAATACCCATTTCTTGTGCTTTTCCTACACCCCGGTGTAGGTGGCTCTGGTGCATCCTGGCTCACAGGGCAGGCTGGGGGGCTCACGGGTGAGGGCTTGGGGTCTGCAGCTGGTCCTTGTGCTTTGCTGAGTGCTCTCTGCCAGGACCCACATTTGCCTCCGTGCCTCCGGACGGGAAGGTCCGCCTGCCCCCTCCGGAGTGCTGAGATTGCCAGGTGCTGACCCTGAGGTTGGGGCTGGTAAAGGGCTGTCACCCAGGGGCTATCAATGCCCTCTCATGGGTGAGGTTGAGCATTGGGGTGTCTGTGCTGTGAGGTGTGAGACACGGCGATTTCTGAGCTGATATTGATCCCGTAACCCCATTGGTACCTGCTCTTTCAGTCTGGGCTCTGTCGCCCCCAAACCCTGTCCCCCAGGTGTGCCCCATAAGGTGCATCATGCCCGTTCCCCCATTGCAGGCACATTGCAGCATTCCCGCATCCCTGCCACCTCTCCAGGCAGCATAATCGGGCAAACACAATGGAAACTCGCATTCCTGAAATCCCAGCTGCAATTTTGGGGGTGATTAAACGTGAACGATGTGGCCATATTTGGGAAAAGACTCGAAGGATGCGTTGCCGCAGGAGGATGGCTGCTCGGTCCCCAGGTCCCAACACGGCCTTGTGGGCTGGTGGCAGCGCGGGGACAGCAGGGAGACCTGCGGGCTCAGAGCGAGGACAGGCACGGTCAGGCAGGGACACGCAGCCACTTCCCTCCAGGGTGACACCAGCACAGGCTGTTGATGGACCGCTTGCTGATGGACCCTTTGGCCACCATAGCTGGACTCTTCCATGCAGCTTGATGGCCTCTGCAGTTAGTGATAATAAAATAGTCACTTAAAAGTGACGTGAACCCCCCCATTCTGGTTGGCCCCCGAGTTTGGACTCGTGTTTCTCCAGCAGCAGGTCGATGCATCCTCTCAACGAGTGCTCCACCACACCTGTGCCCACGTGAGTACTCCTCAGGTTGGGCATTTGGGATCCTGCAGCGTCCTCCTGGCAGGACAGGGAGTGATAGAAGCGGTTGGATTTTGGGATGAGTCCTTTTATCTGTTGTTGTGATCCGGAATTGACCGGGAACCAACGGGAAGCAGGTTGCATCGTCGCTAAGTTGCTTTCTAAAGCAGGCTCAGTTGAAGATCCCAGAGAAAGCTGCTTCCACGAGCATACGGGGCTTGCTTTGCCCCCGGTGTCTCTGCAGCGTGCAGGGATGATGCTTTGTGTCCCACAAACCGCCAACCTGGCACCTTCCTCCGTTGGTAGGGCTCGGAGGGGGCCTGGCACGCGGCTGGGGGTGCTGCAGGCAGCAGGGAGCAGGGTAAAGCAAACCGCAGGGAAGAGAAAACACGTGTTCCCCGCCTGGGACAGAGCGAGGGCTCATCTCCATCGCTTCCAAATGTTTTGCTCTCTTCCCCTCGGGTCATTTTCCCTTCACGAGCAATCAAATCACTTTTTAAAAAACTCAGCAGCGACCCAGAAAAGAAACATTTCCTCATATGGAAAAGCCCTCGGTGATTTAAGGAGGGATCTGAGAGAGCGGGGTCTTGTAAAAATGGCTTCTGTGCTTCACCGAGATCATGGAGTGAACGGTGGGAAGGTGTCAACGCCCTCCATGCTGAGCTGAGCCGCACAAGGGCCCGTGCCCAAAAGGCTCCCGTGCCCAAAAAGCTCCTGTGCCACCTGAGGTGAGCCCATGCTCGGGTGCGAGCACCAGACACGGTCGTGCCGTGGTTTGGCAAGTGACACTGAAGTGTCTGGCATCCCTACAGCCCCACAGCCGGTCCCTCTCCTCGTCCCCAGTGTGCTGCTCGCCCCCAGGACCGGCAGCCCGGGTGATGGCACAGGGCTTTCCAAGCTCAGCTGTGGCTGCTGGTGCTTTGCTGCTGGCACTGGCCGTGTTCTGTGGCCTGTGGTGCTCGTGAACCGTGCTGGCGAGTGTGTGCGGGGTCTGTTCAGTGCCTCCCGGGACGCCGGGCACAGCCCCGGGCTTTTCCATCTCTGCCATGTGGTGACTGCTGTCTCGCAGAGCCTGCTGTTTACTGGCGAAGGAGCCCGGGGCCATCGTGGTGGGAGCAGAACCAAGCGAGCCCCACGCTCGCTGTCCTTCTCCTTATCAAATCCAAGCCCATCCCTTTGATTTTTCGACTTGCTTCCGCAGCCAACAGCATCAAACCCGGCCCCGGGATGCAAGCCATCAAAGCCAAGTCGCCGGCAGACATTCCTCTTCCTCTCCTTGTTGTTTTGGCAGCGGCTTGTTTTGCTTTGTGGTTTCTCCCATGAGCGGAGGGTGCCGCGCGCGGTCGTGAGAAGCCAGGCTGTGTGGCGGTGGGTGGCAGCGAGGGCTGAGGCGTTCCAGACCTTCGGATCAGAGGCTCCGGGCCCCGGGAGTGGGTTACATGATACATACGTGTGTTTCTGAGCCATCCTCCCTGCGCTCCGTATCCAGCCTGCCGCCGGAGGACGGGTAGGGAGATGTGGGGAGCACTGTTTGCAGCGGTGTCAGATCTCTGCAGCGGGGGCTCCACCTCTGCCGTGGCGTCGGCAAACGGGCAAGGATGCTCCAGGGGAGAGCTCGGGCACCCGGGCAGCATGATGGCTCAAGAAAGAGGAGGCTGGTGTTGGGTGCTCGGCGCGGGGTTCCTGCTCTGCTTCTCGTTGGTGTGACCTGCCAGAGGGAGACTTGGAAAGCAGGTGGAAAGATGGATGTGGGTGGTGGAGGAGATGGGACATTCTCGAGCCATGGCTGTGTGGTGCCAGCCCTTCTCCTGGCAGAGACGCTCCTGGCATTGTCCCGTGAGGCCGGGGAGAGGGGTGGGAGCTGCGTGCTGAGTCCCGATGGCTGTGCTGCAAAGAGCGCAGTGCGTCCTGCCCCACGGTACCAGGCCCTGTGGGACATTCATGGTGATGCCAGCGGGCACCCACGCTCACACATGGCCATGGCAGGCCTGCTGGGGCTCCCGCAGAAGCAGCAAAGCAAACCCCAGGCGTTCCTGGCCGGCGTAGCGTAGGCCTTTTGTCTTTGGCTTATCTTGAGCTGGTTTTAATTTGCAACTCCCTGATTGCGTGCAGTGACCTCGGCCCGAGCCTGCTCTGCAGCCGGGTGCCCCTGGAGAACATCATAAATGCCATTGGTCTGAAGTCACCCGCGGGAGAAGCGAGGAGCCAGCGCCCCGTGGGCGGGAGAGGGGACACGGCCGAGGGGGCGCTCCCGGCTGCTGGGAGGGATGGGGCTCACACCGGCGGGGTGCGGGTCCCTCCACAGCCCCTCTTGAGTCAGGGTTAGGCGCGACACGGTGGGGCGAGGGTTGGCACGTGTCACCGCGCTGCCGCAGTGAGCCTGTGGCAAAGGCTGCAGAGCTGCCTCCGGGCAAAATCCCTGGCGCTCGCTGCCTGGGGCTGTGCTGGGGTGGCTCTGAAATGAGGTGCCTCGCAGCTCAGCCTGGCACGTGCAGCTCCCTCTGCACAAGGCTGGAGATGGTCGTGTTTTGCTCCCTCATGATGTAAGGAGCAAGCAGGAGTTGGTGGTTTTGTGGTGCATTCACCTTCTGTAAGAGCCCCGGGCACCGTAATGACAGCAGTGGAGACGATGCACCTGCTGGCAGCCAAACGGTGTCCCCCGCACTCTGCTCTCCAAACCTGCCATGAGAGAGAGGAGATGTCACCCCCAGCCAGCACTTGGGCTCGGGGACGGGCTCTGCACAGTGCCATCACTGTGACCTGAGCCAGTTCCCTGCCAGCACACCCACCAGCAAGAGGGGTGGCCGAGGATGGCAGGAGCTGGTGGTCCTGGGGCAGGAGTGGGTCTCCCAGGTATGAGCTCAGGTAAGCATCATAGGGAGAGGTACTGTGAAATGGTGGCCATGCCTGTCCCCAGCAAGACCAGGGCTGGGAGGCTGAGCCGTGGGGTTTTGGTGCATATCTTGAGGGTGCTGTGGAGCAGGCACTGGGAGAGGGCATGGATCCCTCGGCTGCAAGGCGCGTGGTCCAGCCGAGATGCCTTGCGGGCAGCGAGGGCGGTTTCTGCGTGGGGCTCCAGCGCGGTCCCCTGCCACAGCCCAGCACATCTCACCTCGGAGGGGACGGGGAAGGCAGGAGCAGTCGTTTTCCGGAGATTTGTAAGTTTGGAAAATAAATAGCCCTGCGCCGTAGGTTAAGCTTGGCATCCTGGCGGATTAATCACGCTGGCTGCAGCCAGCACTGCGAGCCCCGGTGACGAGAGCTGTGGTTTATAGATGATGATTCATCGACTCGACTTAGAGCGACCGCGTTATTCCAGCAGATTGCAAAATCATAAGAGGAATGTTGTGGTTAGTTTACGGCTTAACTATGCAAATCGTCAGGAAGCCTTCAGAGCCGGAGAATGTAAGGCGCAGCGCGCCCGGATGGCTGGGCGGTGAGCAGGGGCCGGGAGCCGGCGATGGGGCTGTCGGGGACCGGCCGCTCGCGGGAGCCGGGGAGCGGGGAGGTGAGTGATTTGGGGGGAGATGAGT
>JAHREE010000285.1:5937230-5951275 GCA_033628505.1 Tringa tobata
GAGGCGGGGGGACACGCGGCTGGCCGGGAAGGGGTTCCTGGCTGGTTTCACCGTCGCTCTGCCAAGGCGGCAGGCGTCTCCGGCAGGGCTGGGGAGGGCGAAGGTGGGGAGCTGCTTCCCCCACCTCCTCCTGCTTCCAGAAGCAGGCAGAGCCTCGGCGGAGGAAGTAAACAGAGTGGGAGGAGCTGCACCTCTTCCTCGCTGGGGCTTTCTCCCAGCTATACCCACTGCCGGGACGTGCAGCGAGTTGGTCGGTTCTCAGCAGGGCCGGCGTTTCAGTGGTCGAGACCTACCTGGCAGCTGGTGTCCCCCATAAGTCCACTTGGAGCTGGAGCTTTGCGGTGTCTGAAATCCCCGCGTTGTCCCAGCCCCATGGAGCTGGGCGAGCCGTATCGCTCCGGAGGGGAGCCGGGCGCCGGGGCCAACACGCGTGCCTGCCCGTGGGCCCCGGCAAGGGGGTGGCCGGCAGCGCCCGCAGTGTTCCCAGGAGGGCTGGCAGCCCTCTGCTCCTCTCCAGCCGTTCCGGGGCCGGTGGGAAATTGGGGCAGAGGTGAGCAGATGTTTGTAATTACGGAGCGGCTCACGCCGGAGCGCGGGGAAGGAGGCCGTCCGGTCTCTGTGAGCTCAGAGTAGGATCGGCCGCTCGCTCACGCGTGCGTTTTTGTCCCGGGGCCTTTTTAAATAAACAGGATGTGTCGGCAGCAAAAACAAGCAGCAGCGATGCTGAGGAGGAAGGGCGGTCTGGTGGTTAGAGCGTCGGACCTGGGAGGGAGGGCCAGCCCTGCCCTCTGCCACAGGCATCTTCCCTGGCCCCGGGCACATCCCTTCCCCTTCTCGTGCAAGGAGGGGAGCACGTACCTGCTTTGCCTCCTGGAGGTGGGGTGCCTCATCCCTGGGGGGTCAGGGATGTAGGTGGAGAGAGGTTTAAGCTCGTCAGGAGTAGTTCTGGTGCTGGCCTTTGGCGTGTCCGCCAAGAGCTGACCCACCTGCTGGTCCACCTCTAACCAGGGCAGTGTGAATCAGAGGGAAACATCGGCTGATAATTGGGGAAGCATTTCCTGGCCTGTCACGCTTTGGAATGGCGTCCCGTCCCTTGAATCATCCAGAGCTGGTCCGTGTCCAGCACTAAGAATAGCCTCCCCGTGCACCGCGGGGGCAGCCGTGCGCCGGGAGGGGGGGACCGGCCATGACTTCCCAGCGCTGCGCCGTGGTCTGGCTCCGATGCTGGCTGGTCTGAGGTTTGGGGTAGAGCACGTAGCATGGCCAAGGTGGCCGCTGTGGTTGTTCCCCAGGAGGGTGTCCCACCTCCTTTGCCCGTGTGCCAGTTGTTGCTCTCACCTGGCTTCACTTGGGACTCTGAGGTACCCACTCCCCAACCCGAGGTCTGGGACCTTCAGCCAGCCCCATGGTCTCCAGACCAGCCCATACCTCCTGGGTGGGATGTAAGGTGGCATTTGTGAGTGTGGCCGTCCCTGGAGGTCCTTCCCGGGGTGTTTAAGGGGTGCCCCACTGCGCAGCCAAGCCCCAGCACAGGAGATAAGCCACCACTGCCTGCTTGCCAAGGTTCAAAGCAGCATTTTGCCAGGAGCTTTCTTCAGATGAAGACATCGATACAGCCACTTGTGGAGCAGGTGACAGTTTTCCCTGCCGTGGCCTCTTGGTGTCGATGCTGCCCAATTTACACATTTGAGCCCAGCAGGAGAGGGCTGGTAGGTGAGAGCCGTCCCGTCCCCCTCTGCAGGGTGCTGTGCCCACCCGGCTCTCACTCCTGGCATCGGGCACCCTGCCGTGGCCCGAGCAGGGCAATCACTAGAGGGCATCCTTGGATCGGGATGCTGCTCTGCGGTGGGAGAAGCCCTAATTTGACATCCCACCAGGCCAGGCTTAAAACTTCTGCGGGAGCAAACCCAGAGGAGAGGGATGTGTAGTGGCCGCATGAAGCTGGGCCAGTGGGGTTGGCTTGTCCTCGTCATGCCAGATGGCAAGGATGGATGCGTCTCTGGGCAAACGCCTGCGTTGCAGTGTGAACCTCTGTGCCCGCTCGTCCCTCTCCCTGCCTTTCCACCCCTGCTTTTGCAGGCTGGTGTGGGGAACTCACCAGCATCACCACCATCCCAGCCTGTTCCTCTGGGGAAGAGCTGTGCTGGGTGCTCAGGGTGACAGTCCCTTGGTTTGAATGAACATGGAGGCAAGATGGGACGATGCTGAAGCTTCCACTGGGAGCCTGCACCAGCCTGATGCTGGCACTTGTGCAGTCACAGCTGGGTTTATGGCAGGAGGAGAGCTGGATTTGTGCCCCAGGGAGTTGGGGTTCTCCAGAATGTGGGGTTTCCCCCCATGTCTCAAAAGAAAACATTCATGACAGGGTGGGAGAAGTACTGCAAAACTTCTCTGGGCTCCCCTCCCCTGCCAAAGCACTTGGCGAAGGAAATGCAGGTGATGCCAGGGCTGGGTCAGAGCCTCCCCAGAGCCCTGTGCGCCCGGCCCAGCCATCAGAGGTCACAGCCCTCGCCCCATGGGTATTTGTCTGGGCTGAACCCGCGCTCGGGGTTCACCAAGCTGTGACTCACGGGGAGTCAGAGAGTTCAGGGCAGCTCTGGGGAAACGCATGTGACAGATGCCCCTTGCTCCTCTGCTGCCAGCGCAGGCTTGCCCGCCTCCCCCTGCCGGCTGGCTGCCCCCGGCTTCTCTCCAGGTTTGGGGGCTGGTGGGGCAGGCCCTGGCACTGTCGCTTGGCCAGTTGCTGCAGGAGGTAGCCCAGTCCCCAGGTGTTAGAGATTTATGGACACCAGAAAAATCTTAAGCAACCAAGTGCTCATCCCAACCCTTCCCCAGCTCCTCCTCCTCTGGATCCCCCCCCACCTCGCATCCCACGGAGGCATTCCCGGGGATGTGGGCTGATGTGGTACGGGTGTCTTTGACATGTGTGCCACGGGGACCAGCTGAGCCTGCCACGCGTGCGCTGCCGAGGAGGGTCCTGGTGGCACAGCCACCTCCCCCCAGCAAAAGGAGGAATTGAAAGTCCCCAGGGTTTTGGTGATAGCAGTGCCTGAGTTTTAGAGACTCGTGTTAGACCAGAACCTGAAAGAATCGGGAGCTTTTTTGTTAAATTGCCGCAAAACCCATTTTTGCAGCTCTGGACTTGTTTTAGCGCCTGGATCGGGGTCAGGCCAGTCCCCCTGGTTCAAGAGACCTGGGCACCCCTCATCTGCACTTGCTGAATGGCTGTGTGCTGGCCAGGCCAGGCCACTTGAGATCACACTTGCTGTTGATAAACCCGTTTTAAGGCAATTTTTCCCTGCTGTTCTATCACCGAAACCTTTCCCGAGGGGTGGTGGAAGCCCTGCCGCTTGGGCAGGGGCCGGGTGGGCCTGGGTGGGTTTCCTGGAGCAAACAGCCTTGTATTAGCCAGGAGCAGGATGGTTTAATAAATCATTTCCGTCTCTAATTTCTGCGTCTCTATGCAATGCCTCTCTTTGCCGGTTGCCAGAGGGAAGGGAGGTCAGGGGAACCAGGCCTCCCCAGCATCCTCCTTCCTGCAGCTGTTGAAACAAAATCCAGAACTATTATAATCACCGTGTCCCTCCCTCGGGTACCGCGGCGCCTTCGGTCGCGGTGACAGCAGCAGCGTTGGGGCAGTTGGGGGCAGGGCCTCCACCGAGGGTGCCAGGCGGTAGGGAGAGGGCAGGGAGCCAGGCAGCTTCCCTCCTCAGTCATACAGGGCCAGGAACTTTCCCCGTGGGCCATCTCAGATGCTTGGGAAAAAGATCACAGTGTCGATATGACGGAGCCTCAGGGCATCTCTGGTGCCCCTGTCTCCTCCGCGCTCCGGCAGAACGCATCCTGCTGGCCGCAGATCCCAAACCCATGTCACCAAGCCGTCACCTGCAGGGAACAGGGGGTTGCTCTCACCTCCCTGCCTCCCCCCCTTTTGGGTCCCTGCTTGCTGCCTGCAGTGCTGCCCTGCCTGATCCCAAACTACCTCTGATCTCCCCGGAAAGCTCTCGGCCCCCGTGGCCTCCCCAAGCGTCCTGCCCGGACCCTCTGCCCGCGGCGCTGTTTCCTCTTGGCCGCTCGCCCCCAGCATTGTTCCGCGGCGTTTGTTTAGGTTGGCCCAGGTGCTGCGATGGATCCGCCTCAGCGCTGAGGGTTTGTTTTGTTTTATGTCCCGTGTTTTGCAGCAGCAGCAGCAGCAAATGCCCCGGAGCAGCCAAGATGAAAAAGATGAAAAAGAGAAGGAAAAGGAGAAGGAGGGAGAGAAGGAAGAAGACAAGCAGGAAACAGAGAACGACAAAGAAGAACTGACAAAGTAAGGAACAGCAGTCCCTGCCCTGCTCTCCTCCCTCTCCAGCTGGGGCTGCGGTGGTGGGATGCCGTGGTGGGATGCCGTGGTGGGATGCCGTGGTGGGATGCTGTGGTGGGATGCTG
The DNA here is from genome assembly GCA_033628505.1 of Tringa tobata. Lineage (NCBI taxonomy): Eukaryota > Metazoa > Chordata > Aves > Charadriiformes > Scolopacidae > Tringa > Tringa tobata. Next base: position 5,941,659 of record JAHREE010000285.1, read on the forward strand.
TGGTGGGATGCTGTGGTGGGATGCAGCACTGGGATGCTGTGGTGGGATGCGGTGTGGTCCAGAGCTGCCTGCCCCCGTGCAGGACCATGCACACCCACCTCACCTCCTCCTCAGGGAGGGAAGGGCAGAGCCTGCTCTTCTCTTTATTCCTCTTCCCTCCTGCTTCCAAGCTGGGAAGGCAATTCTGATACCTTTTTCCTTTTGGTCTGTTTTATAAAACCAAATCAAGCCCCTCTGATCCTCCAGCTTGTTTTGTTGCGAGAGCCTGCGGGAGTCAGAGGAGCAATCCGGGCGCAGCCAAGCGTGGCACTTCACCTTTAGCGTTATTGATGTCAACGTGAGCGCTCCCAGACGAAGGGCTTGAGCCTGCTCTGCCTCCCTCACGCTGAACGGGGAGCATCAGAGCCGTGGCTGGGAAAGGTTGGCACGCAGACCGCTAGCTATCTGTAATGGGCTTAATACTTGGTTTAAAAGAACATCTGGCTTCATTATATCTAGGCTGCTAAGACATTTACCAGCAGGTCCCTTTCAGGAAGATAAATGAGGAGGAGGCAGGGATGAATTTGAATGGTCTGGTATTAAACCTGTCTCCGTCAGGTCTCTGCGTGCACTTGGTGGTGGAGCTGCAGCCAGCTGCAGAAAGCAAACCCCACCGCAAATCTCCCCACCGCCAATCCAGCCCGCTCCCAGCCAGGAAAAGAGCCTGCGTGTGCAAAAAAAAATGCAGACCTTCCCCCCCCTCCGCCGAAAGACCCACACACATAAAAAAAAAAAGCCATCTCCAAACACGTGCAGAGAAGTAATCGCTTGACCTAAAAATCAGACCAACCCAACAACGTTTTTTTTTTTTTTTTTTGTCTTCTCTCCCTGTTTTTACAGGGACAAGAACGACGACACGTCCGGGGAAGACAACGATGAGAAAGAAACAGTCACCTCCAAAGGTCGCAAAACCGCCAACAGCCAGGGCCGGCGCAAGGGCCGCATCACCCGCTCCATGGCCAACGAAGCCAACAACGAGGAGGCGGCCGCCCCGCAGCAGAGCGCGGAGCTGGGTGGGTACCGACGGGGACCGGGGGACCCTGGCAGGGCTGCTTTTGGGGTGTCCGCTCTGCTGGCATGGGACGTCACCCTCGTCTGCTCCCTGCTCGCAGGGAGAGGGTTTTCCTTGGTTAAATCCTCCTTTTCGGGAGGTCAGCAGTGAGGTTTCTCTATCCCGCAAATTACCCAGCGCGGTTCGCCTGGATGAACCAGAGGCATTTGCCAGCCTGGGTTGTCCTGGCTGAGCGTTAGTGGGTTTTAGGGCCTCAGAGGGAAAATGTTGCAAAAGACAAAAAGGGAAGCCAGTGTTTTTAGCAGCACGTTGGCTGGGTTCGTGCAGGGCTCCTCCTGCACCTTCTGCACCTGGAAGTGTTTTTCCCTCCGTGGCAGCTCTGGCTCCAGGTATCCTCCAGCTCTGTGCTCTGCCCTCCTGGGCTCACCTGGGTCTCTGCCAGTTCTCCTGCCCTCCCTCTTCTCAAATTTACCTGGAGCCTGAGTAGCTGCAGCCTTTGGGGACTGTGTTCCCCCTCGCCTTGGGAATCGGGCCAGTCCCTTCCTCATCTCTGCAGCTGAAGGACGTGGTAAGGAGGCAGTGGGTTACAGCTGCTCAGGAGCCTCCACCTTAGCTGCAGTTGCGCTGTGCACCCCAGGTTGCCCTTCTTTTGACCAAAAAAGCAGCATTTCCCGTGCTGGTCCCCAGTGCCCCTGCTCATCTCCTCCATCAGTAGCTGCCCAGGTGTGGTGGTCAGTATTTTCCAAGGCTGCCGGGTGGCTGAGCACAGCAGGAAGAGGCCGGGAGCTGCTTCAGAGCAAGGTGGATGAGGCAAAGAGTGCTGCCCATGACTGGGCACCCAGGGACCACAATTGCCAGCGGTGGATCCGTGCGGTGCTGCCGGTTCTGACTCGGGTTAGGTGGGAATTCACAGCAGCATCCACATCCCCGGTGGGTGCATCTGCCTCTTGCGTCCACAGCATCAGTGGTGGTCACCCTGGCAAACTCCTCATGTATTGACTTGAAGAAGCCAATGCATCAAGGAATTTGCCTGATTTTCCTCTGTTTTATCAAGTATAAAATTATTACTGCGCTACCTAAGCCAAGTAAAAATAAAAGCAGGGTGACTCCTCTCGGTTTCCTTGCTCTGCAGTTTCTTGCTCGTTCTGTTCCATGTGCTATAAATCACTCGGAGGTGTTTCGCCTCCCTGTTCCTCTGCTGACAACTGGCTGAAGCCTTGATTGCGAGCGCTCTGTTTTCATATAGGCGATATAAATAGTTCCCCGCACAACGGAGCCCTGCTCTCCCTCTCGAACTTGTTAAGCAATGCTGCAAAGAAGCAGCAGATAACGCCAGTAACTTAGATGGGATTTTTATTTTTTTTTATCCCAGCGTCTCAGAGTCTTTGATAAACTTCGCTGCAAATACAGGGAAAAGACTTTAGACCGTGTTGAATTGGGAAAAAGGAATGGATCAATTCCAGTGACATATCTGAGCAATTGGTTTCACTTTATGTCTCTCCAATAGTGCTTTAATTTAGGTTGGCTAAGAAAGTTATTGCATTTTAAATACCAATTGAACATTAAAAAACAACACAAAACCGTATTGTGGTTTAACTGCAGCGTGCCGGAGCTCCCCGTGGGCATCTGTTTCATAACTGCGCAACCTCAGTAAATACCATTAATCAAACCAAACGGGCCGTTTCTTTGACATTTCTTTACCATACAATAACAGTCACCCTCAAGCTGAGCAAAGGGCCTTGCGCAGCACGTTGGGGACACTGGCTTTTACGTAAATGAGTGTGGTGGCCCCGGCTCTGCCCGCAGCCAGGGGAAGCGGCGAGGTATCGATTTCCCTCCCTCTTGGCTGTCGTCCTGGGGGGGACGGCGTTTCTGGGGGAGGCAGTGACCTGCGTTGACTTCCAGGAGGTGACACCTGCAGTCGTGCTCAGCTGCCTGTGAAGGAGATTCCTCTGCCCGATGCCGTGGGCATCGGAGCCTGCGCTGTCCTGCTGCAGGGTCTCAGCTTCTTGTAGAGCTTCTGGGAAGATGCTTCCTTCTCTCCTCGCCCGTATCCTTTCTCCTGAACCTATCAGCCTGTTTTCCATTTTAAAAGGACACTGTCAAAACATCTCTCATCACTGTTGAAATAATGCTTTGCCTGTTGTTTAGAGTAATAACCCCTTGGCAGCCTGAGCCGGAAATCTGTTTCCTTACCAAGTTGTTTTTTGCCTCTGACTCACACCCTGGTTTGTTATTGTAGGGTTTGCTCTAGCTCTAGGCTGCCAGCGGGACTGTTGCATAGTGAAGGCTTTATGCAGGACCTTGGTGTCCCCAGCGCCGCGCCTGGGGTGGGGGAGAGGGGAGCATCAGGTGCTGAGACCCCTCTCTGGCCCGAGCTGCACGTCCCCCTGAGATGGGCACTGCTTAGGGTGAGCCCCCAGCATTGCTGGAAGTGGCTCTGGAGGTGCCTGAGAGCCCGGTGATGGCACCGAGGGAGCCTGTGGTCAAATACGGCCAACTCCCTTCACAGATGCGGTCGGCCAAAGTTGCCACCGAGGTGACGCTGTTTCTCCGTCTCCACTGAGGGTGACGGTCCCACCCTGCGTCTGCCACCTCCAAAGCACACAGCCCAGACCGGCTCCATCTTAGGTACCTGGTGGTGGTGGGCCAGAGTGCGTCGCACCGAATCGGCAGGAAATCTGCTGCCAGCCTCAAGTGGCTTCGCCTCCAGTCCCAAAGTCGAGGCTTCGCAACACCGAGGCACATCCCAGGGGGATGCTGTGTATGCGTTCCCGTGGCGTGGAAGAGCTCTCAGAGCCCACACCACCACAGCCTTCCCTGCAGAAACGCTTCTGCACCCCACAGCATCTTGTCATGCCTCCAGGGATCAGGGCACGGGATGGGGATTGGGGTTGGGGAATCTCCTCCGAGCTCACCAGGATTGCTGGGTCCCGCTCACAGCTGACTGCTCTCCTTTCCTTCCTCCTTCCCAGCTTCCCTGGAGATGAATGAAAGCTCTCGCTGGACCGAAGAGGAGATGGAGACGGCTAAAAAAGGTAAGCTGCTCCTTTTCTTTCTCCTGTCGGCTCTGCTGGAGCTAACCCAGCCACGGGGGATGGATGGTGTCTGACGGGTGGTGGCCCTTGAGCTCTGGGGCCAGATTCTGCCCGTCCCATTGCTGGTTTGTTCCCCACGAGCCTCGGTGGGGATTTGGGCAGGCGGATGGTGGCACGGGGGACACGCTCGGACTCTGCGGCCCCGGGAGCTGCGCTGACAACAGGGATGTCTGGGCTGTGGCCGGAGCCCACACGTGTCTGGAGTGGGCTCCAGGAAACGGGGAAGGCGCTTCGCCTGTTGCTGTTCTGGGTTTCTGGTGCCTCTGGCCTGAGGTGCAGCCTTCATCCCGCTCGCCGGGGGTTCGTGCTATCGGCGTGATCTGTTCCAGACAGGCCGAGTGTCTTTGCCTCGGGGAGAGGACGGTGAGCCCCGGCTCCCCACAGCCACATGTCGGGGAGCTCACGGGAGCCGGGGCTGCGGGCAGCGTGGGGTGACTTTACATCCTGGCGCTGATTCAGAGCCTTTGCTGAGACCGTTTTTAAAAAGTGCTGAGTGTAGCACAGCCCTTCTTGCCACTTCCCCTCCTCATGCCGCTCCCGCGCCAGCTCTCTCGCTGCTTTAATTTTTTTTTAATTTTTTTTTTTTGCCAAAGTCACGTCCTGTTGATGGGCTGTCGAGCTCACGTCCCCAGCCCGTGCATCCCGCTTGCCTCGCTGCCGACTCTCCTGGCCCGGTGAGGATTGTAAATGGGAAATTAAAATGGAAATGAGTGCCGTTGGGGGATGGCAGACGCAAACGGGCCTGTTAGTGGGTTCGGCTCTGCTTGGAAAATGCACCTGCTGCCGGGATGGTGATTACACGTTCTGGAGCGCCGGCTGCCCAGGTGCCGATGGGAGCTGTGGACTTGGATTACTTTGCCTGTGAATATCCCAAAGTGTTTGGCTCACTCGCCTTTAAGCTGTTCCAACCCTCTCGACAGCCCAGTGCCAATCCCGCGCGTTGCCGAGCGGAGCTCTCTATAGACGCAAAACTTAATAGATAGACTTTAATCAAGCAAACTGGCCCGGGGCCAGGTAATGGGGCGAGCAGGTGCTGAGCAGGGAAGGGTCGTCGGAGGGATCTTTTCCGAGCGCTGTTTTGTTTTGGAGATTGCATCTGGTTGTTAGAAAGCGCCTCTTGCTGCTTTATGCTGGATGCTGGAGGTGCGCTGAAGGAGTCTTAAAACCAGCTGCCAAAGCCTGCATGGAGGAAGGATGAAGCGTGGGAGCACGTAGCGTTATTCCAGCCCAGGGGCCAGGACGAGGCAGGGAGATTTGCTGGTGTAAAGCCCGATTGCTGATGTTTTCCCCTCCGTTACAACCTGGGAAACTGAGATTGCAACACCAGACTTCTACAGAGAAGCCAAATTCCCCTTTGCCAGGAAGCAGCCGCTTTAATGCTTCAAATTGGCTCTGCTCGGCATTTCCAGGGACCCGCGTGGTGGGGGTTTCCAGCTCACAGTGACTGCGAAACCCCAGAGGTATAGCCTCAGAGGCTGGAGGAGGTGGCAGAGCCCGCTATGGGCACGGCTGGGCAGGGGCGGAGGACATGGTGGGCACCCGGCTCAGGGTGAGCTCAGAGATATGGGCACCATCCTCCTCACCGTAAGGACTTGGCTGCTCCAGCCACACGCTTCCCAGGTGCTGGTACCAGTCTGAGAGCCCACAGCTGGCTGGTTTGGGGAGTTAAACAAGCAAGATGTTCTAAAGGCAGGTTGACATAGTGCTGGGGGACACGGTTTAGTGACGGTTTTTGTCAGAGTTAAGTTGATGGTTGGACTAGGTGATCCTGAAGGTCCCTTGCAACCTAGATGATTCTGTGATTCTATGTGAGCCCTACAGAAAGTCAGCCCTAACACCTTAGGGTGCTTGGGCAGCTGGGGATGGTGACTTCTGCTCCCGGCACCCACCAGCCCGGCCTTGCCATCCATCCCTGGCTTTTTTGTGCGTGGCGTGAAACCCCGTGTGTCACTTTTGTTCAGGGAGGTAAGAGGAAACAGCCCTGGGACAGTGAGACGCCAAAGTCGTCTGCTCTGCCCCGGCGTCGCGGGGCTGCACGGAGAGTTTCCAGCGGGAGAAGGCAGGACTGTGTCTGCCGGGAGAGACAATAAAGGGGAGTATCATGTTATTAAAGTTAACTAGGGGAACGAAAACCTAGCGAGAGGAAAGTTCTTGCTTAATGACACTTTTATTACGCAATAAACTTTGATTCACTAGTCTGTCAAAATGTGCAGAGATTGGTATAATTATGGGGTAGCGTGTTTTTCTGATATTGCCTCCTTGTTCTACAGCTCTGATCCTAAAAGCAGGAGGTTTTGATTAACCGGAGTTGCTCGAGGATTTCCCCCCTTTCCCTTCCCGAGCCGGGGAGCGGGCAGCACCCGCTGCTCTGCCGCCGGGCAGGGCGAGGAGGATTTGGGCAGCGGGACGGGGCTGCTCCTTAAAAGGCAATGTTTAGGCAGCTCCTGCCTTTGGGGGACCCGCCGGCAGGAGCCCACGCAGGCAGGAGTTAAAGGTAGGCTGGCGGGGAGCGTGCGAGGAGCCGGGTGAGCACCGACCCGGAGCAGCCAGGTGGGTTTATTGTCCCCTCCAGCCCCTCCACCGTGTTTCGCTGCCAGCACCTGGCATCACAGGGCATCGCAGGGCATCGCAGGGCAGCCGCGATCGCGGGGGAGCCAAACTTGATGAACCGTGGGGTTTTGGCGTGACCTTCGTTACTCTTCAAAGTCTGGTATCTGTTCTCACCCCAGCGCTGGGTTTTCCCCCTGGCACTTAACAAGTGGGTTTGTTCTTTGAAAAGAGGCGGCGTGGAAATGGCAGTTTCTTGCTCACCTGAGGTCCTCTCGTCTCTTGCCAAGGTTCTTTGCTCCTCGCCCTTGGGGCAGCGCCAAGCTCGGGCCCTTTGTGCCTTTTCCCAGGCCAAGGAGCCAGAGAGGCCATGGGATGGAGTCGGCCTGATGAGGCAGAGGAGACTTGGGCACAGATGTAAAAAGCTGACGTCAGAGAGTTAAATAAGCCACGAAGACTCCTGAATAGTTCATTTTGAGTAGATGTGAAGTATTTCCCTGGATACAGAAGGTACTCTTTTGGGACTGATTTTCAGTTCTGCCAACAACCAACTCAGAAAGTAAGACTGACCGGAACCATTTTTTTTCCCAGTCCCATTCTGTCCATAAAACTAAAAAGTGTGATTTTTAAGAAAATACTGATTTCTTCAAATTACCGTACAGCTAAGCCCACTGACAGAAAAGCCCATGGCAGAAGCCAGCCAGCTCCCATCGCCTTTGGAGCGCGGCTGCCTTTCGGTGTGCTGTCTGGCTGGGCAGGGTCTTTCTGGAGCCCGAGGGAGTGGGTAAACACGTGCACGAGTGTGCTCTCCTCCAGCCCTAACGTGGGTTTGCACTGTTATTGCTAATGAGCTGGTGGCTGAAAGGCAGGGAGAGGTAGGTCTGTGTGGGTCTTTGAATTTTCCTCCATTGCTTCTTCCTGGCAGGGTGGCTGTTGCTCTTTCGGGGTGTTGGCTGCCGTGTGGGTGATGCTGGGAAGCCGGCAGCTCCGTACTTTCCTCCTTTCCTCTCCCCTGGGCTCGTGCTGGAGCCGTCCCCTCTCCACTTGGAGATACTTACTGTGTAAAACCCTGCTGGCAGTACACGTGGGCTGGAGAAGCTGGTTTGCAGCCTGTGCCAGTCGCTGCGTCTTGTCCCTCTTGCTGGTCCTGGGCTGGGATGTGCTTTGGGGTCCCCCCACCTGGGTGCCCTCCGCTCGGGCTGGGTGCAAGGGCAGCTCCAAGCGAGGAGAGCCCAGCCTGCCCGTCCCTGGAGCCCACCGCTGCGGGCAGAGCACTGGCATCTGCCCACTCTTTGTCTTTGCCACGAAGTTCAGGTGAAGCGACACGGTGGAAGTTACCGGGATGGGGCACATTGGGTGCCACAAGGGCAAAACTGCATCCAGGGCACGCTTGCCCTGGAAGAGGCTGTGGTCAGCTGCAGTCCCCGCCATCCCAGGCTGGGGTTTGGCTGCTCTTCAGCCCAGGTGTTACCTCAGGGACGGTGCCCGTGGTGCCGCTGCCCCCCGTGCCCCCCGGAGCTGCGCTTTCTCCCTCCCTTGGCTGAACGTTTCTCAAGCATGTAGGAGCAAACCGTGAGGATTTGCTTAGTGAGTGTCGGTGAATGGAACACAAAAGGCCTGTCAGGGGGAGCTGCTGGGTAATTACTATAATTTACAGCCTACATTTTAATTTTGAACGTTATTTTTTCAACAATAAGAGAGCAGGAATAATATCCTAACCAGGTGAAGGGAGAGAGTTGGGCTCACCAGGAGCAGCTGCTCCATGTGCACTCGCTGCCCTGCACTGGAGACTTGGGTGTCCCCGGCTGGACCAGAGGGGGTGGCACCTCTCAGGGAGCAGGCATCCCAGGGGGAGGCCTCCCGTGCTGTCCCAGGGTCAAAGGATGGGGACACAGTGCAAAATGAGGGTTGTGGCAGGAGGGTGACAGCCGGGCAAGTCTGTGGTCAGGGGACAGGGCTCGATGTTTTTGCAGCAGATTGATGCAGTGGTCCACGACCAGCTCCTCCAAAGGGGGGACCTGGGAGCTGAGGGTCCTCTGTCAAGGCCAGTGGAGCAGGGAGGTGGCACTAGAGCTGAGCTGGCTGGGGGTCCCGACTGTGCCCACACCTCGTTTGGTGGCAGTACATCCCTCTGGAGAGATGGCATGATGGGTGTGAAAGCTGCTGGGGAGTTCTGCTGCAAGCTCCCTTGTAGCCGTGGGACAGGTCAGAGATGCTCTGGCGTCCGGCCACCGAAGGAGAGGTCCATCGGGAGCGTGGCAGCCAGGTTCTGGTGTCACCTTCCCAGGGAAGGGAGAGCATCACCCACGGCTGTGGTGAGGGCACACCGAGCCGGCTGCCTGTGTGACAGTCCCACCGGCGCGTGCAGGGACATGGGCTCATCCCCATGTTTGCCGTCCCCACCGCTTTCCTTGGCGCGGTGTCGGGAGCCCGGCGCTCGCCCAGATCTGCCACCCACTGGCTCCGTGGCCCTGGAGAAGTTACTCACCTTCCTTGTGCCTCGGTTCTCCCACGCACTGCCAACCACCCCGAGATCGGGGAGGGGGGGGAAGCGATGCGCTCATTCAGCTCAGCGATGCCGACCACGCTTTTGGGATGCCTCGGGTGGTGTCGCTGACTCCACGGTGCTGGTCTTCCTCCGGGATGGGGTTAGAGATCATTTTGGCTGTGAGGTAGCCAGAACCACCTCCATCCCCGCTCCCAAGGCAGTGGGTGCGTGGGTGTGAGGGGCTGGAGGCTCGCACCAGGTACCGTCGGGCACAGGGGAATGAGATCACTTAGGTTTTTCGCCTCTAACCTTTATCTGCTAATCCAGAGGAGCTCCCATTAAGGGACCCTTTTATGGGCTCCCTCCGCCCTTGCCGAGCCCTGGGTGGAGCAGGGCCGTGCTGGAGAGCCTTGGAACGGCTCCGGCAAAATAC